>JANAVB010041220.1:3998324-4416674 GCA_029216955.1 Iris pallida | reverse complement strand
CCCATGATTACTGACGGCCATTGACGTTCTGCGGAACGTTATGCTTTTACTGATTGGACCTCTGGTGCCCCAAGGGGGGACTACGCCGATCCTATTTTAGCCAGGGCCCATGCGTAGGAAGGATTGTTCTTAACTACATTTCACTTAGAATGGTTAGGCACCTTTATCCGTTAGGTATGAGTACTTTTGCTTTGGGTACTTGTATCTGACCGTGGCTTGGAACATAACTTGTCGCGAATTAGTTCGTCACTCTTATCCTGTTTGGTTGTAGGTGTGACTTACTACTTCGATGAGAAGGTATGAACCTTGTTGGGGTCCGAATATATATTGGATTCATAGTATGGAAAGATACGTCATCGTGAATTAGTTTACCATCTCCTGTCCTTGTTTGGTTGGGGGATGGTAGCTAGTTCAATAGGTGTGTATTGGACCATGTTATAATTCAATTGACTTATTTATTGAGCAATATTTTTTCAGTTATATGGCATGTATTATGTGTCTTGTTACATCCCTCTGAGGACCTGGTTATCTCTCCAGGTATGCTCTTGTCTTTCGCAAGTGCTCTAGCTCTAGCCGTGACCATCTCCATTTCTTCGAGGATGATTGCGCTTGGATCGTTTTTGCTTTGCTCGCCAAAATTATTCTTTTCTCATGTATTTTTCTTTTACTTGTTGGTAGTGGATTTGTCTCTGCCCACATATTGTATCAAGACAATTTATTATCATTATATGTTATCTTTTATTCTTTCGTTTTGTGGATGAGATTAGTTTGTGTGGTTCTACTGTATTTTACAACTTAGTATTCATACGAGGCTTCCATATATTGGAGTGCACTTCGTATGTATACAGCTGGCATGTCTATGTTCCTAGTCCTACGTATTTGGGATTGGGACGTTACAAAATACTAGACACGAAGTGTCCAAACAGCAACATACAGTGAGTATCAATAACTGTGCAGGCACTGGCTCGTGCAGCCGTGTTGAAGCAAAATGTCACGACACAGTACACGTGTGTCCAAGTGCTCGTGTCCACACATAGCTTAGGTGTATGGCTTCTTGTTCGACACAACACTTCGTGTCCACGTCGTGTCCACGAGGGACACGAAGTCTGTATTAGTCGCGACTGAATGTGCGTGAAGTGTTAGTTAAAGACCCGTTACGATCGTGTTTTCATGTCCGACACGACACGAGGTCATGTGAGACTCTAGGGATGGCATGTCAGTCATGCCCCAAGGTGTCCACCAAGTGGCGCATGTCCACTTGGCCTGTGTCGAAAGAAACAGCAATAAGGTAGCAGGACACAGCACGAGGTCTCGTACAGCACGTGCGTGTCCAATTTGGATATGGACACGACACAGAATCCAGCTCAGAGTTAGGGTTTTGTGTTCCTCACATATAGGGCTATCAAATCATGTAAATAGTTTTCAGAAATTACGAACAAACAGTTCACTTGGGTATTTCATCAAACATCTATCTAAAAACTCTGATACGTGTCCGATACGCATACCTAATGGAAACAAAATTCTACCAAACTTGGTCTACAGGGTAGCATCTATGAAGAGAAATCATGATTATAGAGTATTTAGAGAGGTTTACCTATTGAGAGTTCAATCTCAATGTAAAAAAACCTAGGAATGAGCTCCTCTACCAATTTGCTACGGTTCAATGGTCCTCAAACCTTGCTAGCAAGCCTCCACTAGCCTCCTCTACTGTTGGGGATGATGATACAATTGATTTGACTCAATTTGGGATCAATTTGGATTAAGTGGGAGAAATTGGGGAAGAACTAGATTAGGGTTTCTTGTAGGTATTAAAAGAGGCAAGATGAACTCAAGTTTTGCTATTTATAGGGGGGTAATTCCCATTGTGGCCGGCCATATAGGTAGGAATTAGGGTTAGGCAAAAAGTTAGATGAGTGGCTAAGCTTCTCTCTATGCAAATCAATTCCAATCAAAGGCTCAAAATAAAACTAGATTTCCTTTACTAATATCTAACCAAAATATCCTTCTTACACAATATCTAGATATTTCTAATCTTGGCACATAGCTTAGAAGGTTCTAAAGTAATATCTAGTCTCATGGTCATATCTAGATTAGGTTAACTTCTAGGTTAAGGCTCAATTAAATAATTAGCACATATCTAATTAATAAAAATTCAATTTTATAAAAAGTCAAAATGACCAAAATACCCTCAAGTCAAAAATGTGGTAGTGACAGTGTATCCTCGTGTCGAGAATCAAGTAAAACACTACAACTAAATCAGATATAGTAGATATCAAAGCAATGAAAACTATAAGAGAATATACTCCCCTCAATTTAGTTGGAGTCGATGTGCGCTACACGAACGTATCGACACAAAAAAGGTACGATGCTAAGCTCCACAAGATGGTCCCAAATGACGACACAAGCGGTTCCATTGAGTCCAGAATAGTCCAAATAATCTAGTTTGGTATATAGAAATCCAAAATCAGAGTTCGGCACGATAATCGAATCAAGAAATGAAAACGACTATAATAGTCGCGATACGATTTTCGAAAGAAAGGCATATAATATTTTAAAATCATTATAATATTCTGAAAACACTATCTTATAAATCGAATGTCTTTATATATTATTTGAATCCCAAAAAATTATTGAAAATCATTTATAATAATAAAATCCATAAAATATTATCACCCAATTTGAAAAAACTATTTATGGTATTATAAACTATATCGTATTAGGCAAAATATCTCTAGATAGCCATTAGGATATAGAAAATATGTTTTTAGGTCCAAACTTAATATTAGTGTTTTAGAAATATAATTATTTTTTTTCATACAATTTCTAAGTAGATAATATTGTAAATAACAAATCCTCAATAATAATAATAATAATAATAATAATACCATGCAATAATAATCATAATAATAATAATAATAATAATAATAATAATAATAATAATAATAATAATAATAATAATAATACCATGCATTTATCTTGGTATACATACAATATACCTATCCCAACCAGACAGTCCAAGGCCCAGGAAAGGGCATCCCACAACAAATCCCTATCTTCTTAAAAAGAAACACCCATTGAGCTCAAGCCCATTAATGTAATTATTACTCCCAATTCAAAATAAATTAAACCTAAACAAAATCCTAATTAAAATAGCAGGGGGTATCAGCTCCCCACACATAGAAATCCCTAAATTCCTATAAGGGCTTGTTTGGTAACCGGATATTACTATTTGGATTTGGATTTGGAAATCCTCCAAATCCAAATCATGGATTTTACTATTCAAATCCAAGTCCAAATCCAACTCCAACCAAACATAGGATTTGATTTTATGATTAAAAACTATAAATTAAATAATTAATAATTAACAATTAATAATAGTAATTATAAATTAAACAATTAATAATTAATAATTAATAAATTAATAATTAACGATTATAAATTAATAATTAATAATTAATAATTAATAACTAATAATTAATAATTAATCATTAATAATTAATAATTAATAATTAATAATTAAGTAATTATAATTAAGTAATAAATAATTAAGTAATAATGAATAATTAATGATTATAAATTAAGTAATTATAATTAATAATTAAATAATTAACGATTAATAATTAACGATTATTAATTAACAATTATTAATTAACAATTAATAATTAATAATTAATAATTAATAATTAATAATTAATAATTAACGATTAATTAACTATAAATTAAATATTTTAAAAATAGTAATTATAAATTAATATTATTATGATTAGTAAATTATTAATTAAATTATTATAAAATATGATTCTAATTGTGATTAAATTATTATTAATTAAGATTATAATAAAATAGTTATTAACAAATTATTAATTAATATTATAATAATACTAATAAATTATTAATTATGATTATAAGAAATTGACTAATTAACTAATTTTTAATTAATAATACTAAACATAGGATATGATTGTTAATTAATATTATAATAATACTAATAAATTATTAATTAATATTATAATAAGAATATAATAATACAAGTAATTATGATTATTAACAAAATAATAAAATATTATTAATTAATATTATAATAATACTAATAAATTATTAATTATGATTATAAAGAAATTAACTAATTAATTAATTTTTTAAATTACTAATACTATTTTTTTATTAATTAATAATACTAATAAAATAGTTATTTTTTTATTAATTAACTAATTTTTCACGAAATTATTAAAGGATAAATATTTTTAACGAAATTATTAAAGATTAACTAATTTTTAATTTACTAATTTTTAACAAAATTATTAAATAATAAATATTTTAACAAATTATTAAAGAATAATTATTTTTTCTCCAAAATCCAACCAAATCCAAGTTTTGGATTTTGTCATACTTTACATATCCAAATTCATCTCCAACCAAACATAGAATTCCATGAATTTGTCTCCAAATCCATAAAAATCTAAATCCCACCTCCAAATACGGTTTACCAAACGGACCCTAATAGGAAACAAAGATGCAGAAGAGAGAAGAAGCTCGATCTCGAACGCGAGAGAGAGAGAGAGAGAGAGAGAGAGATAGGGATATATAGAGAGAGAGAGAGAGATAAGGGGCGGTGTGCTCACCAAGGGGAAATTGCGGCGTCGACGGCAGTGCTAACGCGGAGGCTGATATGGGATTTGGGGCGGCACGATGCTACAGTTCCGACCGATCGACGCTGGAGGCGCGACGGGCGGCACGCAGGGGGTGGTACGATCGATGGCTTACTAGCGACAGAGGCTGGTCACGACCGCGGATGCGGTGCACAGGGTCACGTCGGGCGGAGGACGACGGCTAACCGGGATGGAGCGGGGAAACTCACAGGGGAGCTCACCGAGGGAAACGTTGCTCCGGCTCCGACGGACGTGAGTGCAGTGGCGGCACACAGAGACGTCGACGGGCGTGGGAGTCAAAGGTTTGCTCTCACTTCCTCGCTCTATACCCTGTGTTTGTGTGGTGGTCGCGTATGGGAAGGTCGGGCCGGAGTGGGCCGGGAGGGGTCAGCCATGGTTGTGGTCGAATGTGGACGTGGTATTGGCTTGGCCGGCCGGTGTGTGGTGGTGGCTATGGATGTCGTGGTGGTGTAGTCGAGGAGGAGGCAGTGAGGAGAAGGGTTTGTCGACTGGTGGTGGAGAAGGCTGGTGTTGGAAGATCGGGATCTAGGTGGGGGTGTTGGGTGGTGTTCATGGCGGTCATGGAGTGGCGGTGATGGCCTGGTGGTGGAATGGCCAGTGGTGGCCACGGATGGTCGGAGTTGGTCGGGATGCAGCAGCAATGGTAGAAAATGTGTGGTCGGAATTCCAAGGGTGAAATGGCGGCTGAAGGGAACAACTAGGTTAGAAAATTATGAATTATCTTATGTGTAACATTGGAAAATGGTCCTATTTATAGGATGGGTTGGGGAAACCTTAAAATGCTAATGTAAATGTAATAGGTGGTAGGACAATTAGTGGAATCACTAACAACTAACTCTCATGCTAACTACTAACCATAGTTAATAAATGCTAGCTAATTACAATTTAGCTAGTTAATTTTATATAGATATATTCATTTATAAATTTATTTGACAAGCATTTACTCTATATATATAAAAGAAGATGTGTATATATATACTTATAACTTATGGAAAAATTAGGATATAACCTCACATCAAGTAGTTTTATAAGACCAATGGCCCCCATCAATATCGATAACATACATGATTCGAAAATACGTCTCACATAATAATTTTTACGTTTTTTAAATTATTTAGAAAAAATATAAAAAATATAAAATTTCAAAAATTTGCAAAATTTTTAAAAATTCGATTAACGGAGATTACAAATCTACTCTCCTTAAAGAAATTTCGTCCTCGAAATTTAAGGCTGGTAGGGGAAATCGAAACATGATAAAAATTTTAGTTAATGCCTTAGGCATGATCAAAGAATAATAACTAGACGCGATTAAGATAATTAAATTCAAAATTACTTAGGCACGACAAATGATTTGGTACTACAAACTGAAATATGGAGAACATGTTATAGGCACGACTTAGAAGTAAATTTAAGTTATTTAAGCGCGAAGTCGCGACTTAGGAAAATTAAAATCGTTCGTTACGATCAAGTTAGAATCAATTGAATAATAAAATGATCAATACGATCTAGGCTTGATAAGGTTAGACGACACGACTAAATATGAAATGAAACGATTGGGCATCATTAAGAATAATCAAATGTTGGCACGATCAAGTCCTAAAAATCACAATCGTAGCTAGGTCGTGAATCACAATCAAAACTCTAATGTGATTAAGACTTTGAAATGGTTTGAAATCACTTGGACACGATTTTTGGAATGAAATCTGAGCACGAGCGAATCGAAATCTAGGCACAATAGGGAAATTTTATCCAAACATGATCAAATATGACACGACTAAGTTGGTAGATAGTTGTGATCAAGATAGTCATGATTGAAGATCAAATTTTTCAGGCACGATTTTATGGATACAAAATAAATATATATATAGTCACGATCATAAAATCCCGATTGGTGGTAATCAGAATCGTTTAGTCATGCCGATCATCCACGCACGACCAAATATGGAAATTAAGTACAATCAAGAATAACATGAAACCCAATCACGGTTAGAATTATTGGGAAGTTAAATCGAAGGTATATGTACGAGCGATAATGGCATTAAAATCCAATCACGATTAAAAAATTTAGTTTTGACACGATTTAAGTTAAGGTCAATCGATCATTGATCAAAAATGATTTAGGTATGATGAAGAACGAAATTGAAGTCTGAATACGAGCAACCCAAAGATTGAAATCCAAGTCATGGTCGAATTAGTGTAGTCAAGAATCAAGAACCTTGGCATGATAAAGAAGTTGACCAAAATCGGTTGGTCATGATCAAGGAGGATAAAATTTAGCGATCTTGAAATTAATGAATGATTTGAGGATAGGAAAATCCATATCTTCTACTAGGATAGGAAATCCAAATTGTAGAATGGCATAGGAAAAATCAAGGTATTCATCTTTTGCTTCGACTACTACCAAGGTTATCCGAAGTCCAGATATATTACTACCAAACCATGATCATCATTTTCCAGTTATCCCTCTCTCTCACAAGTTTAGATTTCTACTACAAATCATGATCTTAAATCATGAAAATCAAACCCTTAGGTGTCTACTACCAAAATCAAAATTTTTGTCTTGAGATGACTACTTATTAAGCATATTCTTGTAAAAACTCCTTAATCAAATTTTTTTTTTCTGATTTCAATCCTTTTTTTTCATCTAGTCCAAATTCCTCCATTTTGTTCTTAACTTAGATTCGAAATTCCATGTATCAGGATTTATAAAGTCCTCGAACATTGTCTAAATCTATACTCCTCATGTTAATGTCACTACAACATAAAATTTATTCCTTCAAGTACGATGGCCAAACGGAGTGTATGAATCAGATTCTCGAAGACATATTACGGCTCTGCACAATTGACTTCAAGTCGAGTTGGGACATTCATCTACCGTTGGCTGAATTTGCATACAACAATAGCTATTAGTCCATTATCCAAATGGCGTCGTACGAAGCCTTGTATGGCTGGAAGTGCAGATTGCTCATTTGTTGGGATGAAGTCGGAGAGTAGCAGATTCTTGTCCCGGAGCTGGTGGAATAGACCGTGGAGAAGATCAAGCTCATTCGGGAAAGATTAAAGACTGTACAGAGTCGGCAGAAAAGTTACAAGGATGTTCATCATCGACCCATCGAGTTTCTAGAAGGCGATCACGTATTTCTTAGAGTGCCACATATGCGCGGAGTTATCCGGTTTGGTACAAAGGGAAAGTTGAGTCCGAGATTTGTTGGACCGTTCGAAATACTCAAGCGAGTCACCCCAGTGGCCTATCAGATTGCCCTGTCGCCAGCGCTAGCAGGTGTACATAATGTCTTCCATGTCTCTCAGTTGCGAAAGTACGTGCACGACCCAAGCCACGTGAAAGATTTTGGTCAGCTGGAGTAGAAGGTCGACTTATCATATATTGAAGTGCCGGTCCAAATCTTAGAACATAAAGATAAACTGCTGCAGAATTGAGCGATCCCTCTCGTCCGCATACGCTGGAGCAATCATTCGATCGAGGAGTCGACGTGGGAAGTTGAATCGGCGATGAAGGAGAAATTTTCTTCATTGTTCTTGTAGAGGTAGGTTCTATTCTTAAGTTTCAAGGACAAAACTTTTTATTAGTTGGTTATGGTGTAGTACTCCGTCCCTACATCGTGCCCCATTTTCGTCTACGGGGTGTTTGCCATTGATTGTAAAAGTACAGAACAGTTTTATGGGAGGACTAAACTTAGACTCATAATACAAACTCGCTTGTACAAAAAAAGCCTAGGAATGAAAGCCTAGGTACAGCAGACTAAGTACAATTGTTTATTTTAGATTCTGGAGGGTGACGATAGAGGCTCGGGAAGGCAACGGTAGCCCTGCCTTACTCCTTGGACGATCGGTGTGCAGCCTTGGCTCCAGAGGATTTGCTTAGCGTTGAAAAAATGCTCTCTTTGCTCTCTCTCTGCTCTTCTCTTCAAGTACTCTGGTGCTCTCTCTGGTCTCGAAAAGTGCTCCTGTGTGCGCCTCTCTCTATGTAAGTATATGTCTCCTCTTTGCAAGGGAATGGCACCCTGCTATTTATATGAATGGGGTGTGATCATTAGGGTTGCAAATGATTGCTTCTTGGAGATGGCGGCAGCCTGTGGATTGGTCAATCTAGGCTATTCATTTTGGTTGTGATGAATCTGGCCCATCAAGTATAGATTACACCAAATCTCATCAGCAATTAATACTGATTGAAATAAATCTTTCTCATAATAATTTTCTGATGTCTGCGAATAAATTTAATTTATTCTCCTGCCATGTGTCCCAGATTATTGAGATTTGACCTAATCTCTGATTGTAATAAATCTGGGAGATTGATCGGCTTAGGACACGTGTTCTAGGAGTCACTGGGGGGATCTGAACTGCATGACGATTGAGCCGCATAAGATTTTGGCCGCATAAGGTTTGGGCCACGTGTCAGGGCTGCTCGGGTAGTGGCCCCCCCGCCCTCGAACCTTTGAACCGTATGGAGATGATCATTGCGAGCCGCATGGGGATGCATCTGCCTGAGCCGCATGGAAAGGGTCCTCTTGAGCCGCATAGGGGAGGGCATCCACTTGGGCCGCATGAGACTGTTTCGACCTGAGCCGCATAGGACGGCTTCATTCTGAACCACATGGGAAGTCTTCGCTTGAGTCGCACATGAACGCACACGTGGCAAGGCCACGTGGCATTTTTATGGATCTCTGGGGATTGTGTTAGAGATCTTTTTCTCTTCCCTAGGGGTCTGTCATTATGACAGAGTCATAATTGCTTCCTTGCGTCAGACCTGTCATTTCGTCAGAGCGGCCGTCGGGGCATTAAATGCGGCCGAATGTAGAGAGGAACTGTTGAAGGCCACGTGGCTTCTTTCTGGGCCGCATGGAACTATCCGAGCCGTATGAGACTCTTCGAGTTTTTGAGCCGCATGTTGTATCTGGGCCGCATGAAGCTCCCAGGGATTTTGAGCCGCATGAAGCTTCCTGGGTTCTGTGCCGCGTGAAGAATGTTTCATGACCGAGCCGCATGAAGGACGTCGCATGACCAAGTCGCATGAAGGATGTCACATGACCGAACTGTATGAAGGACGTCGCATGACCGAGCAGCATGAGCAATGTCTCATGACCGAGCCGCATGAAGGACGTCGTATGACCGAGCCGCATGAGCAATGTCTCATGACCGAGCCGCATGGAGAGTGTCCCATGACCGAGCCGCATGAGAGATCTCTTATAGCCAAGCCGCATGAAGGACGTCTCATGACCGAGCCGTATAAGGAATGTCTCATGACCGAGCCGCATGAAGGACGTCTCACGACTCGCATGAGGAATGTCTCGATCAACCTGTGCACTCGCTTTGTGGGCCCGGGTATCCCGAGCACACGAGTGCGTAGGTATCATGTTTGCTCCCTGATGTGGGGCTAGTAAAAACACTTACCCTCGATCTTTGTTGGGAGACTCTTGAGAACCACCTTGTCCGTTTGCCGCCGGGGGCTGGACACGGGCGATTCTGTATAACTTTCCATCAGAGGCCCGCTTAGCGGGACGCTCTTGATGGTCAGAGGTTGGGACAGCTGACTGAGCTCGATGAGCCCGCGCTGCCCTAGACTTCTTCGACTTAGCACCCGAAGGTGCGTAATAGGAAGAGTCCAAGTTTGGAAGGAGTTTGGTGCCCTTTTCAAAGGAGACAAGGGGGCTCTATTTATAGAATGGAGTGAGCCCTTTCTTCTTCTCCTTTTCGATGTGGGACTAAAAGCAATATTTTCTATGCTTCTACAGGACCCCCTTCAAAGTTTCCAAATTGCAAATTTGGAACACTTTGAATAAGAAGCATGGAAAGTAGATTTGGTTAGGTGTGGCAATCCAATCAGAGGTAGCATGGACGTGATAGGTTTGGGTACTTCTGCTGGGGATTTTATGTGGACTTATCATCCTTGGCGTACCTTGGTTTTAGGTACGGATAATAAGTTGAGGGAGGGAACCATCATATTTACTCAGAGGTGGTACGGACGTGGTAAATATAAGGTTGATGGTAGAGCTTTCCTACTCAGAGGTGATATGGACATGGTAGGAGTAAACTCGAATGAGGATACATAGAACAACTCAGAGGTGCTATCAACGTAGAAGTTCTATGCCTTGGGTGAAAGAATGCTATAGAACAGCTGGGCTCCGAAAGCATGTGATGATGAGGAAAGATGTGGATGTACTAGGGGACCTAGTACGGCCTTTGTGGTCAACAGAGGACATTTGTAGACCTATTATCCTTGGCATACCTTGGTTTTAGGTACGGATAATAAGTTTGATAGGGATACCTGGAATAACTCCGCGGTAAAGCAGATATGGAGGTTCTTGGTATCGGACGAAAGAATGCCGTGGAGCAGCTGGGCTCCCGGGGCATGATGAGAAGTGATGGCCTGTACTGCGAAACTTAGCAAAGGATATTTGTGGGCCTATTATCCTTGGTGCATCCTGGCTTAAGATACGGATAATAGGATGAAAGGGAACCAACATACTTGCTCAGAGGTAATGAGGACATGGCAAGTATGAAGGTTTTAACCGTAGAGTCTTCCTACTCAGAGGTAATAAGGACATGGCAGGAGTGAATTCTACGGAGGATATTTTTGGTCAACAGAGGACATTTGTGGACCTATTATCCTTGTCGTACTCCGGTTGTGGGTACAGATAATAGGTTAAAAGGGAATCGACATACTTACTCAGAGGTAATGAGGACATGGCAAGTATGAAGATTTCTTCGACGGAGCCTTCCCACTCAGAGGTAATGAGGATATGGTAGGAGTGGGCTCAATGAAGAGGGGGTACATAGAACGACTCAGAGGTAATGAGGACATGGAAGTTCTATGTAGGGGGTGATTTGTTTTTGGCGGAAGTAAAACGACTCAGAGGTAATGAGGACATGGCCATTTTAGAAATTTGTGGATCGCTTACCCTTTTTGTGCACTCGAAGTGCGGGTATTGGATCACGAGAGAGGACCTCTTCCAGGAAGAAAGTTCAGAGGTTTGATCATACATGACCTTCTATCTGAAAGAGTGACCGGGATGTGAGTTCAGAGGCACCATCGGGTACATGACTCGATATTGTAAAAGTGTGAGTTCAGGGGCACCAACGGGTACATGACTCAAAAATCTGGAGAATTATGAGGGCGAGTTCAGCAGTACCAGCGGGTACGTGACTCGAAATCTAGAAAATTATCGTCTAGACATAGTATTTCTTTAGGAACTTGCCGTTGACGGGCAACATGAGCAAGTCTCCATTTTGCTTAGCGAGGCGGTAAGCATCGTTGGAAAACACGGCCTCGATGACAAATGGACCTTCCCATTTTGGCTGGAACTTGTCGGCGGTTTTGTGAGTCATAACCATTGGTCTCCGGACTGCCAAAACAAGATCGCCCACTTGGAATATTCTGATTTTGACCTTCTTGTTGAAGGCTCCTGAGATGCGTGCTTGGTATAGCTCGATCCTTTGCTGAGCTAGGAGGCACTTTTCATCTAAGGCCTCCAACTCTTGTAGTCGACGCCGGTAGTTGTCATCCGTCGTCAATTGATAAGTGAGGGCGACGCGGAGTGAGGGTATTTGAGTCTCTAATGGGAGAAATGCCTCACTCCCGTATACTAGAGAGAATGGTGTGTTCCCGGTAGCTGTTCGGACTGTAGTACGGTACGCCCATAAACACTCGTCGAGCTTCTCGTTCCAGTCGCGTTTGTTGGAGGAGACAAACTTCTTGAGGAGTTTGATGATTGTTTTGTTGAATGCCTCTGCCAACCCGTTCGCTGCCGGGTTGTACGGTGTCGAAGCAATATTCTGAATACGGTGCTTATCGCAGAATCGATAGAAAGCGTGGCTTGCAAACTGCGGACCATTATCATGGATGATCCTTCGGGGCAGTCTAAAGCGGTAGTTGACGTGATGCTTAAGGAAGCTGATCACGTTTGAAGTCTTGACTTCTGCGAGTGGGACAGCTTTCGCCCATTTGGAGAAGTAATCAGTGATCGCAAGTATGAAGCGATGTCCTCGGGAGGAAGGTGGGGTGATTGGACCAATGATATCCATTCTCCATGCTTCGAATGGCCGGATGCCACTGTCGGATGTAGAAATTCGGATGGTTGGTGAATGAAGTCCGCGTAGACTTGGCAGGCTTTGCATTTTCTAGCATAATCTATCGCATCTGCTACCATCGTGGGCCAATAGTAGCCCATTCGGCGAAAACGGTCTTACAATTTAGGACCGGGCTGGTGGGCCCCATAAACACCATCATGAGCTTCTCGTACGGCTTCTTTGGCTTCTGTGTTTGACAGACACCGAAGCAGTAATCCATCGTAGGAGTGGCGATACAGCATTTTCGTCTCTGTATCGTAGAAGAATCTGAAAGAACGCCGTCTGATGGAAGTGGCTTCCTTTGGGTTCTCGGGCAGGATGTCGTAGACGACGAAGTCGATGAATGGTTGTCTCCAGTCTGGGGCATCATCGATCTTCTGGGCGGAATAACTCGCCACGAATTGCATATTGTTCTTGGGACAGACCAGTTCGTGGCCTATCACATCTACTGATTGGCGATCATAGTTCGAAACTGCCAGGGAAGCGGCAAGACCAGCTAGGGCATCAGCTTCGATATTTCGGAGTCTGGGGACATGTTCGATGAAGAACCCTTCGAACGACGAGATGATGTCAATCGCTATTTGGTGATAAGGGATCATGTCTTCGTGGCGGACCTCGTATGAGCCCCGGATCTGATTGACGATTAGTTAGGAATCGTCGTATGCTTCAAGGTATTCTACCCCAGCTCTCTTGCAAGTTGGAGGCCAATGACTAGAGCGTTGTACTCGGCCACATTGTTAGAGCAGGGTTCTGTGAGGGAATAAGTACGATTAATCACCAATCCGGAAGGGGAGACCAGCACTACCCCGACTCCGACGACGATATTGCCTTTAGGTCCGGTCCTCGAAGCACCGTCGAAGAACATTCGTCATATATCATCGTGAGAGGTTGCATGCTAGTCGACGACCTCATCTGGGATCTCTTCATATATTCTGGAGGACTCCGAGCCTGGGTGGGCTGCTAAGAAGTCTGCCAGGGCTTGACCTTTGACAGTCTTTTGTGGGACGAAGATCATATGATAAGGGGACAACAATATTGCCCATGTAGCGAGGCGAGAGTTGAGTGCCCCTGGTTTAGTCATGAGGACCCTGAGAGGGTTGACTCGTAAGATCACATGTATCGTTTGTCCGGTGACATAGTGCCGCATTTTCTGAATGGCGAACACCAGGGCAAGGCATTCCTTCTCCACAGCGGTGTATCGGTGCTCTGGCCCAATCATCATTCGGCTAAGGTAATATATGGCTTGTTCATGGCCTGCATCGTTGTTTTATGCTAGCAGAGCTCCGGAGGAGTGCTCCATTGCTCGTACGTAGAGCAGGAATGGTTTTCCAGAAACCGGGGCCACCAAGACTGGAGGGTTCGACAAATATTCTTTGATGCTGTCGAAGGCGCGCTGGCATTTTTCATCCCATACGAATGAGATGCCTTTCTTCATGAGATGGGTGAATGGTCGACATCGCCCGGAGAGGTTGGAAATGAACCTCCTGATGTAAGCTAGCCTCCCTTGAAGGCCTCTGAGTTCGCAGAGATTTCTCGGAGGACCCATCTCCATGATTGCTTTCGTCTTCTCAGGGTCTACATGGATACCCTGTGCAGTGATGATGAAGCCCAAGAACTTCCCGCTGGATACACCCAGAAAGGACTTCGTATGGTTCATTTTTAAATTGTGCGCTCGTATTAGGTCGAATACCGTCCTTAGATCCTGCAGATGGTCTCCCTTGTAGTGACTCTTAACGGCGATGTCGTCAACATAGCACTCCACTGTCTTGCGTAGGTGGTCTCTGAAGATGATGCTCATAGCTCTTTGATATGTGGCGCCGGCATTCTTCAATCCGAAAGGCATGACTGTGTAGCAGTACGTGCCAATTGGTGTTCAGAATGATGTATGCTTTTCGTCATCAGGAGACATTTTGATTTGGTTGTACCCCGAGAAGCCATCCATGAATGACATACGTTCGAAGTCACAGGTATTGTCGATCATGATGTCTGTGATAGGAAGGGAGGAATTCATCTTTGGGGCACGCCTCGTTCAGATTGCGGAAGTCGATACAGATTCGAATCTTCCCATTCTTCTTGAGGACGGGCACTATATTGGCGACCCAATCGGGATGTTGCTCCTCACGAATGAAGTCGCTGGCTATCAGTTTGTTAACTTCGGCTTCGATCGCGTCCATGATAGCTGGGCGAAAGCGTCGCTGTTGTTGCTTGACTGGCTTCGCATCTGGCCGAATGTTGAGTTTGTGAAGAGCAATATCGGGATTTAACCCCGGCAAGTCTTCATAGCTCCAAGCGAACACATCAATGTATTCTTTGACAAGTTCCAGCAGCGACTTCCGCTCTTCGTCTGCTAGGTTTTTACTGACGAAAATTGGTTTTGGAGAACATTCGCTGCCGAGGTCAACCTGTATGACTTCATCTTCAGTAGGAGGTTCTCTCAGTTCGAACCATTTTTCCCATTGTGCATCCAATTGCTGGGCCCACGGCTCCAGCTCGAGGATCTCGGGGATGTCTTCGTCTTCTTCGTAAGGGTCGGCGAATGCCATGTTGACTGACAAGACTTGTCTGAACACGTCTCCGATGCTGGTATCCGAGTCAGAAGTTGGTGACCCGGTTGAATGTGACTGCCAGTCGCATTCTTCATCTGAACTCTCAGGGGTCATAGTAGACGTTACATACCCTAACCCGCATCGAGTTTTGCTATAGTAGTCCCGTGGTTTGCCCGCCGGGACTGGCGGCTTCAAAGATAATCGTCGCCCAGTGCCGTAGTTCAAACCTGGCGTCGTCTCCAGATCATACCCCTGTTTCTGCATGAGATATTTGGATTGGGGGCTATAAAGATACAGAGGCAGTCTTCCGGTATCTGATCCGAGGTCGGCTTTCTCTATGGTGAAGGGATGCGGGTCGTCCTTCCGGCCGAAGATGATTGGGTGGTCCCCTCCCTCGATTATTCGGTAAGCGTCTTCTACTGGAGTAAGCTGGATCGCGGTGTACACATTTGTCACCTGTGTGTGTAGGTGAGTGCCTATACCGTGTTCCATAGCATACATTGTATATAGCTTATTGAGCTCGGTGTAGTTCAAAGATAACCCTTTATTGATGAAATAAGGTATCTTTTCTAGGGGGATTACATCATCAGCGGAGGGAACATCAGTGTGGACAGCCACATACTTGGCTAGTTTCTGTTCCTTTTCGGCTACCCCCTGTGTGAATGAAGACTGAGAGGACGACCTGGGGAGCCTGACCGTCAGCGGTTCAGTTGATGGAGCTGAGCGTAGGGTTGTTGGCAGACTAGTAACCCCCAGTTTGGCCTTTGATGTGGAGCGAGGAGTGGCTGGTTCGCTAGCAGTGTCAGACCCCGAATCGGGGTGACGACCCTTCTTGGGAAGGCGTATCGTTAGCGGCTTGTCGGAGGGATTGAGCTTCTCCGTTTGGGGTTGACCGACTCTCGGCAGTCTGATTGTCAGTGGCCCCGTTGTGGGCCTCGGCACTTGGCCGGACCTTGGCAGCCGGATTATCATCTGCTCCTCTTGTGCCGAGAGGCTGATCGCGTCCTTCCGTAGGATGGCAGTAAGGGGTGCAGACTTGCCCGGTTTGTGAGCTTGGAGGTAGATCGTCAGAGGCTCTTCTGATCCTGTGGCTGTCTCGGTACTAGCTTGTACGTCTCCTTCACCAAGGTGCTTCTTCGATTTTTCGTACAGGCAGGAGTCTGAGTAGTAAGATTCGACCCCTTTGAAGGGATCGATATCAGCAAATTCCGTCCTCACGAAGCCGTGTTTGTCGACATATTTGAAGCACTGGTGCAGCGTGGAAGGCACGATCATATAATTGTGTATCCATGGGCGCCCTAAGAGGATGTTGTAGGAAGTATCTGTATCTATGACGTAGCAGGAGACCTCTGACTGGAGATCGCCAATTTGACACTTCAGACGAATCTTCCCAATTGGGTAGCTCCTGCCCGAATTGAAACCGCTGATGGCGGTACTTGTAGGCGTAAGGCGATGTATTGGGATGCGGAGATGATGTAGCAGACCCTTCGGCATAATGCTTATGGAAGAGCCAGGATCAATGTGCATCCGATCCACCTTTATGTCACCGATGTATCCAGTGTAGTATAGCGGGCGATCGTGCAGGTTGGTTTTGATGAGCATGTCCTGCGGAGTGAAGACGATGTTAGGCATTGCGCCAGTGCAGGCACTGTCCTGGAGACCCACAGGTGAGTCCTCCCCGGTGAGGTTGGATTGAGCCAGATAGGCATCGGCATTTTGGAGTGCTTCGCTCAATGCAATACGAACGTCCTTGGAGAGCCTTAGGAGTTCGTATAGTGACAACTTGGCCGGTGTGTTAGCCAATTGCGCTAAGATGTCAAAGTTGTAGGGCCTTTCTAGCATGTGGGCTGCCTCTTTTCGGAGGGACTTGTCGAAGCGAGTCTCCCTCGGCCTAGGCTTGTCGGTCGTTGAAGGTTGAGTCGGTCCCGGAGCATCTGTTGCGGTGGGTTGATAATTTTCAGCTGGATTGTCAACCACAGGTTAGGATTGCGCTCCAGACTGCGTGACGACAGCTGTAGCTTCCTCGATGTCTGCCGAGATTGTGTGGCAGGTCCTGACTTTTCCACTTTTTTTCTTGTTGGTGGAAGATGGTGTGGGCCGAGTCACTTCTGATACCAAGTCTAGATGGATCCACATGACCTTCCCTCGTGATGTGGTGAGGGGTACTAGACCAGCAGCCTGGTCTCGGGGAGGTGGAAGATTTGTAATCTCCATGGTTGCCAGAGGGATGGGGACCACACCGTCTTGTGTTTCCGTCGGAGAAAAGCTGCCGAATTGTACCGACACCATATTGGCCTCCACCGTTACCTCTTCGAAATCGATTGCCAGAGCGTTCGAATCAATAAGGTTTTGGTTGTACCGTTTCAGCTGGTAGCAGTCGTGTGTAGTATGGTGGACGTAGCGGTGATAATGGCAGAATTTTGGATTCTCCATTTTCGCCGGTCGCGGTTCCCGTCTTGGTGGAGGAAGCTGAATTCTGTCTCCTTGTATGGGCATGTCCAAGATGGGCTTGACGTGACCGTCTTCGAAAGAGTACGTGATTTGCGGCCATTGTTTGTCTGCTGGCTTTGGTTCAGGTTTCTGTGCCGTGTCGGCCACCATAGCTTGCTTGCCCCTGCCGTCCCGATTGTTGGAGGGACTGCCCCCATTATCATTATTGGTGTTATGATGCTTGTCCTTGTTCTCTCCGTCCGAGATGTGCAATCCCAGCTGGCGAGCCTTTTTCAATCGTTCTTCGGCGCTTGTGGCGCTGATGATGAACGTCTTCCAGTCCTTGAATTAGCTTTCGCCTATCCAGAGACTGATTATTGGGAGGAGTCTCTTTTGGCAAATTTCAATCAAGAAGGAATCTGGATTTCCAGAGGGCAACTTCATGGCGGTTTGGCGGAACCGCTCAATGTAGTTCCTTGCAGCTCTTTCTCCCCTTGGACGACGTCCATGAGGGTGGACATGGTGATGTCCTGCCCTACTTCGTAGAATCTCTCCAAGAACATGCGCTTGAAGCCGGCGAAGGAGTGGATGCAGTTGTCCGGCAGGTTACGATACCAGTCGAAGGTGACTCCTTCCAATGCCCCGATGAATAATCGTGTGAGAATGGCATCGTCATAGGGCAGATGGTCGGTGGTGACCTCGAAGTAAGTGATGTACCAACTTGTTGAGGTCTTGCCATCATACGGATTGATGTTGAACGGCTTATATCTTGGTGGGAAGGGGACATCCCTCCATTCAGCAGGGTATGGTTGCCGTATTCTGAGGTATTGAGGGTTTTCTCGAGCGTGAAACATGGCTCGGAGCTCCTGGACCTCTCTTCTTGCCTCGCGTGCTTCGTCTACGGTGGTGGGGGCCATTGTTTCCGGAGGATTGTTGCCCGGGTTCGGTGCCGCTGAGTTCGAGTCCGTATTGACCGCGGGACCTGTGCTTGTTTGGCCAGGCGTTCCTCCTTGCAGAGTTGGAAGGGCTGCTTTAATCTCGTCTACAGACTTGACCAAAGCAAGCAATATAGCTTCGAGACTGTCGATGCGTTGGCGATCACTGGAACCACCTTGGTTGCTGTCTGTCATGAATACCGTCTTCTCATGAGGAGAGATAGACGGAGCGGTGGAGGAAGTGCCCTCTGAATTGTACCCCTGTAGTGAGAAGTCATCGGGGTATGTAGGTATGTTCCCTTCTGATTTAGACTCGGAAGGAACAGTACCCCCAATCTCCGAGCTCGCCTTGTCTTGGGAGTTGTGGATGTCGTCGGGGACGTCGAGGTTTGCTGTGTCCGATGGGAGAGTTGTCTCCCCTGGCTCGTCTTCTTGGAACATCGAATTGCTGTAGAGGCTCGGAGGGGTGCTACCCCCAGCCCTGGCAACCCCCTGTGTTGCGGACGACGAATCCCCCTACTGTAGCAGATTTCTTCTTAGAGCGATTACCTTGGAAAACTCCGGTGGTGGGCACCCGCTTAGACGACAGTCTTTTAGTCGCAGTGGTTGAGATCTTCGGGCTGGGAACATTTGCCTTCTTCCCCCTTCCATCAGCAAGGATTTTCCGAGCAGAGTTGCAGGAGACGACGGGTGGTGCCTCGTCTTCTGATGATGGCTGTTGCGGTCTTTGAAAGACAGACTGCTGGTCTTCTTGCATATTGCAGCAGCAGTTGACGATGACTTGGGTGCAGTGACGTCCGTGGGAGGACTCTTTGCACCGTGATACATCTTCTCTTTCCTTGCGTTTGTGGAGGATGGCCTCACGCAAGTCGGATGGGCCTGGACAGACCACGTTTGCTCTCGGGATTTTTGGAGACTTTTGTGAACCTCTCTGTCCGTCTGCCGCCGGGGGCTGGACTCGAATGGTTCTGTACAACTTCCCATCCGAGGCCCGTGTAACAGTATGCGGAACGCTCCGATGGTCAGAGGTCAGATCAGCGGACCGAACTCGCCAGGCTCGTGCTGCTTTAGACTTCTTCGCTCTAGTGCGTAAGGGCACATAGTAGGAAGAGTCTAAGTGGTACTGGAGAGAATCAGACATGTCTTCCTGGGAGCACAGGAGATCAGGACCATAGGAGAGGCGGTCGATGACAGAGACACGTAGAGTAGGCGTGATGCGGCTGGAATCAGCAGTCCTCATGCGTCTGGGAGTCGTAGCTGCATGGGTTTTCTCCATGCGGCTGGAAACCCTGACCGCATGAGTATTCTCCATGCGGCTGGAAATCCCAACCGCATGAGTATCATCCATGCAACTGGAAATCCTGGCCGCATGAGTGTTATGCATCTGGATAGCGGTTTCAGCCGTATGGTCATCATTCATACGGCTGGCCAGCTTGGCCGCATGAGTCTTCGCTTTGCGGATTGTCCCCTTGTTCGGTTTCTTTCTGGAGCCCATAGAGTCGCTCTTTGCCCCTGCAAGTCCAGCATCATAGTGCTTTCCTCTGCCGGACTTGGGGACAGCGGAGTTTTCTATGGCTTGTAGAGGGGCCGCGCGAGAGTTGCCTTCACCGTCTTGGGTAGCATCGAGGACTTGGAGAGGAGCAAATGATTTTGGCCTCCATACTTTGTGAGCCTTCGTTGTGCAGGTGCGCTTCTGGACCGGGCCAGCACTTCCTTCGAAGAGCATTTCTTCACGCATGTTGGTCGAAGCGGACGACCATCTTTTGTTGTGTGGAGCCAAGTTTGGCTGCATCCGATTGCGTCACCAACTCCTCGGCCGTGGAGAAGTTTTTCTCCAGCAGAGTCGCCATCGTGTTTGCTATTGATTATAAAAGTACATAACAGTTTTATGGGAGGACTGAACTTAGACTCATAATACAAACTCGCTTGTACAAAGGAAGCCTAGGGACAAAAGCCTAGGTACAGCAGGCTAAGTACAATTGTTTATTTTAGATTCTGGGGGGTGGCGATAGAGGCTAGGGAAGGCGACGGCAGCCCTGCCTTACTCCTTGGACGATCGGTGTGCAGCCTTGGCTCCAGAAGATTTGCTTAGCGTTGAAAAAATGCTCTCTTTGCTCTCTCTCTGCTCTTCTCTCTAAGTACTCTGGTGCTCTCTCTGGTCTCAAAAAGTGCTCCTGTGTTCGCCTCTCTCTATGTAAGTATCTGTCTCCTCTTTGCAAGGGAATGGCACCCTGCTATTTATATGAATGGGGTGTGATCATTAGGGTTGCAAATGATTGCTTCTTGGAGATGGCGGCGGCCTGTGGATTGGTCAATCTAGGCCATTCATTTTGGTTGTGATGAATCTGGCCCATCAAGTGTAGATTACACCAAATCTCATCAGCAATTAATACTGATTGAAATAAATCTTCCTCATAATGATCTTCTGATGTCTGCGAATAAATTTGATTTATTCTCCTGCCACGTGTCCCAGATTATTGAGATTTGACCCAATCTCTGATTACAATAAATCTGGGAGATTGATCGACTTAGGACACGTGCCCTAGGAGCCACTGGGGGGTTCTAAACCGCATGACGATTGAGCCGCATAAGATTTTGGCCGCATAAGGTTTGGGCCACGTGTCAGGGCTACTCGGGTAGTGGCCCCCCCGCCCTCGAACCTTTGAACCGCATGGAGATAATCATTGCGAGCCGCATCGGGATGCATCTGCCTGAGCCGCATGGAAAGGGTCCTCTTGAGCCGCATAGGGGAGGGCATCCACTTGGGCCGCATGAGACTGTTTCGGCCTGAGCCGCATAGGACGGCTTCATTCTGAACCGCATGCGAAGTCTTCGCTCGAGCCGCATATGAACGCCCACGTGACAAGGCCACGTGGCATTTTTATGGCTCTCTGGGGATTGTGTCAGAGATCTCTTTCTCTTCCCTAGGGGTCTGTCATTATGACAGAGTCATAATTGCTTCCTTGCGTCAGACCTGTCGTTTTGTCAGAGCGGCCGTCGGGGCATTAAATGCGGCCGAATGTAGAGAGGAACTGTTGAAGGCCACGTGGCTTCTTTCTGGGCCGTATGGAACTATCCGAGCCGCATGAGACTCTTCGAGTTTTTGAGCCGCATGTTGTATCTGGGCCGCATGAAGCTCCTAGGGATTTTAAGCCGCATGAAGCTTCCTGGGTTCTGTGTCGTATGAAGAATGTTTCATGACCGAGCCGCATGAAGGACGTCGCATGACCGAGTCGCATGACCGAGCTGCATGAAGGACGTCGCATGACCGAGCCGCATGAGCAATGTCTCATGACCGAGCCGCATGGAGAGTGTCCCATGACCGAGCCGCATGAGAGATGTCTTATAGCCAAGCCGCATGAAGGACGTCTCATGACCGAGCCGTATGAGAAATGTCTCATGACCGAGCCGCATGAAGGACGTCTCATGACTCGCATGAGGAATGTCTCGATCAACCTGTGCACTCGCTTTGTGGGCCCGGGTATCACGAGCACACGAGTGCGTAGGTATCATATTTGCTCCCTGATATAGGGCTAGTAAAAACACTTGCCCTCGATCTTTGTTGGGAGACTCTTGAGAACCACCTTGTCCGTTTGCCGCCGGGGGCTGGACACGGGCGGTTCTGTACAACTTTCTATCAGAGGCCCGCTTAGCAGGACGCCCTTGATGGTCAGAGGTTGGGACAGCTGACTGAGCTCGATGAGCCCGCGCTGCCCTAGACTTCTTCGACTTAGCACCCGAAGGTGCGTAATAGGAAGAGTCCAAGTTTGGAAGGAGTTTGGTGCCATTTTCAAAAGAGGCAAGGGGGCTCTATTTATAGAATGGAGTGAGCCCTTTCTTCTTCTCCTTTCCGATGTGGAACTAAAAGCAATATTTTCCATGCTTCTACACGGGGTTGTAAGTCCTAAAAATCAAGTTGCACCCATCAAATAAAGCACAGAAGTCCAAATTGTGCACCCATCAATGAAATGCGCTAACAGGAACAGCACTACAAATCAACCGCGCTAGGTTGAACTGTGCCAATGCCCAAGCGCGCTATGCTGACGTGGCAACGCCATCATTACCTGACAAGAAAATCAAATCTACTGACAGTCTGACAGCCCAAAAAGCGAGGAATCCGTTCGTATCCCGTACAGTACAGCGCTCGAGAACAGCTATACAATCCAGCACAGTCTGCCAGTCCAACCTGAGCGTGGTCTGCCAGATCCTCCTCATCTTAGTTTGACCAAGTCCAAATCCCAGCGCAGTCTGGCTGTCCGAATCCCAGCGCTATCCATTGACTAGAGCTGAGCGCAGTCTGAAGCTAGCGCTATTCAAGTGGCACGATTTATCAAACTTTTTGAAGATAACTGACATTTATTACGTGGCTTACATGCCATCAATTGCTCGCCACATAGCAACCGCCTGTACATGACCAAGTGCATTTCAATCAAACAATGCTACGCGTCTAAATACAGTTAGCCCACGATCGAGCAACTGTCCAAAGGCCAGCACAGTTTGTAATCTACGCAGTCTGTCACTGGCGTAGTCCATTGTGCGCAATCCAGAATAACTACAAAATAGTTATTTCTAGAACTCTATAAATAGATTTTCAAGTTCTTCATTAAGGGGGATCATTATTCAAGATCACCAGAGATTACGAGTTCTTGTCCAAGTGCTGCTGCATTCTTCAGAGGCTATCGTCTTCAAAGTTCACATCGTCTAAGGGATAAAGCGATCGTCTTCAGATTGAATTTCTACAGTTGTACTTTTCCAGAATTTATTGTACTCTTGTACTATTCTTTAAAGTTTGTGAAATAAAAGACTTTTATTTTTTCAAACAAAATGGCGACTCTGCTGGGGACGACTTTTTCCTCCGACGAGGAAGTGACAACTCAATGTGACGCTCCGTCTATCGGAAAGACGCAGAAGATGCTGGTTGTGAAGGTCAACCAGACTGCCTGCGAAGCGATGATCAACTCTGGGGCTACTCGTCGCACTGTGGCCTCTGCCAAGAGCAAGGTCCATTCAGTGTGGACCCCGAAGTCCTCTGCGCAGCCTGTTGTTTCTTCTGACAGGAGGCCAGTATCCACTTCTGCTCCTGCGAAATCCAGTAGCACCCTCTCTGTTAAAGCGCAATCCAGAGCTCCTACAGCCCAAGCACAGCACACTACTCCTCTTACCACAGTGCAATCTACAACTTGTGCTGCTGTGGCAAAGTCTAAAACTCCTCTCCCTTTAGCGCAGTTGGAGGCTTCTTTCCCTTCAGCGCAATCCACCACTCCTTCAACCAGAGCGCAACCCATGGCCCTTGTAAGCCAGGCGCAGCTCACTACCTCCTTTGCCACAGCGCAGCCTATAAATTATGCTGCTCTAGTACAACTCCAGACTCCTGTTCCTCTGGCGCAGCTCGCCGCCTCTTCTATCCGAGCGTAGCCTGCTGCTACCTCTTCTAGGACCCAACCCAAATCCTTTGTGTCCAAAGTGCCACCCACTCCTTCATCAAAAGCTTCTGCTGCTAAAGTACCATCTGCCGCGCAAGCTACCAAGGCGCCACTTACTGCGCAAGTAGCTGCTGCCTCCTCTGTCTTGGCGCAACCCATAGGGGGTAGTCTTTTTGACTATTCCTCCTCCGTCTCAGAATAAACGGAAAGACCCTTTGGTCTTTTCTCAATCTTTCATAGTCCAAAACTTGGAAAACAACAGAGGGAAACGCTCCTTGGCCAACCCTTCTTCACAAAATAAAGGAAAAGGCCCTTTGGTTTTTTCCCAGTCTTCTCCGATTTTTACCTCGAAAGATCAATCTGAACGTGCTTCGGCACCAAATAGTACAAAACCTATCTCAAACAAGAGTTCTTCTCTCCCTGCTAAAGGGAAGACTATTTACCAGAGAGGCATCTTACCTACTCCAATAGCACACTTCCAAGATCTTCCAACTCTTCGAATATCTCGATCAAAGCAAAGGAATTTGCTAGTGTCTCAGACGGAGGTCCCTGGGGGTGAATTTGCCGATCTACGGACTTATTTCAATAGACCAGTTTCTATGAAACGCAAGCAACCAATACCGAAGGTGAACTTGCATCAGAAGTAAACTTCCAGGATGAAAAATCCTGACACTTATGCCAACGAGTTGAGTACTTCTCTGTATACTCATGGGACAAAGAATCTGAAGAATCGGAATCATGTTCCGAATGTCGTCAAAGAATATATCCCTGATCTTCGGGAACGCCTCAAGCAGAAGCGAGACAACACTTTAACACCTCCAATCCAACCACTGGAACGCTATTGTAATCACAATGTGGTTATCAAGTGTTGTTGCCAGACGACAAAATGATCTGTCTTCGATCGTTTAACTTCTGAACCAATGTCAGAAGATGAAGACAAGGTGTTCTATGCTTCTGTAAATATGGCTTCTCGAGACACTGGGGGTAGGAAGTGTTCAAAGCACGGTAAGCCCCGCAAGCCCAGTCAACGATATCTAGATTTACTCCATGAATCTTCTGAAGGAGTATTCCGACACACCCGATCTCAAAGTCGAGACACAGTCGGTCGTAGGTATCTTCTACAAGATCCCTCTGGTCATCTCTCTATTTCTCACTCAGGGGATGATTCTTTCTCTGATTATGATGCATATAGCGAAAGCTCTGAGCAGACAGTGTCTTCTACTGTACCAAGAGAAGTGTCAGCTTATGTTGTTACTGAAGATCCAGACGCTTCTAGTTCGGCAAGTCAAGAGCAACGAATAGCCGTACTGGAAGACAAATTGAAGACCATGACTGAAATGATCACAAATATGTATGCCGTTGTCGTAGCTCAACATACAGTACCACTGACTGCACCTGCGGTAAATCCCGAGATTATAGCATTATCGGTGCCGGTTAATACGAGTTTGGGGGTACCGTCTCCTCCAGTAGCCTCAATACCTATTCAAGTTACACCTAGTCATTCAAGGGCTGGGGGTAGTGCTTACCATGCTGTTCCTCCTCCTAACATGGTAAGCCAGCCTATTACTTCTTCATCCCCAGGAGATGCCAATGAGGCTATAAAATTTCTGCGTACTCAGTTCGAGGCCTTCAAAGAGAAAGACGGTCTACAGAGGCTGGGGATCAAACAATCTTATCCAGTAGAATGGAAGGAAGTCCCATTCCCTCCAAAGTACAAAATTCTTACGATCACGCTGTTTGACGGCAGCACTTCTTCGAGTCAGTTCATTAATCATTTTGAGGCAATGACTGTCCAGCTCCAGCCAAGCGATGCTCTTCTTACCAGAGTCTTCGTCGGCTGCTTAGACGACACAGCATATGATTGGTACCGCAGCCTGCCTGACGGCTCTATCACTTCCTATGTCGGACTCAAGCAGATGTTCCTGGAACGATTCTACGAGGGTATCAACGATATGACTATATCCGCCCTCAACAAGATCAAACAAAGACATAATGAAACTACTAAGAGTTTTATTGAACGATTCCACCGAGAAGCACTCAAAATGCCTCCCGGAACCTTATCTGTTGTAACGATAGACACTTGTAAGTCAAACTTGTTGCCTCTCATCAGCATGTGGACGGGGTCAACACAGTTCCAGGACTGGCCATTATTCATCGTCAATGCTAAAGCAGCTGAAGTTAGCGCTGAGAAGTTCAAACAGTTGGGAGTACACATGTCTAACCCTGATCGAGATGAGCCTTCTGCACCCGGTAGCGGTAATCGCTAGAATAACCACAAAGGCAAAGAAACCTTGAACATCAACCTCAAGAGCAAGGAATCTTTAGCCGTTAACGTGGCTCAACCCACGTCTACCTCTACTCCTTCTGTACCTCTACCAAAGGAACCTCGCCCAAAAGTAGAGTATTTCTTTGATGAAAATGATACAGCGAGCATCTTCGACTGTTTGCTTAAAAGCAATAAATTGCAACTCCCTGACCCGAAGAAGCCTGACGAAGTCGGTAAAACTGACCACCCTAAGTATTGTGTTTATCACAGGTTCATAGGGCATCCTACTCGGGCATGTTATGTGCTCAAAGGCAAGATTCAAGAGTTGGTCAACGCCGGTGTCATCACTCTCCAACAGGATAAAAAGACTATTACGGCCAATATGATTTCTGTATAGTTCGATGATTTCCTGCCACAAGTGGCACAGAGTGGCATCATCCCCATTCCTAGGCCACTCTGGAGATTGAGAATCTTCCTCCTCCACGCAGTGAAGGTCTTGTCCCCTTATCCCTTGATAATGGCGAGATTATGTGGATCCATCATGATCTTGTTTCAGATTTCGAAGTTCCTTCTTCCTCCAAGCAAAAAGAACGCTCTAAGGGCAAGACAAAGAGCTGCAATATGGTGTCTTTTGACCCCATAGTTGAAGAAGAGATCCTATTGGGCACCAGGTCAGGGAAAACCTATCTACGGGAGCATCCCAAAACTCAGGAGGACTCTGCTTCGTCTTCCGAGGCTGTTCCAGTGCAGCCTGTCTCTACAAAGGGCATCCCTTCTACATCATTACTGGTTGTGGAACCAACTCTTTCTAAACCGACAGCAGCCGACTAAGGCAAACAACAAGTCCGCTTCAATAAAGTTTTGAAGAAGTCTTCCTCCTCTGGACTTGAAAAGCCATATAACTTTGACATATTGGCTCAATTAGCCAACACACCGGCCATGTTATCCATCTTCGAGCTCTTACGCCTCTCTAAAGAGACTCGAGAAACATTGTGCGAGGCTTTGATGCAGGCAAACACTTGTCTAACTCTTCTCAAGAAACCTGAGTCAGAACCTGTCTCTTGTCTCCACTATCACAGTGTGCTGGAATTAATTCCAAACATCACCTTCACACAAGATGACATATTGATGGAAGACAATCGACATGACCGTCCTCTCTACTTTACAGGATATTTCGACACCATGAAGGTCGATCGTATTCTGATAGATCCAGGGTCAGTACTCAGCATCATGCATAAGACGATGTTGGATGCTCTGAAGATTCCAGTGCATAGCCTCTCCGGCACTATCACCACCATCCTGGGATTCAACCAGGAAAGAAGTGAACCTTTATGCAAGATACGCTTAAAGCTCCAAATTGGCAATCTTCGCACGAAGGTGACCTTCTATATTATAGATAACCATGGTTGTTCCTACAATGCTCTTCTAGGGAGACCATTCCTTCATGAACACAATATTGTTCCTTCTACTCTCCATCAATGCTTCAAATACATTGATGACAAAGGAGAGGTCCAAAAAGAAGTTGCGGATCTCTACCCTTTCAAAGGCGTTGAAGCATATTGCAATGATGCTCGTATGTACAAAGAAGAGTTTATGAAGGTAGTATTGGCCATAGATGGTGAGGAAGAATAAGAAGAAGTACCCAATGACACTCTCATCATACCTGTCAAAGGACGTGTCTCTCATCCTCAATCCTCCAAACCACTGGCTATTCATCTGCTAGCCCAAAAGCAATCAACTGGTGATACTTAAGATAAAAGGGAGCTCACCTCTTCTGAGCCACTGGTTATCGACTTATGTCGTAACAAGGATAAAAGGGAGCTCACCTCTTCTAAGCCACTGGTTATCGACCTCCGTCGTAACAAAGATAAAAGGGAGCTCACCTCTTCTGAGCCGCTTGTTATCGACCTTCGTAGCAACAAGCCTAAACCTCTCTGCTCTTCTTTTTCTCCTCTTGTAATCGATCTGACCAAGCCAGCTAAGGCTAAAGGTCCTATTGTAAATACGGATGTACAAATCAATGAAAAAGTATCTACTTTCCAGTATACTAATGTCATTTATCATGCTAAATGCTATTTGGATATGTTAGATAGCTTCCCGTCATTTACGATAGGGGTCGTACAATCCCTTAAGACAGAAGTATTATTTGAACATCCAGATGACTCATATTTTGTCGTCCCTTCTCGAAAGAGAGGTGAGAGTCCAATACTTTTTAGTAAAGGACCAGAACAAAAATTTAGCTATACGGATGATAGCAAAAGTAACGATACGGAACGTCTCCAACTTCGTCGTTATAGTCAACAATTAAAAGACATCATCCGAAAGATGGGTTATGACTTCAAGAATGGCCTCAATTATGGTAAAGGTAGACGAACTCCTATCCGTACAGTTGTTCTGAAAGAAAAATCAGAAATGTACTACAGCAGGATGAAAAGAGGTCTCGGATATACTTTGCCTCCGGTCTTATCTCCAGAAGTCTCCGAATCCGATAATGAGGAGCGCTCTGACTCTTCTGATTCCAGATCATGGGATTATGATACCAGTATCGGCCAAGTTCATCGATTGATCGTATCTTCTAACATGGTCTCCGCTGAACTTCCAGAAGGCTATGACGAGGATATCGAAGAAAATCCTGAAACATATCCTTGGGTTCAACGAATGAATACCCAATGGGAACTCCGATTCGAACAACGGAAACCTCCTACCGAAGATCAATTGGTTCAAATTGATGTAGGAGAAAACGGGTCACCTTGTCCAATATTCATTAGCAAAAATCTCCCAGAGGCGGATAGGTAAGAATTAATTTTTCTTATTCGAGAATACATTGATGTCTTTGCTTGGAGTTATGAAGACATGCCAGGTTTAGATCCCAAAGTTGCTACTCATAAACTGAATATTTTACCTAATGTAAAGCCAGTCAAACAGCAGCAAAGGCGATTCAAGCCAGAAATGATGGACGTAATTGATGATGAAGTCAAAAAGCTCATAGCTTGTGGCTTTATTCGAGAAGAACAACATCCAAATTGGGTAGCCAACGTTGTTCCAGTCTTGAAGAAAACTGGCAAAGTTTGAGTTTGCATCGACTTTCGGGATCTTAATGAAGCTTGTCCAAAGGACGAGTTTCCTCTCCCTATTACATATGTCATGATCAACAACACTTGTGGGTTCGAAAGGATATCCTTCATGGATGGATTTTTTGGATACAATCAGATTCGGATGAATCCTGAAGACGAAAAACATACCTCTTTCCGCACTCCTTGCGGAGCCTACTGCTACACTATGATACCATTTGGTCTCAAGAATGCTGGTGCAACTTACCAACGAGCTATGAGTACCATCTTTTGGGATAATCTGCGTAAGACTGTCGAATGCTATGTTGACGATATTGATGTCAAGAGTCGTCTAAAGGAAAATTATATCAAAGATTTAAGAACTATCTTCAATCTAATGTGCCAACATCAGTTAAAAATGAATCCCACCAAGTCATTCTTGGGTGTCTCTAGTGGTAAATTTCTCGGCTTCGTCATTACGTCTAAAGGTATACACATGGATCCCGAGAAGATCAAAGCCATTCAAGAGATGCGTCCTCCACGCAACTTAAAAGAGCTACGAGGATTCCAAGGTCGACTTGCGTATATCAGGAGGTTCATTTCAAATCTGTCTGGACGTTGTAGACCGTTTACTCAGTTAATGAAAAAGGGTATATCTTTTGTTTGGACCGAAGAATGTCAACAAGCATTTGATGATATAAAGCGGTATATAATGAACCCACCAGTTTTAGTGCCACCAATCTCAGGCATACCATTCTTAATGTATGTCCGTGCTATGGATCATTCATTAGGTGCTTTACTTGTCCAGAAGAACAAAAAAGGCCATGAACAAGCCATTTATTATCTTAGTCATACTATGATTGGTGCTGAACACCGTTATAGTCCGGTTGAGAAAGAATGTCTAGCTCTTATGTTCGCTGTTCAAAAGACTCGGCATTATATCATTGGCCAAACCATTCACGTCATTTTCCGAGTTAATCCTCTTCGGGTACTAATGAAGAAGCCCAGCACACTCAATTCTCGACTGGCTACATGGGCCATTCTGCTAGCCCAATACAACATAGTTTATGTTCCACAAAAGTCTGTTAAGGGTCAGGCACTGGCCGACTTCTTAGCAGCTCATCCTGTTCCGGAGACATCTAAGCTTTATGACAAAATTCTAGATAAAACATTAGAATCAAACATGATCTCTGAAGAATTTCCTTCCTGGCGTCTATTCTTCGACGGAGCATCTCGGATCGGACCAAATGGGACCATTGTTGCAGGAGTTGGAATTGTTCTAGTCTCTCCAGAAGGATTAGCTATCCAAAGAGCTTATTCCTTAGATCAGCCGTGCTCTAATAATGTGGCTGAATACAATGCCTTTCTTATTGGACTCCAGCTAGCTAAACAGTTGGAAGTCGAATATCTTGAAGTCTATGGCGATTCTAAACTAGTTGTCAATCAGGTTAGAGGAACATACGAAGTTCGCCATCAAGATCTCGTGCCCTATCATGAAGCAGCGATTTACATGGCTACATCATTTAAGGCTTTCTTTATTGAATATGTCCGACAAGCTTACAACACTGAGGCAGATGCTTTAGCTAATCTCACAGCAGTCTTAGCAATTCCCGTCAAAAGACAACAAGTGGTTGTTGTTTCCAACAGAGAGTTGTTTTGCATTGAAAACAATCGCAACATTGAGTTCAGCAATTTCGCCGAAGTCAATGTTATCAATGAAGATTAGAGAGCCCCTTTCATCGATTTCGTAGTTTATGACATACTTTCTGAAGATCCTAAGAAGGCTACGAGTATTCGTCGACGATCTCTTCGATTCTACTACAATCACACTACCAAGACTCTCTATCGACGGACTTATGATGGCCTACTCTTGCACTGTCTTGCTGGTGTTGAAGCAAAACAGGTATTACGTGAAGCTCATGATGGTGTCTGCGGAGCACATCAACCCGGCCCTAAACTACAGGATCGTATCCGACGAATGGGTTACTACTAGCCCTCTATGGTGTCTGATGCCATCGAATATGCAAGGAAATCTCGAGCCTGTCAAGTCCATGCAGATTTTATTCATCAACCGCCGGAATTACTTCATCCGACTGCTGCTTCCTGGCCTTTTGAAGCTTGGGGTATGGATATTATAGGTCCTATCAATCCTCCTTCTTCTAAGGGACATCGGTTTATACTAGCAATAACTGATTATTTCTCCAAGTGGGCCGAAGCTATACCTTTGGCTGAAGTCAAAACCAGCAGCGTCATCAACTTCGTCAAATACCACGTTATTTATAGGTTTGGTGTACCTCGACGAATCATTCACGACAATGGACCTCAGTTCATCAGTCAAAAGTTCACCAGGTTCTGTGACGATCATCGGATTGACAATGTCGCCTCTACAGCTTATAACCCTGCTGCTAATGGCTTGGCTGAAGCCTTCAACAAGACTATTATCAAGCTCCTTAAGAAGTTTATGTCTACTAACAAACGGAGTTGGAGTGAAAAGCTTGGAGAATGTCTATGGACCTACCGTACTACGGTCCGCAACCCCACAGGCTATATACCTTTCTTTTTGGTTTATGGTTGTGAAGTAGTTCTACCTCTGGAACTTTAAATTCCTTCCTTGAGAATTGCCATTGCTAATGAACTTACTACGGAGAACAATGATCTTCTTCGACTTCAAGAACTGGAAGCGTTCGATGAGAAGCGGCTATTGGCTCAACAACATATTGAATTATATCAAGCTCGCATCTCGAAGACTTTTAACCGCAAAGTTAAAATCAGAGCCTTTCAGAAAGGAGAACTCGTTCTAACAGTCAAACGTCCGATGACTATGACTCACATGAGCAAAGGCAAGTTTGATGCGAAATGGGAAGGGCCTTATATCTTGAGTAAAGTCTTCTCAAATGGAGCCTATCAACTCACAGAGCTGGACGGTCGAGTTGCGATGATGCCTATCAATGGCAAATTCCTTAAAAAGTACTATGTATGAATGTAAAAGGGATTTTTTGTTAATACGACAAGACAGTTCATAAATAAAGTTTTTTTTATTTTCATCATAAACGATATTACATGATATCAAGGACGAGAATCACTATCATCCTTTTTAAAGACAGGACGAGGACCGCTGCCGTCCTTTTCAAAAATATAGTCGGCAAAAGAGCCGAGGACATCCTTGCTCGATTTCACTAGAAACGTGCAGGCGGCCATCCTCATAGCCTCCTCTTCTTCAGTCTTCCCTGGCTCAACGAAGAAGTCCAAGATATCACGTGGCGGCCTGGATGCAGACGAACCTTCGCCCGCCTCCGTCTGCTTTGGCTGGGTTGGCTCGGCTGGACGTTCCTCAGCGACTTCTTCGACCTTTGGGACAATCTCAGCCTTCTTGGATGCATCTTCAGACGATATTTTATGTTAAACTTGAAACTGATCATTCAATCTAAATTTCTGTTCTATTTATAGGCAGAGATTCTTGAGACAGTTGATTACGCGAACCGAAGCGATGTATTCTTCACAACATTCATTCCATTCATCCGACGGTTCATCCGTTTATTCCGTTTATTACGACGGCTCATCCGTTCATTCCAATTATTACGACAGTTCATACGTTCATTCCATTCACTCGACGGTTCATCCGTTCATTCCATTCATCCGACGGCTCACCCGTTCATTCTATTTTGGTTCACCCGTTCGCTCCATCCAATTGACGGTTCATCCGTTCATCCCAATGATTCATCTCATTCATACATTCTGATAACTCATCCGATCATCCATATCAGCAACTTGTTATGTATTGATTACCTCTGATTAAGTTGTCTACCAAAATAATGATATTCAAAAAGAAAATTATATTCTGCCATGTCCACATTACCACTGAGCTGATATAATGAATATAATTATTTTTTAAATCAAGAAATATATCATGTCCTGAACCTCTGAATATATTTTTTTATCACTATTATTTATATCCGTAACGGGATATGCAACAAATAATAGAGCCACAAAATAATTTTTTTTTATTGATCAAGATAAAAGACGTTACAAAAAGATATATCACAAAGAAGAAAATACAGAGAGTTTTCTTATTCAGCCGGAGGGGTCATCAGATTAGCTATCTACTGCTTCAAGGTTTGGAGTCGTTCATCATGAGAATCCAGCACCCGTCTTCTAGCCTCTGCCATTCCAGATTCAGCGTCAAATGTTGGCAAGGTCACTAGTCGGCGAGCAATTTTATCCTGATAAAACTTGACAAACTCATTCTTCTCATGGGTCAGAACGTCCAGTTGCTGAACTGTGGCTTGATGCTGTGTGGTCTCTTCTTCAAGAGCAAGTTGAACGATTCTCAACTCCTCTTGAAGTCGAGCAAACTCTTCCTTCAGATCAGCAACCTTCTTCTCTTTCTCCCCAGCAGTAGATGCTACTATATTTAGCTGAGAGTCGAACTCTGAAGGCTTCGCAACGAAAGTGTCCAAAAAATTCTTAAAATTAGCTCTCGAGACCTTAGCTTCTCGAGTCATTCTCTCGAACTTGGCATTCACGAGTCGCTCTACCTCCCCTCGGTTAAGATCTTTGAAAATCTTGATTGATTCCTCCAGCTCATCTAGCACATGTTCGAGGTAAGCAGCCTGAGCTTCATCACCTTGATCTCGAATGCCGCCGATCAGATAAGAAGTTAGACTTCTGACAGTGATGAAACCAACAGTTTCTTTCTCCATTACTCTTTGTACCAAAGGTCCCAAGGAACTGAAGAAAAAATTGGTGAAGGAACCAACTACAAATTTGTTGGTAGCTACTGCACTAGGTGTAGCAGCTACTCCTACAGAAGCTTCAGCAGCGAATATTTGTGAAGGCGAAAGTTCGACATCTTGAACATGGGCTGTAGCCTCTTTTGACAAGGGAGCCATAGTGGAGCTAGTTTCCCCTTCCGGATGTTCCTCTGCGAAATCAAATAAACATCATCAGTTTGCTGTCACTGAGGGCCATCAAAACAAGATCAAAATGAAGGCAAGCTTACCAACGCTGGGTTTAATGACAAGATTGTCATTTAGTGGAACAGGCTGGAGCCTCATGGAAGTAGTTTCAGACATTATTGCCTGACTACTTCCCGCTTCGGAGCCGCCTGATAGATGACGGCTGCCGCTGGCTATCGCCTCTGTCTGCATCATGTCAGTGCATACCGGAAGAATCGGAGAAGGTTGAATTTTTGCATGAATGAAAGTTAAAACATCAGTCATCTGATCTATAAATGAAGATTATCAAAATCAGTCAATACCTCTTTGATCGGCAACAATAGCTTCCTCCGGTGCTACTTTATTAGTAGCATTATTCTCCTAGGATGCATGGACAGCAGCATCCTCTTCCGGAATTAGATTGTCATTAACATCCTCCGCCGATGTTTCCTCGTCATCTGCCCCCTCCTCTTGTGCTTTCATATCATCACTTGCATCGACTGGATCTATGTCATGGAAGCCAAAGTCACATCCATCTAGAGCCTCGATCATCAGTCGATCTTCTTCAGCACAACGCGATCTTGGTGTAGCTCGAAGATGAGCAGCTTCTATTGTAAGTGTGGGAGATGGCAATATTTCGACAGACGATTTCGACTCATTGATTGGGGTCGGAATTACAGTCGCTTCTCTTGCTTCTGCAGCCTCATTTTTGGTCTCCGCAGTCTCTTCTCTTGTGTCTGCGACCTTGTCCTTTATCTCTGCGCTGGTAGCTCCTTCTTGTGTATCTGTCACCTGCCTAGGCTCAGGAGCAGGTGTAGGAGAAGGCATCATAACCCCGGTAGCAGCACTTATCAGGGCCGATGTATGGATAGGTCTCGGGGGAGTGGTCACTTTCTTTCTGAAAGCTATTTTCTTCCTGCGTAGAGGCTCTTCAGGACTCTCTACGTCTACAGCGTGTGTTTGTCTTTGGATGGAAGTCAGGGTCATCGCCTCTTCTCTGTGAGCTGACTCAGACTGCTGCCGAGACTGCGATCGAGTAGTGACTCTTTCCGAAGAGTCTATAGCGGCCTACTTCTTAGAGACAGGAGAAGATGGTTCTTTTACCTTCCTCTTCTTCTTCTTGATCTGAGATCTTACAACTTTCAAAGAAACACGCAGCGGTTCATAGACTTCTTCAGGGAAATTGGCTTCCCTCGAAGCTTCTAGAGGCGCATCAGCAGGCTCGTGTTCTTCATCATTTCTAGGAGGCAACAAAACAGGTGCTCCTTTCCTAAAGCGTGTCACCGTCGTAAAGTTGTCAGTTAAATTGAAATTCTCAGCAAAAGTATTTGCTGACGTATAAAGATTGAATAAGTGTACAGCATGTGCGGGCTACGGTTATTCCTTGTAGGCATCGAGAACGTTGTCTTTGTGTCACGGGCGTTGTAATAGGCCCAAGCTTGGGCTCCATCAATCAAATAACCTTTTCCCTGTAAGCATGTTATGGCATTGCCCACATGGAATTGGTCATAGCCGAATTGACGTGCAAAACGGCTTGGGAGATAAGGTTCAAGATAACATTCATCTTCGAACGGTATACTAGATGTGATGGCCGAATTGTCCTCAACCAGTCGAAGGTTGTACGACACAAAGGTGGCACTCTCACCGAATCAATGAGGTTTGTCGGTACATAGATTCAAGACTCGTCGGCAGTCTTTCAAAGTGGTATAGATCCACTTGCATCCGGAGTATCTTCTTAAGAAACTGTCGTTTACTGCCCCCATAGCAGGGTTCATTAGAGAAGGATGGTGTAGAAGCAGCCATCCAAACAAATATGTATACGGCAGTTCTAGTCGAAGGAAATGTCCCTTCTCGTCTTTTTCTCGAATCATTGAATCAACGAAGAGACGGAGGCCGGCGTTCATCCTGCATGTCATTGCTGACAACAAGTCCATCTGCTAGCCAAAAACTAGACGGACGACAGCAAACAACACACCGCGATGGAAGCGATCAACTGCACTGGCCCCAGGAACAATATATCGTCGAAGCCAGTAAGTAAGGAAACCTTCCAGTTGGGCTTCTTTCGACATGGGCCTATAACCCATCCTTATGTAGCTCTCGATAATGTCTCCTTTCTTGAAAGGAGGATACTGAAGATCATCTTCGATCTTGATATACATCGTGTCGTGCTTCTCCATCAACTCCATTACCTCGCTATTGCTAAACGGTTTGAAGAAGTTGGGATTGTAGTTCTCATGTTCTTTGGTCTTCTTCTCAATAATATGGTTAAAGAAAAGATACGACAACCACTTGGTCGAATAGCAAGTGCCGGCCGTGCCACTATTGTAGTATAGAGAACAAATCTTGTAATGGCATAGTAGCTCTTCAAAAACATCTACCATGCTAGCATTTTCCCTACGTAGCTTGTCCAATTCATCATTTGTCGGGACAAACTCTTCATAGGGGATATCCCCCATCGGCATATTAGAGATGTATTTCATCTCATGCAAGGCTAATCCAATTTACCCACGTGACGTCATGAAGGTCCCAGTCCTGTAATTATATCTCTCCGCCAACGCAAAGAATAAATGTGGATTAGGGGAAAGCCATAGACAGTGGCGTACAATGCCTGATACAGATCAATTTCTTTGAGCTGATCTTCAAATTGGACCAATATCCAATTGGCCACACAGATCCACCTTTTATTGTCCGGGTTCACAAGACCTGTCAATCGTAGATATTGGTCTGGATATCTCCCTTCCATCTTCGCAAACTCATTTGCGAATATGGGGGTCCTTACTGGCAGCAACAGAGAAGAATCCTCCGGCGGGATGCAACCGGGTTTTAGTCTTCTGAGTAGGGAGCTATGTCGCTCAGAAGAACTGTAGAATACATCTTTGTGGTCTGGCCCTTTCTTAACACAAATGTTACCCACGCGGGCCTGTTGCAGTAGAGTTATGTCCCACTCCATCCTTCGAGGATAGCTCGCAAAAGCGTATCTGGACAGAGGAAGATATCTGGAGATCTCTGTCAGATATATCATTTTCTCGTCCCTTCGGAAGATTTTCTGTTCCATACGAGGCCTCGGCTGTGAATTCTTGTCAAAAGCCTCCCCAAACAAAAATAGAGGTTTCTTATGGGTGACAGTATCAGCAGTCTGAAGAGGTTGCCCGTTCATCAGACACAATAAGGTATCATTATCTTGCGCAATCAGGACAGTCTACCGAAATGACGGTAAAACATATTGAGAAAAAGAGACATGTGAGAGATCTTCCTTGAATTCTGATTCAAACAGAGATCCTGCAAGAACCTCGTAGTTTGGATCTTCTCTGATGTTAACTGCATCGATGAAGAGACAAAAATCAGTACGTGCAAAAAAAATTAAGAAAGTCTTCACAGTTCATCAAATTGCGCTGTGTGAAACAATCTATCCGATTGCGTCAGCACAGCCTACGTGCGCAAGACATCAGATTGCGCCAACATAGCCTACTTGCGCAAGACATCAGATTGCGCTAGCACAGCCGACTTGCACAAAACATCAGTTTGCGTATCGATGCGCAAATCGACGGATTGTGCTGAACATTCTGTCAGCGCTCTCTAACCGATTGCACAAAGATACAGTTTTCATAAAAATGAAAATTATTGTACATGCAGCCGAAATCCTAAACGGGGTGGCGCAGGTGGTTGAGAATACCATCAATCTCTAAAAAGAGAGAGGCATGAAGGTTCAAAAACATCAAAAACCCTAAAAAGGGGTTTCGATCATGGTTCATCATTCACCTTGAAGAGCTGGGTGGCCCGTCTCGTGACGAGATACTCGCGGTGCAACACGAGTCGAAGGTTCGGCAGGAGCCTTTCCCTTCTCGGTGGCCGATCACTTAGGTGCCATTGACGACGAGAGGAGGAAGAAGAAGTCGGAGTAGGAGAGGAGTTTTTGCTCTTGAGGATTCGAAAGCAAGTAAAGATTAAAAGAATGGAAGATGAAACTATTTATAGTTTCTCATAGAAACGTAACAGTCACCTCCGATTGTGCCGAGAAAATTGGAGCTAATTCCTCCAAACGCGCAGTGGAAGCGCAACTTGATTTCAAATTTGAAATTCAAAGTATTTCGAAACTTTAAATATTTTCAAATTTCGAAAACTTTGAAGGGGATCTTGTAAGTCCTAAAAATCAAATTGTACCCATCAAATAAAGCACAGAAGTCCAAATTGCGCACCCATCAATGAAACGCGCTAACATGAACAGCGCTACAAATCAACCGTGCTAGGTTGAACTGCGCCAATGCCCAAGCGCGCTATGCTGACGTGGCAACGCCATCATTACCTGACAAAAAAATCAAATCTACTGACAGCCTGACAGCCCGAAAAGCAAGGAATCCATTCGTATCCCGTACAGCACAGCGCTCGAGAACAGCTGTATAATCCAGCACAGTCTGCCAGTCCAACCTGAGCGCGGTCTGCCAGATCCTCCTCAGCGCAGTTTGACCAAGTCTAAATCCCAGCGCAGTCTAGCTGTACGAATCCCAGCGCTATCCATTGACTAGAGCTGAGCGCAGTCTGAAGCTAGCGCTATTCAAGTGGCGCGATTCATCAAACTTTTTGAAGATAACTGATATTTATTAAGTGGCTTACATGCCATCAATTTCTCGCCACGTGGCAATCGCCTGTACACAACCAAGCGCATTTCAATCAAATAATGTTATGCGTCTAAATACAGTTAGCCCACGATCGAGCAACTGCCCAAAGGCCAGTGCAGTTTGAAGTCTGCGCAATCTGTCACTGGCGCAGTCTATTATGTGCAATCCAGAATAACTACAAAATAGTTATTTCTAGAATTCTATAAATAGAGTTTCAAGTTCTTCATTAAGGGGGATCATTATTCAAGATCGTCATAGATTAGGAGTTCTTGTCCAAGTGCTGCTGTATTCTTCAGAGGCTATCGTCTTCAAAGTTCACATCGTCCAAGGGATAAAGCGATCGTCTTCAGATCGGATTCCTACAGTTGTACTTTTCCAGAATTTATTGTACTCTTGTACTATTCTTTAAAGTTTGTGAAATAAAAGACTTTTGTTTTTGCAAACAGGGGTGCGCAAGTGTAACGCCCCAGCCCCAAAATACATAAGACCAGGTATATGAATACATGCCAGCAACACTTCACTAATGGGCCAAGCTACACAACAAGTCCATTAGCGAAATACTTAAGCTGTAAATCATGATAACACCCAGAAATACCAAAAAAATCCACAAGTATACACATCTTATCACATTCATAGAGTCCACAAATAGATCAAGAATAAATAAGGAAATGTCTCAAATATTCAACAATAAAAGTAATAAAGTCTGTGCGGGTAAAACATCTCGAAACCACAAAGATAGAAACAAAGTACAAATCAACTACCAATCTAATAAAAAGAAGAGGAAATAATGTAGCAAGACTAAATATGAGGGTAACATGATCACGAGAAGTCCTCTGGCACTATCTCGTCCTCATATGCCAGTACGCCTCCGGTCTCAGCTCCCGAACCGTAAACCTTCGGGTAGTCTTCAGCTTCGTCTAAGCCTGGGAAATAGTCAGGTCCTCAGGGGACTAGCAAGGTGCATAATATACATGCCAAGGTACAGAAATGAAAATATGAACTAAGGCAATCTACTGTATCTGTCTATGTGCTATGCAAGTGAGATACTTTTACAGAATACCAGACCCCTTCCACTAAGGCTCACTAGCACCTCAGCAGGATATTGTCCCCAATACCTGTATCGTGGCACCAAGGAAAATCAATTCTCGACAGTGATAATCCCTTACTCTGCTACAGAGATAAAGGTCACTAAACAACGGGCCACACGATAATTGGTCTGATATTGTAGTCAATTTCTTTCCAATCCCAATGTCGAGAATCTAGCAATGTCAAGTCTGTACAGTCATCTCAAAAATAAAAGCAAAACTGATAAAGAAATCTAGAATGCTAACACAAGGTTAATACCACTAATAGTCATGTAAACTTCTCGCATCATGAATGTGTTGGTGTCCTGTAGTCAATCGTGTCAATAGAACCATCAGTTTGTACGTAATGCCTAATGTCAATACTCAATGTCACTATTATGACATCGGCCCTTATCTATAAACGGACACTAAGTATTAACGTCCTACGTCATGCAATGCTAATAAAAAAGAACAATAAAACAGAAAAAAATAATCTGTAACAAAGGCAAGGCACGCTTGCCTGTAACTGCTGTCTACAGGTAGGCCTGACCAACTCCGGTGTCCTTGTCGATCCTTCCAAGATCACCTATAATAATACATTATATTTAATTTTCTATATCAACATATCATGTATCGATTATACGAGTATCTACGCCTCCTAGTTGCCATAACGTTACTACGACACTGCATCTATTATATAAGTACATATAGGTACCAAATCCTCTCGTAAATACTTCACAATTATAACAAAATAATATATTTAAATTCTTGAATTTATCTATAAATAATTATATATTGCTATAATTATATTTTCAATAGGAGAACCCTTTCACAAGAGGTCCTATGTCAATGCCACATATGACTTCCTCAATTCAACCCATTAATTTAGTCCCGAAACAATGATTAAATAAATTTAGTAAATTCTATAAAAATCCCAAAAATTAGTTAAAATGATATTTATAATGTTACACCTTGCACAACATAAAGTTTAATATGAACTCATGAGTTTTGACACTTTTGGACACAAGGAAAGCAAAAAATTTCGGAGTTCGGTGACACGGCAAATGTCTTGAATTTTTAAAAATAGTAAAAGGATGCAAAACCTAACTTCAAGATATGCGTTAGAAAGGTATCGAAGTCCACATTCTGAATAAAAATATAAAAAGGTTATAAACTGATCTTAGATAGCCAAAACGTGGCCCGGAAAAGAATTTGTCAGTTCTGGATACCCTGTCGTAGAATTGATGCCACGGGCAAACCACTTGGAACTAGGGGATCCGGCGATCATAGGTTGGAGTAGATATACAAAGGTAACTCTCAGATTTGGTTTGAAGTAAAACGGATGAGAAAAGTGAGTGAAACGTCGTCTACAAGTCGACTAACCTGTTGTGATGTTTCAAACTTCGATTTAGCGGAGGTTCGGCCAAAGTAGCGCATCGTGCACCTCTCTAACGGCTGCAAGGTTTCTCCTGCAGTTGCTAGGGTAGAAGTGGATAATGATAGGGTCGTGTGAGTGGTGGTGATGGTGCAGAAATTGAGGAAAATTAGGGTTTTGAGAAGGAAAATGGGGGTCGGCTAGGGTTTCGGGTTTGGAGTGGTGGCCGCTAGGTTTGGATGGATTTGTGGAGTAGTAGGCAATTATAAGGAGAGAGGAGAAGGTTAGGGTTGGGTTTGTATTTATATTGTTAGGGCATGGGCTTTGGTTTGATCTAATTTGGATATAATTTGGTTCTCCAAATTTTATTATTAGTAATAGGTTTCCTATTTTGGATAGTAGTTTGACCAAGTCAAAGATATAAGAGAATATTGCATATGGCTGCAATTTAATCCTTAAAATGCCCTTGAATATATGTATACTTGGATTTGGTACTCCTAGTTAGGCTATAACTATTTGCAAAAATAAAAAGTTTTATTACAAACTGAGAAAAGAGAGTACAAGAGTACAATAAAATCTGGGGAAGTACAACTATAGGAATCTGATCAGAAGATGATCACTTTATCCCTTGGACTATGTGAACTTGAAGACTGTAGCCTTTGGAGAATACAGCAACAATTTTGCAAGAGTTCTTGATCTCTGTGCGTATGTATCTAATGATTTTACAATGATTGGAAACTCTATTTATAGAGTTCAAGAAATAACTGTTTTAGCAGTTATTCTGATGTGCGCGAGGCTAGATTGTACCACATTGGGTAGTGCCAACCTCCTGTTGTGCTAACTTTCATTCAGTTGTTAAGTCGTGTACTAACTGTATTTAGACGCGTGGCATCATGTGATTGAGATACGTGTGGTCGTGTACAGGATAGTAGACACGTTTTGAGAGATTAGTGGCATGTGCGCCACGTCATCCTGCTTTAGAATGTAAGTTGTCTCAACTTCATCAGGTTGCGCGAGCTTCGGTACTGCGCCTGATTGAGTCGTGCCTAGACACGTGGCAGCTTTTGAGCAGAAGTTATTCAGATTGCACCTAGGTGCAACTAAAGATTTTGTCTAGATTGCTCCTAGGCGCAACTTACGAAGCATACAGGACAGCTGTCTACCAACTTCCCTCGAGCAGCACAATTCATGGGATTCGAAGAGATTTTTCTCGTTCACTGTGGTATCAGTTGTCAGGTAATGATGACCATTAAGTGTCAGACGCCACGTAGATTTTGGTGCAACAAGACTGGACACAGTCTGATATATGGCGCAATCTGTTCACCGGCACAGTCTGTTCTTTGAGCTTCATATCAGTGGCGCAACTTGATTTTTGGGGCGCAACTTGATCACTGATTAGTATGTTCAAGGCGCAACTTAATTTTTAGGCCCTACAAGACCCCCTTCAAAGTTTTTAAAACTTAAAAACATTTTCAAAGTTTTGAAATACTTTGAATTTATAAAATTTTTGACTGAGTCAAGTTATGCTAATCAACAACCGGTCATCACAATTAAATCTCTTTCTCGAAAACACAAAACCTCATCTTCGTCTTCCCGAGTTTCATTGATGATTTTTGATTTTCAATAAAGAATACGAAGAGTCAATTTGTTGATATATATGTAGTAGTTGATCTTCGTGCTTTATTCTTCACTTCTATTCTTCAATAGCCCCCAAGAAGAAAGAGATGGAGACAAATGCTGATACTACAATCAAGTCCCCTGAAGCGGGACAGGATGTTGCGCCTATAACTTATCTGTTGGAGGCTGACCCGTCGCTGAGAGCGACGAACTTTTTATACTATTTTGGTCTAGACTCGACAGTCTTCAATCACTTGAATGGTGGGCCATCCTCCGAAGGGCGTGGTGATGCGGAGGGGTTCCTTAATCTGATGCGTCGCTCTGGATCCGCAACATGCAAGAATTGGACACCGCCCTTCATCAACCTGATGAAGGCAAGAACAAGAAATAATGTTTAGGCGTGCCAAAAAAATATTCAATTCTCTTTTCTTGTGTCTTTGTCTGTAGGGGTCCACCCGTCTTTATGCAAATGAAATCTAAAATTTCTGATATGTTGTGTGGCTGTAACTTCGAATGGCGCACGTGGACGCATTCTTTTGGCTAATTTTTTGTTTACTGTTTCTTTTAAGAGACACATGGCTGTCGTCACACGGTTTTAGACGCCCATTTTTAGCTCTTTTCAGAAATAGACTCCTAGAATGACGCACCCATTTTCGTCTTTCCTTCTTTAAAAAGGACCACCAGAAATAAAAGAGTCATTCATACTTTCTCAAAACAAATGGCCTCTCACAAGGTCTTACTATTCATTAGTTCACTTGCGCCACTTCATCCCAACGTTATTCGTTTGCATGTTGTGCCTTCAAAAATTGGTAAGTCTCGAAGAAGAATCAATGGTATGAATATTCTTCTTTCGCACCACTTTTGAAGATAAGTATTGAACTGCATATTGTAGACATTGTTGATATGCGCTAACTATTTCTGAGAATAGGCACGCACTGTGATCCGGTACTTAGTCTCGATCATAGACGCGTATTGTTGACATGCGCCAGTGTGATCAACTTGCACTGTGGAGATATGTGCCTATTGATCGGTGGGCGTTTTTGATGTACGCCTATTGCTCAGCACACTTTGTTGGGATGTGCCGGTTTGATCAGTACATAGTGCTGATATGCGTCTGTTGATAAGCGCACACTGTTGATAGATTCTGCTAACTTTTCCTGTTTTGTTAATATTTGTAGGAATTCGGCTAGCAAGCTTCTTCAGGACTGGCATTGGTGATTTGGATGTTACAGAGGGCATTCTTCTGACACTCACATCAGACAGCTCATGTGGTTCTGACACTCAAATCAGACAGCTTAGGACTCTTCATGTTTAAGAAGGGTCTTCCTCAGATGGTAGGAAGGGCCGTTATACATGAGAGTTGGATGGTGGAGACGCAGAACTAGGAATTGTATCACAAGGGTGATCTCGTTCCTAGTTCCCCTGGTGGGTCGTCTTCTCTCCACCAGTTGTATTGACAGCAGCTCATCTTTGGGCTGCTGCACTCTGGGGTTCTCCTCTCATCTTTCTGAGAGAGAAGACCAGAGTTGATTCCATTGTCTGGCTCGTTGTTTCAGGTCGAGACGACAAGGAATTGCCACCAACAAATAAGAAGATCCAAAGATGTAATAGACCTTCATTATCAATGGAAAGGTCCAAAGATGTAATAAACATTCATTAGAATGAAAATCAGAGATGTAATAGATTTTCATCAAGATATATCTATGCTTTTTTAAAGAAGGAATAAAGAAACGATTGTCCCATTATTCTCTTTTTTATAATTCAATTTTGATATTCTGACATAGATAAAAGAATGCAGAGTGAATGCGAATGTGGCAAGTTGTTTGACGTGGCTATTTGGAATTCAGAGACATGGATTCTCATTATGAATGAGTAATCAGTCACTTCAATTTTTAAGGGAGAGATATTGAATGAATGAATGGTCGTTCAAACTCTCGAGGAAAAGAATAAATGAGTGAATAGTCATGTCAGTTTCAGAGAAGGGACAATGAATGGTCAGTTATAAATGAATGAACAGTTATAAATGAATGAACAGTTGCGCTTCTTTCCAAAAGTTGCATCAGTTCTCGAGGCTGATTATCTATTTGTTTTGCCTATAAATAGAACAAAACTTTTGTAGATATTGACAATCTCTTTCCCTTCTGTACGAAAATGTCTTCCAAAGATTCACTTGCTCCGGAGATCGAAGAAGAAACCGAGACGCCCCCTACTGAGCCTCCTATGCTTTCTCGAAAAGAAAGGGGCGAAGGCTCAACTGTTCCTCCCATACCAGGACAGGATTTGATCTCCAAGTTAGTGGAACCTGGAAAGACTGTCGAAGAAGAGGTATTGAGGATGGCTGTTTGTAAGTTTTTTGTAAGTTTAGGCAAAGAGGCGTTTGAATAATTGGCAAATTATGTATTTAATCATGAAGGATCGGGGCCTCCTCCCCGTCCTTAATATTATGTAATTCCATTCTGCCTTTGAATAAAATAAACTTTTATATACATCATGTCTTTGGAATATTTTGCTTTTATACATAATATTTCTTGAGAAATTTGCCATTGATAGGCATCATAGCAACTCTGCCCTCCATATCTTTTAATTGATAGGCTCCATTGGAGAAAACTTTATTTACCACATACGGTCCTTCCCACTTTGCCTTGAACTTGCTTTTGCTCATATGTGTCATAGTCATAGGACGTCTGACTGTGAGAACCAACTCACCTTCTTGAAATGTCCGCACTCTGACTTTGTGATTGAAAGCTTTTGAGATCTGGGCTTGATAAAGTTCAATATGCTGTTGAGCCAGTAACCTTTTCTCGTCGAGCACCTCTAACTCTTGAAGCCGACGGCGATCATTGTTTTCTGTAGTAAGTTCGTTAGCAATAGCGATCCTCAATGATAGAATTTGAATTTCCAAAGACAGAACAGCTTCACACCCATATACTAGAGAAAAAGGTGTACAACCTGTAGGATTATGGACAGTAGTACGATATGCCCATAGACATTCTCTAATTTTATCACTCCAATTACGTTTGTTAATAGAGACAAAATTTTTAAAGAGTTTGATAATGGTCTTGTTGAATGCTTCAACCAACCCATTAGCCGTAGGATTATAGGCCATTGAGGAAACATTATTGATTCTGTTGTCATCACAGAACCTATTAAACTTTTGGCTGATGAACTGCGGTCCATTATCATGGATGATTCGGCGAGGGACACTAAACCTGCATATCACATGATGTTTGATGAAGTTGATGACACTACTAGTTTTTACTTCAGCTAATGGTATAGCTTCTGCCCACTTGGAGAAATAATCGGTTATAACTAAGATGAACCGATGTCCTTTAGATGAAGGAGGATTGATAGGGCCAATTATATCCAGGCCCCAAGCTTCAAAAGGTCATGAGGCAGCAGTCGGATGAAGAAATTTCGATGGTTGGTGAATGAAATCTGCATAAATTTGACATGCACGGTATTTTCTTGCATAGTCAATAGCATCTAATACCATAGAGGGCCAGTAGTAACCCATACGTCGGATACGATCATACAATTTAGGACTTGGCTGATGTGCTCCACAAACGCCATCATAAGCTTCACGCAATATCTGCTTTGCTTCGTCACCAGCGAGTCATCTTAAAAGCAATCTATCAAAAGTTCATCGATAGAGTGTTTTAGTAGTATGATTATAATAGAATCGAAGCGATCGACGACGAATACTTTTAGCTTCTTTAGGATCTTCTGGCAAGATATCATGCACTGCAAAATTAATGAAAGGTGCTCTCCAGTCCTTGCTAATATCATTGACCTCAGTTAGGTTGCTGAATTTAATATTGTGGTTGTTTTCAACACAAAATAGTTCTCTATTAGAGATAACAACCATCTGTTGTCTTTTGACTGGAACAGCCAATACCGCAGCTAGGTTAGCTAAGCATCAGCTTCTGTATTGCATGCCCGACGTACATGTTTGATGAAGAATCCTTTGAACGAAGAAGCTATCCTGGTTGCTGCTTCATGGTATGGTACTAAATCTTGATGTCGGACTTCATATATGCCTCTAACCTGATTAACAATCAGCTTAAAGTCGCCATATACTTCAAGATATTCAATACCTAGTTGTTTATCTAATTGGAGTCCAATGAGCAAGGCATTGTATTCTGCCACATTGTTAGAACATGATTCGTCTAAAGAATAAGCCCTTTGAATAGCTAATCCATCGGGTGTGTCACTCCCCGTTCCCAGAATACGTATTTTAATACGTATATTGCCTGAATGTATTTATTTAGCATTTATCATGTAGTATTCTGTATTTAAATTCTTAATAACTTCATGTTAATTAATTAGCTGCTCTTTAATTTTCATGTTAATTTATTTCCTGTAATTTTATTTCCTGCAATTTTATTTCTATATTTCTTCCTGTAATTTTATTACCTGCATTTTATTTTCTGCTTTAGTCTTACTTTCGGGTTAGCCTTATTGGACCCGGCCCAACTCCCACCTACCACCACCTTTCTATTTAAGTCACCTTCTCCCTTCTCTCTCCTCATTTACTTTACTTCTTCACCATTACTCCTCTTCTTCTTCTTCATTACTCTCTCCACCTACCAAACCGTAGGCAAGTGCCAACTTGCTTCTTGATGGATTCCCACTATTATTATTCCATCATCCTCCTTATTTGATTCTATGTCTCTTTAGTACTTAGCATTTTTAATTTCCATGGCTAATTTGTTGTAGATCTAAGTTTGTTACATTTTTGGGTTTCTTAGGTTTTGATCTAGTAAACTTTGATATCTTCAAGTTTTGATGGTTCCATGTTGTAGAGAATTTCGTTCTACCCAATTTTGACCTAAGGAAGTTCGAATTTGGACTCTGGATGAAGGTTTTATGGAACTTTGAAGCTTGGGTTTATGGTGTTCTTCTTCTCTGAAACTTGGAGAAGAAGAACAGTACTTGACTTGACCGCATGAATAATTCATGCGGCAAGTGATTCCCAGCCGCATGGGTTGTTTCCTTCTCAGCCGCATGGAAAGTTTCTACCCGGCCGCATGAGACTCATTTTGAGCCCAGCCGCATAGGGAGTTCTCCTAGCCGCATGGACTTTCCCCCACTTAACCGCATATGCGCCCCCGTCTTTCCTGACCGCATGGATTTCTCTCCAAATCCAGCCGCATGAACCAGATCCACTCGCCAGCCGCATAAGCAATCTCCTTGACCCGGCCGCATGGGGTTCGACTTGGTTGAGCCGCATGGACTCATTTACCGCCAGCCGCATGAGTACCCTTTCCGCTGACCGCATGTGTCTTGTCTTTTTCGGCCGTATGAGCCCAATTCATCCTAGACGCATGGAACATCCCTTCTGCTTGCCGCATGGGAGCTAGTCCCACTCGCCAGCCGCATAGGTTCCCGCATTTTCAGCCGCATGTGCCTCTGCCCACTGAGCCGCATAAATCCGACTCCTTTCCTTGCCGCATAAGAACCATCCTGGCCGTATTAGACTTAGCCGCATGACTATTCTATAGCCCTGAATATTGATATTTTATTAGATATTTTACGTCCATTTTATATCCTTACGCCTTTTTGCATAAACTTGATATAATCATGATATGCTAGTAATTCTGTTAATTATAGATTGTGACGTGGGATGTACCATGTGTCATGAATTGAGTTATAGATATCCGGATTGACTGGAATTAAACCCTGAGGGTTGTAGACTCGACCCCACTGAATACTAGTTGACTTTCATGCCTTGATACCATTGATAATAATTGTTAGCTTGACTAAAATTGATCATGCGTTCCTAGTTGGAACTAAAGAGGCTGGCTAGTCGTCTTATTGAACTGAACGAATGAGACACGTTCATATAATGAACTATTGTAATCAACTGGCTAATCTCGAATATTGGCATACAGGCACATGCAGGCTTCAAATTATTTATTTATTTATTTAGTTATTTTTATCTTCCAAAAACTAGCATGTGTACTTTATGGTCAAGGCATGATTACCGTGGTTAGATTTGATTGTTGCATTACGCTATGTAAGACCTGCAACCTAACCGCACTGGTATCGTTGTAGAGTTGTGCATATTGTACCCCGTACGAAAGTACTCATTTGAAAGACTATGATCCACGGCATGGGATTTCACTCAACGTAGGGACTATTAAGTTAAATAAAATAATGATTGCATGGAGAGAATGGATTCTCGAATTCTTACATGGCAGCCCCCTTGGAACGAGTAGTACCCGACGGGCCGGCTGGTTCCCACAGATACTGTAAATCTGCCACACGGGCAGGGAACAGTATCTGCTTTTATTATTATTGTATATTGTATATTGACGAGCGTCCTGCTAGGACTCGTCTAATTCATGCATGGGCCAATTGATTGACTGGATAGACTAGCCTTGCTTGCACATAGTAAGAACTGAGGAATCCCTAATTACATTATTCCAGGATAACTTGGAACTCATAATAGCAAGCCATAGGAGTTGATTGGCCGTTCAAGATGATTTGTTTGTGCACTGTACTCTGTTACCTAACTGGGATGATCAGAATGTCAGGACATGACGGGCCAACTTCTGTCCTTGTTTGGTTGGGAGGTTGGTTCGAAGTGTCTTGATGTGATGTGAGTCCTAGTAGCAAGCAGAGATCTATTATTATATTCTCTTCCTTACTGGTTTAGTCCTTCATATCGTCCTCCCTTGAGGTACTTGCTATTAGAGGTCTAACCTCTCTGGTTTTGCATGGCCAGATTTAGAGCCAGTCCCCGAGGATCCAGCTTACTTCTACCTCCAAGATGGTCAACACTAGAAGGACGATCGCAGGAGGACTCGAGTGGGTTTTCTTACTTCCCCGCTCGTTTTGTTAAATACTTTATACCTTGCCGTTTGGCACCGACATGTTAGTCGGATCGTCTTGTACTTACTTTTGCATAATTGTAACTAAGTTAGGCTGCAGCTGATAACAATTGTGTATACTTTTGCTACATCAATCTGGCTATATTTTGTAAAGCCAGATATCAAGAACATTTTGACAAAGCGTTTGGGACGCCTTGCTGCTTTATCTTACATGTTCTCTATTCCTGTTCCTTGTTTGAATGATTGAGACAATAGATATGAAGTGACCATAGTAGGACTTTTATGTAGTATGCACCCCCTCGTCTGGTTAGACAGCATTGATCGTATTATACGGTATTCATCTACCCGTAATACGTAGCTGGCTGAGTCATTCCCCCGCTCTCCAGTATTCTGGTTCTGGGGCGTGACAAGGTTTTAGTGGTGGCCCATGCAGGTCAGATTTCAGGCTTGTGGGGTATTTTGATTTATAGGATGTCTCAATCACACGTGTTCCCCCTTGATCTCATGATTCGTCAATTCTCAACTCTAGCTTGACATTCCAGTATCATTTGACTTCATCGATCCTTCATGTCCGGTCGTTTGATTGTTCTCTTGTCCCTTTTCTTAGGGGCACCTCGTCCGCACCTGTCAGAGCTGGACAGCAACAACATGGACAGCAGCATGGACAACCTGACCAGATTGGTCAGCAACAAGGGTCAGAACCACTTCATGAGGCTATTCAAGAAGAGGTGATAGTAGAACCAGCGGTTGGACCGCAGTATCCGGACATTCCACCCCCACCGACAGTTCCACCTACCCAAGTGGACACACCAGCCCTTCTGGAGATCATGAGAGGAATGATGGCTACTCAGCAACACCAGATGTTGGCCCAGCAGCGCATGCACGCTCAGTTGCAGGAGCAGAATGTACTACTCAACCAAGGATTACAGACGGCATTGGAAAGAGGGGCGAGGCCAGATTCAGGAGCGTCAGCCCGATTTTGCAAGTACAACCCCCGCCGTTTCGAAGGCACGGAAGATGCCATCTCAGCAGATGCATGGCTTAAGGATATTGAGGCTATTTTGACAGCAGCTAAGGTGCCGGCAGAAGAACGTGTGGATCAGGTGAAGTTGTTACTTCAGGATCTCGCACGTGATTGGTGGGAAGCAGAGGAAGTAGGCATCAGGCGTCCTGTTGCATGGGACGATTTTACAGCAAGGTTCAAGACGAAGTATTATGGAGTTGTGGCGCAGTTTGAGCTACAACAGAAGTTTATCAACCTCAGACAGGCTGACAAGACTGTAGATGCTTATGCAGCGGAGTTCTGCAGATTGAGTAGGTTTGCCCCAGAGATGGTAGCAACGGAATGCCAGAGGGCGATGAGGTTCCAGCAAGGGTTTCATCTTGAGCTCTTGCAATTGATAGAGGGGCACAATTACCAAACTTTTGATGAAGTATTGACGGCGACTCGAAGGCATGAGATCACCATTCAGAGGCTTGCAGTAAGGCCTGGGGGTCAGAAGAGATCCCACCGTCAGATTGAAGGAGGAGGGGGAGCAGCACCCCGAACAACAGCACCATCCCCTGGCATTCGTATCCACGATGTGGCGATACGGGGGCCAGCACCACCCAGGCAACAGCAACAGAGGAAGAACCAGCAACCCCCGGCGGGCTGCACTTATTGTGGAAAGATGGGACACACTAGAGATGTGTGTCGAACATTGAATGGACTGTGTCTGATATGTGGAAACCCAGATCATCGGGTTCCCACATGTCCCATGAATTCGAGGGCAGGAGGGCCAGGACAGCAGTTTCCTGCTCTGCCAGCACCAGGGGCAGGACAGTATCGAGGACCAGCATTGGCAGTGAGGCCGTTGGCGCAGCGTCCGTTAGTATCACAGGCTCAAATGTTTCGGCAGCAGGGGCCGTCGATGCAGCAACACCAGCATAGACCGCCCCAGCATCATCAAGGCAGGGGCCAGCAGCAGCACCAGGCTAGGCCACGGCATGGGAATCAGCAAGGAGGTCGAGGGCAGGCATTCACACTGTCCTTGGAAGAGGCATTGGCATCGGAAGATGTTGTGGCAGGTAACATTCTCGTCGCCTCATATCCCGCAGTAGTATTGTTTGATTCGGGGGCATCCCACTCTTTTATATCTGCACAATTTGCGACACGACTAGGAGTGGAGTTCGAGGCATTGCCAGGGAGGTTGAATATACTCACTGGTAATGGGATCGTGGGAGTTAGTAGAGTTAGTTTAGCATGTAGTGTTATAGTGTGCGGGCATCCTTTACCCGCCCGGTTGATAGAATTTCCTGTTGGAAATTTTGACGTTATCTTAGGCATGGACTGGCTGAAAGATAGTCATACGACAATAGATTGTCGTAGTGGAAGTGTATCTTTTGATATTCCAGGCATGGAGAGGTTCACCTTGGTCAGGTCAGAGGCAACTCAACAAGAACAGGGAGTAGTGACGGCAATGGAAGAAGTTCAGATTCTGAAGGTAGTTGAAGAATTTCTAGACTTATTTCCTGAAGAACTTCCAGGTCTCCCACCGGTTAGAGATATTGAGTTCAGTATAGAATTGGCACCAGGAACTAAACCAATATCAGATCGGGTTTACAGAATGGCAGATTCAGAGCAGGCCAAGGTGTATCAGCACATAGAGGAATTGAAGGAGAAGAAGTTCATCCAAGCTAGCGTGTCACAATGGGCAGCACCAGTGGTACTTGTGGGAAAGAAGGATGGGTCGTCCAGATTGTGCATCGATTACAGGAAGCTTAACGCGGCAACAGTAAAGAACAAGTACCCACTACCAAGGATCAACGACTTATTTGATCAGTTGAGCAGGGCCAGAGTTTTCTCCAAGATAGATCTTCGTTCGGGGTACCATCAGGTGAGGGTTCGAAAGGAAGATATTCCCAAGACAGCATTCAGGTCGAAGTATGGGCATTATGAGTTTTTAGTAATGCCGTTTGGTTTGACCAATGCTCCAGCTATCTTCATGGATTTGATGAACCGCATCTTTATGTCGTATTTAGATCAGTTTGTCGTAGTATTTCTCGACGACATTCTTGTGTACTCTGCTAGTGAAGAGGAGCATGAAGACCACCTAAGGAAAGTGTTGCAGGTTCTGAGAGAGAACCAGTTGTATGCCAAGTTCAGCAAGTGTGAGTTCTGGACGGATCATATTTTATTTTTAGGTCATATTGTATCAGGAATTGGAGTAGCAGTGGATCCCAAGAAGGTAGAAGCAGTGAAGAGTTGGCCAGTACCCAAGACCGTAGCTGATGTACGGAGTTTCCTGGGATTGGCAGGATATTACAGAAGGTTTGTGTCAGACTTTGCAAGGCTTTCAGCACCCATGACCCGCCTGACACGGAAGGATGTACCATTCGTTTGGTCTGTAGAATGCCAGGCCTCATTTGAAAATCTGAAGCAGAAGTTGATATCAGCGCCCATTCTTACATTGCCAGTGGGACCCGGAGGTTTTACTGTATATTGTGATGCGTCAGGTAAAGGACTTGGATGTGTCCTCATGTAGCATAGAAAGGTGATAGCATATACATCTAGGCAGCTTCGGGACCACGAGAAGAATTATCCAACTCATGATCTGGAATTGGCGGCAGTAGTATTTGCTTTGAAGCTATGGAGACATTATTTATATGGTGACCGAGTAGAAATGTACACAGACCACAAAAGTCTGAAGTACATCTTTACTCAGAAGGAGCTGAACATGAGGCAGAGAAGATGGTTGGAGTTGATCAAGGATTATGACGTGGAGCTTCAGTATCATCCAGGCAAGGCTAATGTGGTAGCAGACGCTCTCAGCAGAAGAGGCGGTGCATTTATGTTGACAACGCAAAAGCATATCTTAGAAGACCTTCAGGAAATGGGCATCGAGGTTGTACTTCCTAGTGATGTAGGAGTTCTGGCGAGTCTGTAAGTTCAATCCGACTTAGTAGACAGGATCAAGACAGCTCAGGCACAAGACCCAAGGATTCAGAAGCTTAGGGCAGAATGTGAGTCAGGGCTCAGGAAGGAGATGAGAATTCATGAAGATGGTACACTTAGGTTTGGATCACGTCTATGTGTGCCTAGTGGAGATATCAGACAGGAGGTTATGGCAGAAGCTCACAGTTTCCAGTATTCTATACACCCTGGAGGGACCAAGATGTACCAAGATATCAAGCAGCATTTCTGGTGGAACGGGATGAAGAGAGAGATAGCTAGATTTGTTTCCCGTTGCTTGGTATGTCAGCAAGTGAAGGCAGAACAGCAAAGGCCAGCAGGATTATTGCAACCGCTTCCTATTCCGGAATGGAAATGGGAGCATATTACAATGGACTTTGTGACCGGTTTACCGAGATCACCAAGTGGTAAAGATGCTATTTGGGTGATAGTGGATCGGCTTACAAAGGTAGCACATTTTCTCCCTTTTAGAGTAGGGCAATCTACAGAAAAGTTGGCAGAGTTGTATATGCAACAGATAGTCAGGCAGCATGGAGTCCCTGTCAGTATTGTGTCCGACAGAGATACCCGTTTCATATCACATTTCTGGAAGAGCTTGCATCATAGTCTGGATACCAAGTAAAGATTTAGCACGACTTACCATCCACAGACGGACGGGCAATCAGAAAGGACGATTCAGACTTTAGAAGACATGTTGCGAGCTTGCACTCTAGATTTTGGAGGATCTTGGGAGAGTCACCTTCACTTGGTCGAGTTCTCATACAACAACAGTTATCAAGCCAGTATCCAGATGGCGCCATTTGAGGCATTATATGGTAAGAAGTGCAGGTCGCCACTAGCATGGGATGATATCGGAGAAAGGAAGATGTTAGGCCCAGAAATGATTGTTCAGACGGTTGAATTGGTTAAGGGAATTAGAGAGCGACTTCGAGTTGCACAGGATCGGCATCGTCATTGGGCGGACCAGCATCGTAGGCCGCTAGAGTTTTCTGTTGGGGACCACGTGTTCTTGAGGATCTCACCTACCCGTGGGGTCATTAGGTTTGGCGTTCGCGGAAAGTTGAGTCCGCGGTACGTGGGCCCATTTGTTATTCTTGAGAGGATAGGCGATGTTGCTTATCGTTTATCACTCACACCTTCGTTACGAGAGGTGCATGACGTATTTCATGTATCTCAATTACGTAGGTATGTATCGGACCCAAGCCATGTCCTCGATCACTCTGAGCTGGTTGTTGGTACCAACCTGTCTTACGAGGAACAGCCTGTGTCCATTTTGGACCGAAGAGAGAAGATACTCAAGAACCGTACAATTAGTCTTGTCCGAGTTGCTTGGGGTCATCACTCCTTGGAAGAGTCAACGTGGGAACGTGAGGATGATATCCGATCACGGTATCCACACCTATTTGACTCACAAGGTATATCTTTTTCTGTATACCTTGATTGTCTTGATTCCTCATGCTTATCACCTTATGGGTAGAATTGTTTGATATCGTAGATTGATGGATTTACATATATATTACTTGCTATGGGCATTGTAAAATGATTGCTTGATTGAATTGCTTGTACTTAGATTGGTTTAGCCCCGATGTTTCTATCTTGCTTGAATTTGAAATTCCGAGGACGAAATTTTTCTAAGGAGGGTAGAGATGTCACTCCCCGTTTCCAGAATGCGTATTTTAATACGTATATTGCCTGAATGTATTTATTTAGCATTTATCATGTAGTATTCTGTATTTAAATTCTTAATAACTTTAGGTTAATTAATTAGCTGCTCTTTAATTTTCATGTTAATTTATTTCCTGCAATTTTATTTCCTGCAATTTTATTTCTATATTTCTTCCTATAATTTTATTACCTGCATTTTATTTCCTGCTTTAGTCTTACTTTCGGGTTAGCCTTATTGGACCCGGCCCAACTCCCACCTACCACCACCTTTCTATTTAAGTCACCTTCTCCCTTCTCTCTCCTCATTTACTTTACTTCTTCACCATTACTCCTCTTCTTCTTCTTCATTACTCTCTCCACCTACCAAACCGTAGGCAAGTGCTAACTTGCTTCTTGATGGATTCCCACTATTATTGTTCCATCATCCTCCTTATTTGATTCTATGTCTCTTTAGTACTTAGCATTTTTAATTTCCATGGCTAATTTGTTGTAGATCTAAGTTTGTTACATTTTCGGGTTTCTTAGGTTTTGATCTAGTAAACTTTGATATCTTCAAGTTTTGATGGTTCCATGTTGTAGAGAATTTCGTTCTACCCAATTTTGACCTAAGGAAGTTCGAATTTGGACTCTGGATGAAGGTTTTATGGAACTTTGAAGCTTGGGTTTATGGTGTTCTTCTTCTCTGAAACTTGGAGAAGAAGAACAGTACTTGACTTGACCGCATGAATAATTCATGCGGCAAGTGATTCCCAGCCGCATGGGTTGTTTCCTTCTCAGCCGCATGGAAAGTTTCTACCCGGCCGCATGAGACTCATTTTGAGCCCAGCCGCATAGGGAGTTCTCCTAGCCGCATGGACTTTCCCCCACTTAACCGCATATGCGCCCCCGTCTTTCCTGACCGCATGGATTTCTCTCCAAATCCAGCCGCATGAACCAGACCCACTCGCCAGCCGCATAAGCAATCTCCTTGACCCGGCCGCATGGGGTTCGACTTGGTTGAGCCGCATGAACTCATTTACCGCCAGCCGCATGAGTACCCTTTCCGCTGACCGCATGTGTCTTGTCTTTTTCGGCCGCATGAGCCCAATTCATCCTAGCCGCATGGAACATCCCTTCTGCTTGCCGCATGGGAGCTAGTCCCACTCGCCAGCCGCATAGGTTCCCGCATTTTTAGCCGCATGTGCCTCTGCCCACTGAGCCGCATAAATCCGACTCCTTTCCTTGCCGCATAAGATCCATCCTGGCCGCATTAGACTTAGCCGCATGACTATTCTATAGCCCTGAATATTGATATTTTATTAGATATTTTACGTCCATTTTATATCCTTACGCCTTTTTGCATAAACTTGATATAATCATGATATGCTAGTAATTCTGTTAATTATAGATTGTGACGTGGGATGTACCATGTGTCATGAATTGAGTTATAGATATCCGGATTGACTGGAATTAAACCCTGAGGGTTGTAGACTCGACCCCACTGAATACTAGTTGACTTTCATGCCTTGATACCATTGATAATAATTGTTAGCTTGACTAAAATTGATCATGCGTTCCTAGTTGGAACTAAAGAGGCTGGCTAGTCGTCTTATTGAACTGAACGAATGAGACACGTTTATATAATGAACTATTGTAATCAACTGGCTAATCTCGAATATTGGCATACAGGCACATGCAGGCTTCAAATTATTTATTTATTTATTTAGTTATTTTTATCTTCCAAAAACCAGCATGTGTACTTTATGGTCAAGGCATGATTACCGTGGTTAGATTTGATTGTTGCATTACGCTATGTAAGACCTGCAACCTAACCGCACTGGTATCGTTGTAGAGTTGTGCATATCGTATCCCGTACGAAAGTACTCATTTGAAAGACCATGATCCACGGCATGGGATTTCACTCAACGTAGGGACTATTAAGTTAAATAAAATAATGATTGCATGGAGAGAATGGATTCCCGAATTCTTACATGGCAGCCCCCTTGGAACGAGTAGTACCCGACGGGCCGGCTGGTTCCCACAGATACTGTAAATCTGCCACACGGGCAGGGAACAGTATCTGCTTTTATTATTATTGTATATTGTATATTGACGAGCGTCCTGCTAGGACTCGTCTAATTCATGCATGGGCCAATTGATTGACTGGATAGACTAGCCTTGCTTGCACATAGTAAGAACTGAGGAATCCCTAATTGCATTATTCCAGGATAACTTGGAAGTCATAATAGCAAGCCGTAGGAGTTGATTGGCCGTTCAAGATGATTTGTTTGTGCACTGTACTCTGTTACCTAACTGGGATGATCAGAATGTCAGGACATGACGGGCCAACTTCTGTCCTTGTTTGGTTGGAAGGTTGGTTCAAAGTGTCTTGATGTGATGTGAGTCCTAGTAGCAAGCAGAGATCTATTATTATATTCTCTTCCTTACAGGTTTAGTCCTTTATATCGTCCTCCCTTGAGGTACTTGCTATTAGAGGTCTAACCTCTCTGGTTTTGCATGGCCAGATTTAGAGCCAGTCCCCGAGGATCCAGCTTACTTCTACCTCCAAGATGGTCAACACTAGAAGGACGATCGCAGGAGGACTCGAGTGGGTTTTTTTACTTCCCCGCTCGTTTTGTTAAATACTTTATACCTTGCCGTTTGGCACCGACATGTTAGTCGGATCGTCTTGTACTTACTTTTGCATAATTGTAACTAAGTCAGGCTGCAGCTGATAACAATTGTGTATACTTTTGCTACATCAATCTGGCTATATTTTGTAAAGCCAGATATCAAGAACATTTTGACAAAGCGTTTGGGACGCCTTGCTGCTTTATCTTACATGTTCTCTATTCCTGTTCCTTGTTTGAATGATTGAGACAATAGATGTGAAGTGACCATAGTAGGACTTTTATGTAGTATGCACCCCCTCGTCTGGTTAGACAGCATTGACCGTATCATACGGTATTCATCTACCCGTAATACGTAGCTGGCTGAGTCATTCCCCCGCTCTCCAGTATTCTGGTTCTGGGGCGTGACAGGGTGAAACAAGAAAAATCCTACTCCAGCCACAAGGGTACCTCCAGGTCCAATTCTAGAAGCTCCATCAAAGAACAACCTCCAGGTAGAAAATTCTTCTGAGATCATATTTGATTCCAATGTTTCATCCAGAATCTCATCATAGAGTTTAGATGTCTCAGGGACGGGATGAGCTGCTAAGAAGTCGGCAAGTGCTTGGCTTTTCACAGACATTTGAGGAACATAAACCATATCATATTGTGCTAATAATATGGCCCATGTGGCAAGCCTAGAATTGAGTGTACTTGGCTTCTTCATTAAGACTCGAAGAGGATTGACTCGAGATAAAACATGAATAGTTTGGCCTATGATGTAATATCTTGTCTTCTGAACGGCAAATATTAAGGCTAAACATTCTTTCTCCATCGAACTATAATGATGTTCAGCTCCAATTATCGTTCGGCTAAGATAGTAGATGGCTTGTTCATGACCTTCCTTATTCTTTTGAGCCAGCAAAGATCCCAATGAATAATCCATTACCCGGACATATATTAAGAAGGGTATTCCTAAAATCGGTGGTACAAGAACCAGTGGACTCATTAAATATCGCTTTATGTCATCAAATGCTCGTTGACATTCTTCCGTCCAAACGAAAGATACACCTTTCTTCATTAATTGAGTAAATGGTCTGCAACGTCCAGATAAATTCAAAATGAACCGCCTGATGTACGTAATTCGATCTTAGAATCCTCGTAGCTCTTTTAGGTTGCGTGGAGGATGCATCTCTTGAATGGCTTTGATCTTCTCGGGATCAACGTGTATACCCTTAGAGGTAATGATGAAGCCGAGAAACTTACCACTAGAGACACCCAAGAAAGACTTGGTGGGGTTCATTTTGAGTTGATGCTGGCACATTAGATTGAAGATAGTTCTTAAATCTTAAATGTGATCTTCATTGAGACGACTTTTGACAGCAATATCGTCAATATAGCATTCGATAGTCTTTTACAGATGATCGCAAAAAATAGTACTCATAGCCCGCTGGTAAGTTGCACATGCGTTCTTAAGACCAAACGGCATGACCGTATAACAATACACACCCCGAGGAGTACGAAATGAAGTATGTTTCTCATCTTCAGGATTCATCCGGATTTGATTATATCCAGAAAATCTATCCATGAAAGAAATTTGTTCGAATCCATATGTATTGTCGATCATGACATCAGTAATTGGGAGAGGGAACAAGTCTTTAGGACAAGCATCATTGAGATCCCGAAAGTCTATGCAAACTCGAACCTTTCCGGTCTTCTTCAGGACTGGTACAACGTTGGCTACCCAGTCAGGTTGATGTTCTTCTCTGAGAAAACCGCAAGCTATAAGCTTTTTGACTTCATCATCAATTGCATCCACCATTTCAGGCTTGAATTGTCGTTGTTGTTGTTTGACCGGCTTGGCATTCGGCAGAATGTTAAGCTTGTGAGTTGCAATTTGAGGATCTAGTCCCGGCATATCTTCATAACTCCAGGCGAAGACATCAATATATTCATGAATAAGATGAATTAACTCTTGTTTATCATCCTCTAGGAGATTTTTGCTAATAAAAATTGGTCGTGATACACCCTCCTCTCCAATATCGATTTGGACAAGCTGATCTTCAGTTGGTGGTTCTTGTTGTTTGAAAAGAAGTTCCCACTGATTGTCCATCTTTTGTGCCCAAGGGTCCACTTTAGGAGCTTCTTCAATGTCATCTTCATCATCTTCTGAAAATTCGGCAGACACCATGTTAGAAGATACTGTTATCCGATGAGCATGACCAATGCTGGTATCGAAATCTCACGAGATAGAATCAGAAGAATTAGATCGTTCTTCTTCATCAGATTTAGAAGGTTCTGGAGTCGAAAGAGGTGAAGTATAACCTAAGCCCCGCTTCGATTTACTGTGGTATTGTTGTAATTTTCCTTTTGGAACAACAATACGAAGGGGAGTCCGCCTTCCTTTACCATTGTTGAGGCCTGTTCTGAAATCATAGCCCATTTTACGGATGATGGCTTTGGATTGTGGACTATAGCGATGTAAACCCCCATAATTTATATTTTATTTTATAATTTAATTAAATTTTTTGTTATGTATTTCATTAGTTATGGATTTATATGCTACTAGTTTATTAGTATAATTAATGTATGTGTGTATATATATATTATTATATGTATACATGTTCGTATTTCTATTAAATAAGGAATATGATAGAATCTAGGATTTTTAGGAATTTAATTGTGAATTTTGAGAAATTTTTGCTAGCTTAAAAGATATATATATATATATATATATATATATATATATATATATATATATATATATATATATATATATATATATATATATAATAGCAAATGTTTAAAAAAAAGAATGGGGCCCGGCCCACAACCCAAGCAAAGGGCGGGCCAGGCTGAGTCACTGGCAGCTAAGTAATGCTTAGCCCACACGTTTAAGCAAAGAGAAAAAAATAAAAAATAAAAAAATAAAATAAAATAGAGGGTGAGTACTGTTCCTGTGAACAGTACTCATGTTCCCCCGATCCTGAGCGGGTCGCGAAGGATAACTCCAAAAGAAGTTTAACTTCTTCATATCTACACCGTTTGGTTTGAAATTTTTTTTACAAATTCAAACTAAGATCCTCCTCTATCCTAAGCGACCAAAACCAAACCTAATCCCAGCACCATTCGATTTTTAATCCGAGGAGAAATAGGAATTTAAAGGCCATATATAAAAGTTTCGGAAAAGAGGGATTTTAGGAAAAAAAAAAAAACCATCGACTGAACTTCATCCTCAACCCGAAGCTTCAACTCCAGGACTTCCCCCACACCCCCGCGCTCGACGTCGGCCACCTGCTCGCCGTCGCCAACGACTAGATCGCCGGTCAAATGCGAAGCCGATCGGAAATCAGAGAAACCCATATTTCTGTTCAGAACTCAGGTACCCTATTTTGAATCCGAAATTCTTTGTTTGTGTTCGACGAAAAGTCGATCTATCGACTTCCGTGCGTAGACAACATATCCATCTCTAAACCCTAGCAATTAGAAAATTTCTAATGCACAGGAAGTCCTAGAAAAGATTCGGGAAAGTAGAGGATTCTCGAAAAAGAACCTGAGAAAACACCCCAACCCCTGACTTTGGAAGGGCGATTTCAGCCCAGATATTAAGAAATTGTAGGAAATAATTTAGATAGTCCTAGGTATATGAGATGGAAACCCATCTGTTAGATTCAATTTTTATGTAATATACAGGGAGTTACAGATCGATGAACTTGGGAGAAAAACTGTTTTAAAAACATTAAAATTTTGTAAATATGTACGATACGGCGTACGCCCCGACAAACCGGGCGACGTGGTCGTGCGCTATATGCATCAAAAGACGCGTATGGACGTTACTGACGTGTGGGAACTGACGGAACTCAGTTTCGTCGTGTGTGCGCGACGAAATCAGTCTGTATCCGTCAAGATACCCCCGTATCGCCAATTTGCAAACTTCGCCCTAACTTCGTGTAAAGTCGTCGATTCGAGACGAAACTTACGCCAACAGGTCCGAATCGAAATTTTGGTCCTGTGTGCCAAGTTTGGTTCGATTCTGAGAAGGTCGAATCGGAACCCCTTTTTGGCGGGCCCACGACCCACTCAAGCGGGCGATTTTGTACACGGCTCATCGGAATCCAAAACTGGACATACCATTGAGTTTCTCTCCTCAAACTGAATCCGTAGACATGTAGTTTGATGACTTTAGAGACCATAGACTTTGGCACGCGTTTCGGTACAAAGTGGGTCCAACGGCGGACATCGTTTTGACCCAAAATTATGATTTTGCCCCTGTTCCAGAATTAGATTTTTGGACAGGTGTTTCCTAGGTATATCCTTTACACCGAGTGCATTTTTGATGTTTGTTTCAGCGTCCGAAGTTGTTTGGAGATTGTGACGTTTCTTGGCTGACATTGTGATTTTCTGAACTTGCCATTTTTGCACCATCAGGCAAGATACCTTGCCACTTTACTCTGTGATTATTATATTCTTATTTTCAGTAGTTCTTTTTTTGATATTATAAACTGTGCGTCCAAGTCACACTTGGGTGTAAGCGACTCTATCGGTCATTTTTCTCGTTTTATTTATTTCTCTTGCATTGACTAAGCCTATTGACCACCATTGATATTGAGGTATTGGTATATCTCATACGGCCTTGACACTTGCTTTACCACGTGTTGTGAGTCACATTTAGGACACGTATCCGCATAGTCGGGTGGCCACCGATACGCATGGAGCGTGCGACGGATAGGAGTAACTGCCAATAGAATTGCATGCTAGAAGACTTGGCAGTTACTAGAGGTTCATGAGTCATAGATGTGACCTTGCTAGGCATTGGATGGGGAGAACAGTTTCCTTAACGTATGGGTCCTTATGCACTTTCCTATTACTGATACTGCTGGCCTCTGACATTCGAGGAATGTTATGCTTTGAGGTCCCTGGTATCCTGATGGGGCCATACCTGAGTTACTGCTACTGAGCCAGATACCCATGCGTTGAAGGTCTATTCTTAACTGCATTTTTACTGTAGAACTGGTAGGCACCCTACTGCATGCATCCCTTTTCTCTCTATTATATTATCACAGTTTATATGGCATGGTGTTTTTTTGTATCTTGCTACGTTCCTCTAAGGACCTGGTTATCTTTCCAGGATTAGACGACTTTCCGCAGGAGTACGAAGCGGCTCTGGATCCATCCTACATCGATGACGAGGCAGTTCCTATTGATTTCTAGTCTATTCTTTATTGAGACATTAGTGGACATTATTTTTACATCTCATTTCTTTCTATTTTGCGGAGGTTGGACTCCGATCTTGTGAGACTATTTTTCATAGCTGTTTGGAGTGAGTATGTTCACCCGGCTATCTTTTGATACATTTATTTATTATTTGGACTCTATTATCTTCTGTGTTGAGCTGTGATGAGATTAGATTATATATTACTGGCCTGTGGTTATTTATTTACAGCTTATGTACATGTATGAGGATTCCATATATTGGAGTATTCTTCGTATATGTACAGCTGGCATGTTTACTGTAACATCCAGTTTTCTAAAATGAGGGTAATTTTGAAATTTGGTAATTTTAATCATTTATTGATTTGACATTTAAATCATGATATGATTTTTGGTAATTTTTAAATTATTTTAAAACTATTTAAAATTATGACTTGTGATTTTGATATTTTGCTAGTGAAACCCTAGAGACTGTTTGACCTAGAGCCTAACCATGTGATTAGGATATTTTAATGTTATTTCTGGCCTAAGGATATTTTGCATTTGACCTCTTTGAATTATTTTGATATTTATTGCGTTGGTGATCGTTGATTTTGACCTTTGATATGTGTGATTTTGTGATGGTTTTGTGTCCTTATCGGACACGTATCAGTTTTAGTTAAAAATGTTTGATGTGCCTCAAAGAGATTTTTTTATTGCTGATTTTTTTTAAAAGTATTTGAATGAGATTATTTTCTGCATGTGTTTCCTGTGATTGCTTTATTTTAATTTCGAGGACGAAATTTTTTTAAGGTAGATAGATTTGTCACCCCCAGTTTTCAGAAACAGGGGTATTTTTGTCATTTTATATTTTTGAATATTTTTAAAATTTATTTATTATTTATGATATTATTTTGGGGTTGAAATTTATTTTATTATTTATGATATTGTTTTGGGGATATTTGAGTCGGATTCGAATTTCAACTCAATCCGACTTGAAACGGGGACCCGGGTGGTAGTTTGACTCTAGTGGGACCCACACACTAGTTAAGCATAGCCCACATGATATTAATTTTAGTCTACAAGATATTAATTATAGTTAGTTAATTAAACTAATTTTTATCATGTTAGAATGGTTAAGTTAGAGACTCAAACTAGATCATTTTGACCCCAAACTTGAACCTAGTCTAGACTTAACCATATGAGACTAAAGAGGGGCAATTAGGACATTTTCCATTAGCCCTAATGGACTCTTTATGGCAGCCACCTTTAGGAGAGAATGATTCATTTCATTCATTACAATCTTGCCTCTTTTATTTTCCTTTTGTTCTTCTCCAATTTTAGAGAGCCTTCCCATTGATTTGATCTCCAAATCAAATCATTCCTTCACCAAACCTTTCCTCAATCATTCCCATTCTCCAAGGGAAGGGTGATACCAAGGATAGGAAGAGGAGTGCAAGGAGGAGTGTCCACTTTGAGGGATCTTCGCATCGGAGCCGTGTCCTAAAGGATTTCATTGGGATTCCACTCCCAATAGGTAAAACCCATCCTCTAAATCGATTTTCTTTGCATATAAATTAGTTTTGAATCCGTAGGATCCATCCCCATACATGTGTCCCATTTAGATTCAAATTTGAGGCCATTTGGAGCTCTCTTGAGGATTTTAGATATGTGTCTTGTGTCCTACTTGATAGATCCCAAATTAGGACACCCCATGTGTATGTATTATGATAATAGTTTAAATAGATTTTTAATTCAGTTTTATAATGATTAGAGAGTGGATTGATCTTAGTTAGGATGGTTAGAATGAGTTTCATTTGGATACCTATGTTTGTATCCAAGTATCTTGGCCTATATGTGTTCTTTTGTCAAATCCGTCATAATTTTCATCCACATTTTTATTAACCAAGGCAACTTAGAAATGTCATAACTTTTAGCTTAGAACTCCGATTTATCTCCCGTTTTTTTTAAAGAACCGTATCGAAGTTAGCTTTCCAAATATATATTTTAATAAGCCAAATTCTTTCTATAACTTTCTATAGAATTATTTGAGTGTCAGCTATACGAAAGACGAACGTGTTTTGGTATTTTTGTGATTTCGGGAGCTTCCGGACACAAAAATGCGATCCGTTTAAACTTTCAGAAAGCTAACACAAAGGGATACGACATACTTTAATCCTAGAATTTAGTGAATGCCCAATTGGTACAGTATTAGTTTTAAGTAGAAGAGTGACTATACGATATATGCATTTTGTGTAACCTATGAGCCTATATAGTATGGATATTAAATGAATATAGAGTATGTAATGCATGATATGTTAGATGAATGAAATAATATATATATATATGATATATATTCTCTTTACATTAATGTATATATATGGTTGAATGCAAGCATGTAGGAATGCAATTAATATAATGCATATGAGCAATGCATGAATGAAAGAATGATATACAATGTATGCATAAAAGTATATAATGAATGCTAGATATGAATGCAAGATATATATGTAATGATAGATATGAATGCATATTGTATAAATATTATAATATAATATATAATGATAACATGTATGGTAATATAGAGTATATGATGCAAGCATGAATGAATGGAGAAAATACATGTATATAGGTAATATAGAATGTAATATACGAATGCAAGCATGCAAGATAATGTATTGTATCCATATATGATGTATTCAACTTAAAGATAATGTAATATATGAAAGGAATTAATGATAATATATAACATGATATGTAGGGTAATACAAGGTATGAAATATATGATGTGTGCATGTTTGTATGTCTCTATGTTAATGTATGAAATGATATGAATATACAATATATGCATATGTATAAAATATGTAGGTAATGCATAGATGCATGAATGAAATGAATGTTTGCAATATGTTAATATAAATACAAGTATCTAATATGCATGGATGTAAGTATAATATAATACAAGTATACATGTATGTATCATGTAAATGTAATATACATGATATGTATGTATGCATGTATACAAGGTAAGTAGGTATGTATGTATTTCTATAAACTGAGTTAACCTATAACATTTTACACACATGCATTCATACACCCTTTGACATCATGTATCCCATGTCACATACACCTACCTATCACTAAATTTTAGAACATTAACACATATCCTTCCACACACACATACTCACTTACTCTTTTACCTCTCTTTCTCTCTATATATATATATGTATGTGCCTATATATATATAGCTTTCCTATATATATCTATGAATATGAATATGTGAATGTGAATAATATATATACATTATATGACTAAGTTTGTGTGCCTTGTTAGCTTATGGTTTAGTTTTGTGCTTGGTTTAGCAAGTGACTTAGGCTATGAGTTAGTATCTATCTTGGATACTTGATTTGCATATACTTAGTTTATTTAGACCTAGAATAACTTGTTTGACCTAATTTAGACTTGTTAGACCTAGTTTGACCATAGTTGACCTAGGTTTGACTTTCAGGGTTGACCAAGTTGATCAAGAGTTGACTTTGGTCTAGATTGACCTAGAATCATGTAGAATGCATAGTAGAACTTCATATTGCCATTTTGGACTTGTTGTGACTTGTGCTGTTCTGATTAGGAGCCAGACACCTCTCCTCGGACAGTATATTTACTTGGACATTCAGACACCAGGCGAGTACATTCTCTGATCTTTTTATACTTACCTGGATTATATTCTTGCTCTAGATTACTCTACTTGATGCTGACACGTATCTTCACGGATTAGTACTATATGGATCCTTTCTTGAGATGTTATCCCTCTACGGGTGCATCGGGTATTTTATGTTCATGTACTTTATCATGTGCATCAGGTACTCCTTGTACTCGTACTAGTTCATATTTTTACATGTTCTCATGTGCTTCCATGTGCTTCATGTGCTTTCATATGCTTTATCATGTGCCTCATGTACTACTCATTACATGAGTTCACGTATCTTAGCTGTATTCATGTGCCTATAACGTAATTTGAATGGATCCTTGTGTATTGATTGGGGCGGGGTGAGTAGAATTGGTTATGTGAACACTATCCCAGTAGCTGTATTCATGTGCCTCCTTAGTTGTATTCATGTGCCCCTAAGCCGTTTACATAACCATATTGTACTCTAAATCACATATCCACTTACAGTCTCTACTATCATGTATTTACTTTCAGTTACAAAATATCTCCTGTTTACTCGTACTTCCATTTAGCACTTCCTGTATTTTACTCTATTGCATGATTTATACTCCTAACCTGCTATGAACTGTTTGAGAGATATGTGCTCATTTTCGTCCTGACTGGACCTGTTGATAAATTTTACAGATAGCCTGGAGGTTGCCTGCTAGCCTAGAGGAGACCCAGTAGAGGTTGTATAGATAGCTAGGGTTTTGCTTATAGCTTATTTTCAGTTGTCTTGAGTTGTATTTATGGATTACTGTATTTGAGATTTGAGATGTATTTCTGGGTTAGTGTATCTTAGACACTTAGACTTCTATCTGTTGTATCTCTTTTGGATTTCATGTTTTATCTACCTTCTATTATGCTCTATCTTAGATGTGATTGAGTTTACATTCTGCTATGTCACCCCCATTCGGGGAGTATAAACTGCTTAGCCTTATATTGTTAGATGCATGAGACCTAGGACAGCGTTCTACCGCCGACACTGCGGCGTAGGCTGGACGTACCCACGTCTCGTGCCCTTACTCTAGGGTGCGGGTCGTGACACATTTTTCGTGGTGGCCCATACAGGTCGAGTTTGTGTAGTACTATTCGAATTAGAGTACCACTACAGCCTGCAGTAGAATTAGGATATATTTTTTGAAGGTACTCAATCACGGTTAGGATTTTTTGAGAGATTCCTGGGACGACCCTTGAGAATCTTATTTTAACTTCGATTTGAAAAACTCTTCTTCCCTTGATTTGATTTATCTTTACTTTCTATTGTTGAACTTGATTTTGATGATGATTGTGGAGTTTTGAATCATGATGTTAGCTGTTGCATCCGAGTTTGTATTTATATGATTTGATGGATTATTGTTCAGTTTTGAATCTTGATGTTCGTTGATAAATTTGAATTTTTTTTGGGTATTCATTGTTGATTTAATTTAATTTTTGTCAAGATGAAATTATATGGGCTAGGTCATCTATGTTATGAAATCTAGTCTTCTACAGTCACATTAGCCAGCATGGTGAGGACATATAGTCTGACTTGGATATATTTCTCGGGTGTAGGAATTTAAGGTTTTCGCAGCCAAGCTAGCGGCATCGCGAAAATGTTAAATACCATGATTCTAGAGGTATGTGCCTAAGTCGAGGACTCTGTGATTATCGTAGCCTTGCTTACTAGTATGACGAGGATTTAGAGCACCATAATTTTGGATAGACGCATATAATTATCAGATTGTACCTTAAATGCTTTTGAACATGTTTTCACTACTTTTGTTCAGTCTTTCAAAAAAACAAAGAGGAAATTTTTGTTTTGTTTTGTTTCTCATTATTTAACTTAGTAGTAGCTTTGGTTGTTGTTATAAACCTTGTGTGACTTCTTACTATAAATTTCTTCTTAATATAATGAATCGATGATTTTGCTAGACCTTATCTTGGATTTGATATTTTAGCTCTGAGTTTCAAAATGGTTCCTTCTTTTAAACGAATAAACAGAACAGATTTCATTGTTATTTCCTTCTTGCTACTATTCTTGTATTAAATAATAATAATAATAATAATAATAATAATAATAATAATAATAAAACTGTCTTTATTACACCAATCACTTATGTTGCAATCTTGGTAGGAATCTAAATGTTGCTCTTGATATAGAATTTGATTTTTATATTGGGACATGAGAATATATATAGTGGATACAGACACTGCCTGATACGTATGCATGCTACACTTGATTTCCCACCTATCTAAATACATATTAATGTGTAGTTGATGTTTAAATTGTCAAAACCCCAATATTTCTGATTTTCTGCTTTTCCAGTTTAAATTCGTAATTCAAATATAGGTTTCATGTTGTTAGTTTTGTTTATATCACTGCACATGTATGTTATATACAGGGTTTCAAATTTTTTTTGGAAAATCGGTTGAGTTTATGTTTGATTTGTCAAATCTAAGACTGTGTGCATATTAACCCTTAATACTGGATTCCAAATATTTAGTTCAATTTGTTGTTTTATTTTTTAAATGTAATATTTTGAGCTATATACATTGTGGTATGTAGGGATATAAATTTAGGTTTCATATTCTTACATGTTAGGTTGTGATAAACATTGGGTTGGTTAATATTACACTGGTTTAAATGTTAGCTTATTTCAGATTCTTGTACGTAAATGCTGAACTAAAACTGGATTTAACCTTTCAATACTAAGCTATAATCCTGTACAAGGACACACACACCCTAACTTAGTATACACTGCCATGTAAACATATCCCTTCCTCTCTATGTTATGTTCATATATCTATATAGATATATATAGAGTTTATGCATACATGTTATAATGTATATAGATATATAACTAAATCTCTAACTCTTTATATATATAGATATGGTTAGCCATGCATGTTATGAGCAAATGAGTTGTGTATTGTAGATTGTTTAACCAATATGCCATGATTAGTGTAACTTGATAGTTATTGTTTGAAACCCAAATCCTCCTATGCACTTTCATGTATATTTCACATACACACACGCCTATTATCTAACCATATGAACATGTCCACATACACCCATACACACACTAACTACATAACTTGTACATAATGCTAGCTTTTCCCTCTCTAACGCTATATATATAAATATATTGTGATTGGATTTCCATGCAATTGGCTTTCATTCTTTAACTTTTGATTTTGATTTTCTTGAATAGTACCCCTTATTAGATAAATGGTAGTTAACTTTATTTTATTTTGATAAGTACCAGTTTTCATATATGATGGTAGACTGCCTTACAGTCTTGATGATTGTTATTTCTGTATCTTTTCTAGTTTAGCACCCTAGATTGCTTGTGTGTTTTGATATCCTATGACTGTTTTGGTTTAGCATGACTAGTATACCTAGATGAAACTTTCACTACCACCGTATGCCATGACCCTGTATGTCATCCTTTTAAATCGTATGATTGTTTAAGTTCTGAGACTTTGATTGTGGGGGGTTTGACCTAGAAGGAGTATGAACATTTTAATTTCGAGGACAAAATTTTTCTAAGGTGGGTAGACTTATAACACCCAGTTTTCTAAAATAAGGGTAATTTTGAAATTTGGTAACTTTAATCATTTATTGATTTGACATTTAAATCATGATATGATTTTTGCTAATTTTTAAATTATTTTAAAACTATTTAAAATCATGACTTGTGATTTTGATGTTTTGCAGTGAAACCCTAGAGACTATTTGACCTAGAGCCTAACCATGTGATTAGGATATTTTAATGTCATTTCTGGCTATAAGGATATTTTGCATTTGACCTCTTTGAATTATTTTGATATTTATTGCGTTGGTGATTGTTGATTTTGACCTTTGATAGGTGTAATTTTGTGATGATTTTGTGTCCGTATCGGACACGTATCAGTTTTTAGTTACAAATGTTTGATGTGCCTCAAAGAGATTTTTTTTATTGCTGATTTTTTTTGAAAAGTATTTGAATGAGATTGTTTTCTGCATGTGTTTCCTGTGATTGCTTTGTTTTAATTTCGAGGACAAAATTTTTTTAAGGTGGATAGATTTGTCACCCCCGGTTTTCAGAAACAGGGATATTTTTGTCATTTTACATTTTTGAATATTTTTAAAATTTATTTTAGTATTTATGATATTATTTTGGGGTTGAAATTTATTTTATTATTTATGATATTGTTTTGGGGTTATTTGAGTCGGGTTCGAATTTCAACTCAATCCGACTTGAAACGGGGACCCGGGGGGTAGTTTGACTCTAGTGGAACCCACACACTAGTTAGGCATGGCCCACATGATATTAATTTTAGTCCACAAGATATTAATTTTAGTTAGTTAATTAAACTAATTTTTATCATGTTAGAATGGTTAAGTTAGAGACTCAAAACTAGATCATTTTGACCCCAAACTTGAACCTAGTCTAGACTTAACCATATGAGACTAGAGAGGGGCAATTAGGACATTTTCCATTAGCCCTAATGGACTCTTTATGGCAGCCACCTTTAGGAGAGAATGATTCATTTTATTCATTACAATCTTGCCTCTTTTATTTTCCTTTTGTTCTTCCCCAATTTTAGAGAGCCTTCCCATTGATTTGATCTCCAAATCAAATCATTCCTTCACCAAACCTTTCCTCACTCATTTCCATTCTCCAAGGGAATGGTGCTACCAAGGATTGGAAGAGGAGTGCAAGGAGGAGTGTCCACTTTGAGGGATCTTCGTATCGGAGCCGTGTCCTAAAGGATTTTATTGGGATTCCACTCCCAATAGGTAAAACCCATCCTCTAAATCGATTTCCTTTGCATATAAATTAGTTTTGAATCCGTAGGATCCATCCTCATGCATGTGTCCCATTTAGATTCAAATTTGAGGCCATTTGGAGCTCTCTTGAGGATTTTAGATATATGTCTTGTGTCCTACTTGATAGATCCCAAATTAGGACACCCCATGTGTATGTATTATGATAATAGTTTAAATAGATATTTAAATTCAGTTTTATAATGATTAGAGAGTGGATTGATCTTAGTTAGGATGGTTAGAATGAGTTTTATTTGGATACCTATGTTTGTATCCAAGTATCTTGGCCTATATGTGTTCTTTTGTCAAATCCGTCATAATTTTCATCCACATTTTTATTAACTAAAGCAACTTAGAAATGTCATAACTTTTAGCTTAGAACTCCGATTTATCTTTCGTTTTTTTTAAAAAAACCGTATCGAAGTTAGCTTTCCAAATATATATTTTAATAAGCCAAATTATTTCTATAACTTTCTATAGAATTATTTGAGTGTCAGCTATACGAAAGACAAATGTGTTTCGGTATTTTCGCGATTTCGGGAGCTTCCGGACACGAAAATGCGATCCGTTTAAAGTTTCGAAAAGCTAACACAAAGGGCTACGACATACTTTAATCCTAGAATTTAGTGAATGCTCAATTGGTACAGTATTGATTTTAAGTAGAAGAGTGACTATACGATATATGCATTTTGCGTAACCTATGAGCCTATGTAGTATGGATATTAAATGAATATAGAGTATGTAATACATGATATGTTAGATGAATGAAATAATATATATATATGATATATATTCTCTTTACATTAATGTATATATATGGTTGAATACAAGCATGTAGGATGCAATTAATATAATGCATATGAGCAATGCATGAATGAAAGAATGATATACAATGTATGCATGAAAGTATATAATGAATGCTAGATATGAATGCAAGATATATATATGTAATAATAGATATGAATGCATATTGTATAAATATTGTAATGCAATATATAATGATAACATGTATGGTAATGTAGAGTATATGATGCAAGCATAAATGAATGGAGCAAATACATGTATATAGGTAATATAGAATATAATATATGAATGCAAGCATGCACGATAATGTATTGTATCCATATATGATGTATTCAACTTAAAGATAATGTAATATATGAAAGGAATTAATAATAATATATAACATGATATGTAGGGTAATGCAAGGTATGAAATATATGATATGTGCATGTTTGTATGTCTCTATGTTAATGTATGAAATGATATGAATATACAATATATGCATATGTATAAAACATGTAGGTAATGCATAGATGCATGAATGAAATGAATGTTTGCAATATGTTAATATAAATACAAGTATCTAATATGTATGGATGTAAGTATAATATAATACAAGTATACATGTATGTATCATGTAAATGTAATATACATAATATGTATGTTTGCATGTATACAAGGTAAGTATGTATGTATGTATGTATTTCTATAAACTGAGTTAACCTATAATATTTTACACACATGCATTCATACACCCTTTGACATCATGTATCCCATGTCACATATACCTACCTATCACTAAATTTTAGAACATTAACACATATCCTTTCACACACATGCCAAACACACACATACTCACTTACTCTTTTACCTCTCTTTCTCTCTATATATATATATGTATGTGCCTATATATATAGCTTTCCTATATATCTATGTATATGAATATGTGCATGTGAATAATATATATACATTATATGACTAAGTTTGTGTGCCTTGTTAGCTTATGGTTTAGTTTTGTGCTTGGTTTAGCAAGTGACTTAGGCTATGAGTTAGTATCTATCTTGGATACTTGATTTGTATATACTTAGTTTGTTTAGACCTAGAATAACTTGTTTGACCTAATTTAGACTTGTTAGACCTAGTTTGACCATAGTTGACCTAGGTTTGACTTTCAAGGTTGACCAAGTTGACCAAGAGTTGACTTTGGTCTAGATTGACCTAGAATTATGTAGAATGCATAGTAGAACTTCATATTGCCATTTTGGACTTGTGACTTGTGTTGTTCTGATTAGGAGCTAGACACCTCTCCTCGGACAGTATATTTACTTGGACATTCAGACACCAGGCGAGTACATTCTCTGATCTTTTCATACTTACCTGGATTATATTCTTGCTCTAGATTACTCTACTTGATGCTGACACGTATCTTCACGGATTAGTACTATATGGATCCTTTCCTGAGATGTTATCCCTCTAAGGGTGCATCGGATATTTTATGTTCATGTACTTTATCATGTGCATCAGGTACTTCTTGTACTCGTACTAGTTCATGTTTTTACATATTCTCATGTGCTTTCATGTGCTTCATGTGCTTTCATGTGCTTTATTATGTACCTCATGTACTACTCATTACATGAGTTCACGTATCTTAGCTGTATTCATGTGCCTATAACGTAACTTGAATGGATCCTTGTGTATTGATTAGGGCTGGGTGAGTAGAATTGGTTATGTGAACACTATCCCCAGTAGCTGTATTCATGTGCCTCCTTAGTTGTATTCATGTGCCCCTAAGCCGTTTACATAACCATATTGTACTCTAAATCACGTAGCCACTTACAGTCTCTACTATCATGTATTTACTTTCAGTTACAAAATATCTCATGTTTACTCGTACTTCCATTCAGCACTTTCTGTATTTTACTCTATTGTATGATTTATACTCCTAACCTGCTATGAACTGTTTGAGAGATATGTGCTCGTTCCCGTCCTGACTGGACCTGTTTATAAATTTTACAGATAGCCTGGAGGTTGCCTGCTAGCCTAGAGGAGACCCAGTAGAGGTTGTATAGATAGCTAGGGTTTTGCTTATAGCTTATTTTCAGTTGTCTTGAGTTGTATTTATGGATTACTGTATTTGAGATTTGAGATGTATTTCTGGGTTAGTGTATCTTAGACACTTAGACTTCTATCTGCTGTATCTCTTTTGGATTCCATGTTTTATCTATCTTCCATTATGTTCTACCTTAGACGTGATCGAGTTTACATTCTGCTATGTCACCCCCATTCGGGGAGTATAAACTGCTTAGCCTTATATTGTTAGATGCATGAGACCTAGGACAGCGTTCTACCGCCGATACTGCAGCGTAGGCTGGACGTACCCACGTCTCTTGCCCTTACTCTAGGGTGCGGGTCGTGACATTCACGTGCTTGGTCCTATGTATTTTGGGACTGGGGCGTTACATATTTTTGTGGTGGCCCATGCAGGTCTACGATAATATTGTTGTGTTACATGATTGTGCCCAACAAGCCTGCATATAGGAATAGGAATATCTCATCCAGAACTACTACTCCCTCTTGACTTCCAATCTTATTAAAAATTCCTTGATTATTTAATTTACCTCATATCTAATCTTTCCTAATATCAACTTATCTTCCTCGTGCCAACAGTATGCATTTAAAAAGCGGACGCACTTCTACCTTGGCCCTCACATCTGGTGAAGAGGCTACTCCGGAGGGATGGAATCCTCCCATGACTCCAGTGACACCATACCAGCCAGGACAGTCGCAGCCTACTATGACCCCGACATCGGAGTACCCAGAGATCGCAGCACCCCCAGGCAGCCAGGCTGGACAGACCACTACCATGCTACCGGAAGGGAATGTACCACTGCCTCCACCACCACCATTCCCTCAGCAGTTTCTCCCACAGTCGGGACCTCAGATGCCTCCGCCACCAACTGATGGGAGCCCTACTACTCAGTTTATGTACGCCATGATGCAGGCTCAGTGGAAGCAGACTGAGCTGATGAGACAGATGATGATGGCAACATTGGCTAGACCTCCACCACCACCTCCAGTACCAGCACCAGCACCGGCTCTGCATCCTTATGGAGGCTCTATCAAGAATTTTACAGATATGAACCCCAAGGCCTTTAGAGGAACAGAGAAGCCACTAGAGGTGTCACAATGGCTTATTAGTACAGAGAAGCTACTGAAGGCATCCCAATTGCCAGCTCGAGATTGGATGACAGCAGTGGACCTACTGTTGGAAGATAATGCTCACCACTGGTGGAAGGCGGAAGAGAGACAATTAGGCGCCGGGATCACCTGGAAGCAGTTTTATGATGCATTTTATGAGAGATTTTTCCCTATTCATGTTCGATATGGTCTCTATGACCAGTTCCTTCATCTGAAGCAAGGGAATATGACAGTTGATGAGTATGACTCAGAGTTCAATCACCTGAGTCGATTTGGTGTGGGATTATTCCGACGAAATTAGAGAAGGCAATGAGATTTCACCAGGGGCTTACACCAGAGCTCAAGTCTTATACGACTACCCAGTCTCGAGTCTCCCATTCAGCTGTCTTAGAAGAAGCTCGTGCTCAGGAGATTCTTCGCAAGGAGCAGAAGCAGACATCGAGGCGTCATACCCCAGCAGTTAACACCAGCCCGAGCTACTCAGAGTGGACCTATTAGGAGGGCCACCGGACAGTTCCAGCAGAGGCACACACCTTATCAGAAGCCTACCTACAACTTTTACGGGAAGCAGGGACACATCTTGAAGGACTGTCGAATTCGACTTGGATCATGCTTGAGATGTGGGTCAGGACAGCACAAGGTGAAGGATTGTCCGGAACAGCAGTCCTTAGTTCATGTCCAGCAAAACTCGAGACCGACAGCCCCAGCACTTCCAGCACCTCAGCCAGCGGTAGGAGCACCTCGCCCACCATTACCACCCCAGTCAGCACAGTTCGAGAGGGCCAGAGCTCAGGGCACTGGACAGAATTATGGGAAGGTATTATCACTTGCTGTTGAGAATATAAAGACGGAGGCAGAGGTTATAGCAGGTATAGTTTTAGTTGCATCTTTTTCTGCTATTATATTATTTGATACTGGAGCCATGCATTCATTTATAGCCACTAGTTTTGCCATGAGACACAGCATTCCCATCACACCCTTAGCGAAGAATGTTAGAATCCTCACTAGGGGAGGAGTTGTACCTGTTAGTGGTGTTTATATACTTTGTCCTGTAGTGATAAGTGGCAGAGAGATGATGGCACGACTTCTTGTATTCCCTATGCCGACATTTGATGTGGTTCTTGGAATGGACTGGTTGAGCCAGTATTTCGCTCTCGTAGACTGCCATAGGAGCAGTATTATCTTTAGACCACCGAATGTGACAGAGTTTGAGTTCACCAAAGTAGACGGAGAGAGTTGTGAGGCACCCGTATCGGGAACTCATATGATGATGCATGACACCCCTCAGCACCCTATCATCACCGAGTTCGACGATGTATTCCCCGAGGAATTTCCAGGACTGCCACCTGATCGAGACATTGAGTTTTCTATTGAGCTTATTCCGAGAGTCGAGCCTATTTTATCTCGAGTATATCGTCTGGCACCCAAGGAGTTGGTAGAGATGAAGACACAGATTGATGACTTATTGGAGAAGGGCTTTATTCGTGCTAGTGCGTCACCATGAGGAGCACCCATTCTTTTTGTACCTAAAAAAGACGGGACAGTACGAATGTGCATCGACTACAGTGCATTGAATACAGTAACGGTGAAGAACAAGTATCCCTTGCCGCATATAGACGATCTATTTGATCAATTGAGTGGAGCAAAAGTATTCTCCAAGATTGACTAACGATAAGGCTATCACCAATTGAAGGTCCGAAAGGAAGACATTGCAAAGACAGCTTTTCGATCAAGGTATGGACACTACGAGTTCTTGGTCATGCCTTTCGGTTTGACCAATGCATCCGCAGTCTTTATGAATTTGATGAACAAGATCTTTCACCAGTACTTGGACAAATTTGTAGTAGTCTTTATAGATGATATCCTGATTTACTCCAAGATTCAAGAGGAGCATGAGCAGCATCTACGGATAGTTTTGGGAACGTTAAGGAATGAGCGACTTTTCGCGAAGCTTAGCAAGTGTGATTTCTTTCTCAAGGAGGTATCATTTCTTGGTTATATTGTTACGGATGATGGTATATCAGTGGACCCTGAGAAGATCACAGCAGTCGAATCATGGCCCGCTCCCACATCAGCTTTTGAGGTGAGAAGTTTCCTCGGACTTGCAGGTTACTACCGACGGTTCGTAGAAGATTTCTCTCGAATAGCGGGGCCTATGACTCAATTAACTTGCAAGGATCAGGAGTTTATATGGACAGACGAGTGTCAAGCCGCATTTGATGAGTTAAAGAAGCGATTGACCACAGCACCGATCTTGACACTACCATCAGGCCCGGGAGGATTTGTGATCTACAACAATGCATCCGGGAAGGGATTAGGATGTGTATTGATGCAGCACGGTTGTGTAGTAGCTTATGCATTGCGACAGTTGAGGGTGCACGAGAAGAATTATCCGACCCACGATCTAGAGCTCGCAGCGGTTATCTTTGCTTTGAAGCTATGGCAATACTACTTGTACGGCGAGAAGGTTGATATCTACACTGATCATAAGAGCCTCAAGTACGTGTTCACACAAAAAGAGTTGAATATGCGACAGCGACGTTGGCTGGAGTTGATAAAAAATTACGAGATCGAGCTACATTACTATCCGGACAAGGCTAATATCATGGCAGACGCATTAAGCCGTAAGCCCATGGCACACTTTTTGACTACGCAGAAGGAGTTAATCGGAGACTTGGAGCAGCTTGGTATTGAGGTAGTATTGCCTGGAGCAGATGGCGTATTAGCCAACCTTCAAGTACAATCATCATTGGTAGAGCGCATCAAGACAGTATTGCCCAATGATGCTAGATTTCGACGGCTCAGAGAGAGGACTGAAGCAGGAGAGCAGACGGAATTGAGGATCCATCCCGATGGGATATTGCGATGTGGTAATCGCATTTATCTTCCCAATGGAGAGCTACGGCAGGAGCTGATGGAAGAGGCTCATAGTTCGACTTACTCTATTCATCCCGGAGGGACCAAGATGTATCGTGACTTACAACAGTATTATTGGTGGCATGGAATGAAGCAGGAGATAGCTCGTTTCGTTGTCAAGTGCTTGGTATGTCAACAAGTGAAGGCGGAGCACCAGAGAACGGCCGAATTATTACAGCCGCTATCCATTTCCGAGTGAAAGTGGGAGCACATTACTATGGATTTCGTCACGGGTTTTCCTTGGAGTCCTAGGGGACGTGACGCAGTGTAGGTGATTGTGGATAGACTTAGAAAGTCAGCCCATTTCTTTCCTTTTAGAGTGGGCCAGTCGACAGAGGTATTGGCAGAGATGTATATAGAGAAGATTGTGAGATTACACGGTGTGCCTGTTAGTATTGTGTCGGACCATGACTCGAGATTCACCTCGACTTTTGGAGAAGCATACAAGAGAGTTTGGGCACACGGTTGAAGTTTAGCACTGCGTACCATCCGCAGACAGACGGCCAGTCGGAGCGTACCATTCAGATGCTAGAGGATATGTTGAGCGTGCATGCTTGACTTTGGCAGTTCATGGGAGGACCATCTTCATCTTGTTGAGTTTTTTACAACAATAGCTATCAAGCGAGCATTCAGATGGCTCCATTTGAAGCGTTGTATGGTAGGAAGTGTCGGTCTCCTGTTTGTTGGAGCGACATAGGAGAGCGACAGCTATTGGGTCCCGAGTTGGTCTTGAGCACAGTGGAGACAGTGAAGAAAATTTAGGGCCACCTGCGAGCAGTGCAGGATCGTCAGAAGCAGTGGACAGATAATCGTCGCTGACCCTTGGAGTTCAAAGAGGGCGACCATGTGTTCTTGAAGATATCCCCCACTAGAGGCACGATTCGATTCGGAGGACGTGGCAAGTTGAGTCCAAGGTACATCGGGCCTTTCGATGTCTTGGAACGTGTTGGAGAGGTTGACTATAGATTGGCCTTGCCACCGTCGCTAGAGGGAGTGCATGACGTATTTCACGTATCTCAGATGAGGAGGTACATGACGGACAACAATCATGTGCTTGATTACTCCGAGATCACAGTTGGACCGAGTTTGTCGTACGAAGAGCAACCAGTAGGTATCCTCGATCGCCGAGTGAAGGTGCTGCGGAATTAATCTATTTCATTGGTTCGCGTGGCATGGAAGCATCACTCGCCAGGGGAGTCTACTTGGGAGCGCGAGGACGACATCCGAAATCGCTACCCGTATTTGTTCGAAGACGAAGGTATGTCTTGCAGATAAGCTTTTAAATTACTATCAATTTCCTTGCATTGCATTCGATCCTCCGACCTTATTTTAATTTCGAGGACGAAATTTTTTTTTTAAGTTGGGTAGGATGTAAACCCCCATAATTATATTTGATTTTTATAATTTAATTATTTTTTTATGTATTTTATTAATTATGGATTTATATGCTACTAGTTTATTAGTATAATTAATGTATGTGTATATATATATTATTATATGTATGCATGTTCGTATTTCTATTAAATAAGGAATATGATAGAATCTCGGATTTTTAGGAATTTAATTGTGAATTTTGAGAATTTTTTGCTAGCTTAAAAGATATATATATATATATATATATATATATATATATATATATATATATATATATATATAATAGCAAATATTTTAAAAAAAAATGGGGCCCGGGCCACAACCCAAGCAAAGGGCGGGCCAGGCTGAGTCACTGGCAGCTAAGTAATGCTTAGCCAACACGTTTAAGCAAAGAGAAAAAAAAAAATAGAGGGCGAGTTCTGTTCCTGTGAACAGTACTCATGTTCCCCCGATCCTGAGCGGGCCGCGAAGGATAACTCCAAAAGAAGTTTAACTTCTTCATATCTACACCGTTTGGTTTGAATTTTTTTTACAAATTCAAACTAAGATCCTCCTCTATCCTAAGTGACCAAAACCAAACCTAATCCCAGCACCATTCGGTTTTTAATCCGAGGAGAAATAGGAATTTAAAGGCTATATATAAAAGTTTCGGGAAAGAGGGATTTCGGGAAAAAAACCATCGACTGAACTTCATCCTCAACCCGAAGCTTCAACTCCAGGACTTCCCCTACACCCCCGCGCTCGACGTCGGCCACCTGCTCGTCGTCGCCGACGACTGGATCGCCGGACAACCACAGAGCCGATCGGAAATCAGAATGTTTAAAAAAAAGAATGGGGCCCGGCCCACAACCCAAGCAAAGGGCGGGCCAGGCTGAGTCACTGGCAGCTAAGTAATGCTTAGCCCACACGTTTAAGCAAAGAGAAAAAAATAAAAAATAAAAAAATAAAATAAAATAGAGGGCGAGTACTGTTCCTGTGAACAGTACTCATGTTCCCCCGATCCTGAGCGGGTCGCGAAGGATAACTCCAAAAGAAGTTTAACTTCTTCATATCTACACCGTTTGGTTTGAAATTTTTTTTACAAATTCAAACTAAGATCCTCCTCTATCCTTAGCGACCAAAACCAAACCTAATCCCAGCACCATTTGGTTTTTAATCCGAGGAGAAATAGGAATTTAAACGCCATATATAAAAGTTTCGGGAAAGAGGGATTTTAGGAAAAAAAACCATCGACTGAACTTCATCCTCAACCCGAAGCTTCAACTCCAGGACTTTCCCCACACCCCCGCGCTCGACGTCGGCCACCTGCTCGCCGTCGCCAACGACTGGATCGCCAGACAAATGCGGTGCCGATCGGAAATCAGAGAAACCCATGTTTCTGTTCAGAACTCAGGTACCCTATTTTGAATCTGAAATTCTTTGTTTGTGTTCGACGAAAAGTCGATCTATCGACTTCTGTGCGTAGACAAGATATCCATCTCTAAACCCTAGCAACTAGAATAATTTCTAATGCACAGGAGGTCCCAGAAAAGATTTGGGAAAGTAGAGGAAAAATCCTCGAAAAAGAACCCGAGAAAACACCCCAACCCCTGACTTTGGAAGGGCGATTTCAGCCCAGATATTAAGAAATTGTAGGAAATAATTTAGACAGTCCTAGTTAACCTATATGAGATGGAAACCCATCTGTTAGATTCAATTTTTATGTAATATACAGGGAGTTACAGATTGATGAACTTGGGAGAAAAACTGTTTAAAAACATTAAAATTTTAGAATTCTGTCCGATACGGCGTACGTTCCGACAAACCGGGCAACGTGGTCATGCGCTATATGCATCAAAAGACGCGTATGGACATTGCCGACGTATGGGAACTGACGGAACTCAGTTACGTCGTGTTTGCGCGACGAAATCAGTCTGTATCCGTCAAGATACCCTCGTATCGCCAATTTGTAAACTTTGCCCTAACTTCGGGTACAGTTGTCGATTCGAGACGAAACTTGCGCCAACATGTTCGAATCGAAATTCTGGTCCTGTGTGCCAAGTTTGGTTCGATTCTGAGAAGGTCGAATCGGAATCCCTTTTTGGCGGGCCCGCGACCTACTCAAGCGGGCAATTTTGTACACGGCTCATCGGAATCCAAAACTGGACATACCGTTGAGTTCCTCTCCTCAAACTAAATTCGTAGACATATAGTTTGATGACTTTAGAGACCATAGACTTTGGTACGCATTTTGGTGCAAAGCGGATCCAACGGCGGATATCGTTTTGACCAGAAGTTACGGTTTTGCCCTTGTTCCAGAATTAGACTTTTGGACAGGCGTTTCCTAGGTATATCCTTTATACCGAGTGCGCTTTTGATGTTTGTTTCTGCGTCCATAGTTGTTTGTAGATTGTGACGTTTCTTGACTGACATTGTGATTTCCTGGACTTGCCATTTTTGCACCATCAGGCAAGATACCTTGCCACTTTACTCTGTGATTATTATATTCTTATTTTCAGTTGTTATTTTCAGCAGTTCTTTTTCTTGATATTATAAAACTATGCGTCCAAGTCACACTTGGGTGCAAGCGACTCTATCGATCATTTTTTTTATTTTTTTTATTTCTCTTGCATTGACTTAGCCTAGTGACCACCATTGATATTGAGGTATTGGTATATCTCATACGGCCTTGACACTTGCTTTACCACGTATTGTGAGTCACATGTAGGACACGTATCCGCGTAGTCGGCTGGCCACCGATACGTATGGAGCGTACGACGGATAGGAGTAACTGCCAATAGAATTGTATGCTAGAAGACTTGGCAGTTACTAGAGGTTCATGAGTCATGGATGTGACCCTGCTAGGAATTGGTTGGAAAGAACAGTTTCCTTAACGTATGGGTCCTTATGCACTTTTTTATTACTGATACTGCTGGCCTCTGACATTCGAGGAATGTTATGCTTTGAGGTCCCTGGTATCTTGATGGGGTCACACCAGAGTTACTGCTATTGAGCCAGATACCCATACGTTGAAGGTCTGTTCTTAACTGCTTTTTCACTGTAGAACTGGTAGGCACCCTACTGCATGCATCCCTTTTCTCTCTATTATATTATCACAGTTTACATGGCATGGTGTTTTCTTGTATCTTGTTACGTCCTTCTGACCCTCTGAGGATCTGGTTATCTTTTCAGGATTAGACGACTTTCCGCAGGAGTACGGAGCGGCTCTGGATCCATCCTACATCGATGACGAGGCAGTTCCTACTGATTTCTAGTCTATTCTTTATTGAGACATTAGTGGACATTATTTTTATATTTTATTTCATTCTATTTTGCGGAGGTTGGACTCCGATCTTGTGAGACTATTTTTCATAGCTGTTTAGAGTGAGTACGTTCACCCGGCTATCTTTTGATACACTTATTTATTATTTGGACTCTATTATCTTCTGTGTTTAGCTGTGATGAGATTAGATTATATATTACTGGCCTGTGGTTATTTTATTTACAGCTTATGTGCATATATGAGGTTTCCATATATTGGAGTATTCTTCGTATCTGTGCAGCTGGCATGTTCACGTGCTTGGTCCTATGTATTTTGGGACTGGGGCATTACAAGCGGCGTAATTGTAGCCTTCCTGTATCATCTCTATTATCATTACAGAGCATGATTTTTGGTTCCTTTCTTTTATTGAAGAATATAGGCTTTTTATCTTTCTTTCGAGATGGTACTAAGAAGTACGACTCTTGTATTGAATCCAATGATACCACATTTCGCAGAGATGATACGACTTCTATTGTAAGTGGTTTAAAGTTATCTGGCATATCCAAATAACACTGAGTATAGTAAAAGACATAGTATACTGGAAAGGAGATGCTTTATTGATTTTTACACCATCATTTACAACAGAAACATTAGCCTTAGCAGGCTTAGTCAGATTGATGACAAGAGGGGGAGAAGAAGAACGATAAGGAGGAGGGAGCTTCTTACGACGAAGATCGATTACAAGCGGCTCAGAAGAGGTGAGCTCTCTTTGTTCCCGACTATCACCTTTGGGCTGCTTCTCATGGAAAGGAAGATAGATAGTCAGTGGTTTGGAAGACTGAGGATATAAGGTACGTCCTTTGACGGGAATCACCAGAGTATCATTTGGTACACTCTTTAATTCTTCATCCGTATCCATTGCAAGTACTACCTTCATGAATTCTTTTTTGTACATGCGAGAATCGTTGCAGTATGCTTCAACCCCTTTGAAAGGATTCAGATCTACAGCCTCTTTTTGGACTTCTCCATTACCATCCACATATTTGAAACATTGGTGGAGAGTAGAGGGTACAATATTGTGTTCATGGAGGAATGGCCTTTCCAATAAAGCGTTGTATGAGCCATGATTGTCAATAACATAGAAAGTTACCTTTGTACGAAGATTGCCAATTTAAAGTTTTAGGCTTATCTTTCCCAAAGGTTCACTTCTTTCTTGATTAGATCCCAGGATGGTAGTGATAGTCATAGAAAGGTTATGCACTGGGATCTTCAAAGCATCCAGTAAAGACTTCGGCATAATGCTAAGTGCGGACCCTGGGTCAATCAGAATGCGATCTACTTTCATGGTGTCCACATACCCCGTGAAATAGAGAGGACGATTATGACGATTGTCTTCTAACAATATGTCATCTTGTGTAAAAGTGATATTAGGCATTAATTTAAATACATTAATGTGCACAGCTTACTGGCTCCTTTTCAGACTTTTTGAGAAGAGTAAGACAATCGTCAGCCTGCATCAAGGCTTCACTTAACGTCTCTCGAGTTTCTTTTGAGAGACGTAAGAGTTCAAAGATTGACAATCTTGCTGGAGTATTGGCCAATTGAGCCAGTATGTCAAAATTATATGGCTTCTCAAGTCCGAGTGATGAGAACTTTTTTAGTGCTTTGTCAAAGCGGACAGGTTATTTTTCCTTGTCTGCTGATATTGGTTTAGGAGAAGATTGTTCGACCACCGGCAAGGATGTGGATGGTGTATTCTCGCCAGGAGAAGATGATGAAGGAGAAACATCAGGAGATGGAGCAGGGTTCTCTTGATTTTTGGAATACTCCCGAAGATAGGGTTTTCCTGATCTAGTGCCCATTAGAATTTCTTCTTCTGTTACTGGTTCAAAGGATACCATATAGCAGTTCTTAGATTTAGATCTGGAATGCTTCTTTTGCTTAGAAGAGGAAGGTGTTTCAAATTCTGCTACCAGATCTGGGTGAATCCACATAATCTCTCCTCTGTCAGTTGACAGCAGAACAAGACCTTCATTTTGAGGAGGTAGGAGATTCACGATCTCAAGAGTAGTCCTTGGAATGGAGACAACACCATCTTGCACAAGTTATGGCGAAAAATCACCGAATTGTAGAGAAACCACATTAGCAGTCACCGTTTTCTCGTCCTGTTACAGAGTAATTGCTCTAGAGTTGACCAACTCTTGGATTTTACCCTTGAGCACATAACATGCTCTGGTTGGATGTCCTATAAATCTGTGATAAACACAGTATTTAGGGTGATCATTTTTACCCACTTCTTCTGGCCATTTTGCTTCTGAAAGCCGAAGCTTATTGCTTTTGATCAAGCAATCGAAGATGCTTAAAGTATCATCTTCATCAAAAGAATACTCTTCTTTTGGACGAGATGTCTTCTGTGGTGGTGCTGATAGAGTGGATGCCGTCTGAGTGACGTTGACAGCCAAAGACTCCTTGCCTTTAAGATTAATGGCCAATGTTTCTTTACTCTTGTGGTTATTCTGGCGATTACTACCCCCGAGTGTAGAATGTTCATATTGGTTAGGATGAGTCATTTGGATCCTAACTGCTTGAACTTTTCGGTACTGACCTCGGCTGCTTTGGCATTGACAATGAAAGAAGGCTAATCCTGAAATTGTGTAGATCCTGTCCACATACTGATAATAGACAACAAGTTTGATTTGCAAGTGTCTATTGTTACAACAGATGGAGTTCTTAAAAGCATTTTGAGTGCCTCTCGGCAGAATCTTTCAATGAAACTCTCTGTGGATTCATTATGCCTCTGTTTAATCTTAATGAGGGCAGACATCGTCATGTCGTTGACTCCTTCATAGAATCATTCCAAGAACATTTGCTTGAAACCAGTAAAAGAAGTGATGCAACCATTAGGCAGGCTACGATACCAGTCGTATGTTGTACCAGCTAAACAACCGACGAATACTCTGGTAAGGAGAGCATCATTTGGCTGTAATTGATCAATCATCACTTCAAAGTGATTGATGTACTGACTTGGAGAAGTGCTGCCATCAAATAGCATGATGGTTGGGAGCTTATATTTAGGAGAAAATGGAACCTCCTTCCACTCTGTAGGATATGGTTGCTTTATGCCTAATCTTTGTAGGCCATCCTTCTGCTTGAAGGCCTCAAACTGAGTGCGCAGAAGTTTTACAGCCTCATTTGCATCCCCTGATGTTTGAAAATTGGTGGGCTGGTTACAAGTGTTGGGAGGCGGAACAACGTTATAATTACCACCCCCAGCACCAGACTGACTGGGATCAGCTTGAATTGGTACTGAAGCAACCTGAAGAGGCGGTACCCCCAGACTAACAGGTACGAAAGATACTATAAGCTCTAAATTTGTAGCAGGGTTTATAACCGGTGGTATTGTATGTTGAGCCACGATTATAGTATGCATGCTTGCGACCATCTCTGCCATGGTCTTTAATTTGTCTTCTAGTGCAGCAATTTGTTGTTCTTGATTGGCTGAACTAGAAGCATCTTGATCTTCCGTAACGGTATATGCCGTCACTTCTCTTGCTGCTATTGATGAGATAGTTTGTTCAAAACTTTCACTATCTGCATCAAACTCTGAGAAAGAGTCTTCTTCTACATGAGTGATGGGGAGATCTTCTTGATTAAAGACACCTTGGTTCAAATGTCGATTCCTCGATCTAGTGTATTGAAAGACACCTTCATTTGATGCATGGATCCGATCTAAGTATTGCTGACTAGGATTACGGGATGCATTACGTCTTGGACGTTTTCCACCCCAGTGCCTTGAGAAGTCATGTTGACAGAAGCATATAATAGCTCATCTTCGTCTTCTATTATATGTTCAGGAGTTGAAGCATAGCTCAGACGATCGAAGACAGATCGTCGAGCCGATTGGCAACAACAGTTGATGACGACTTCATGAAGGCAGTGGCGATTTGAAGTGCGATTTGGAGGTGAAGGAGAGATTCCTGTAATTTCCCGTCTTTGTGTAAGACGTTGCCGCAGATCAGTTACAACTACAGGATGAGAAGAAGTCAGAGGAACATATTCCTTAATGATGTTAGGAACATGTCTCCTATTCTTCAGATGTTTAGTTTCCTGAGTGTACAAAGATGTACTCAACTCATTAGCATAGGTGGTTGGGTCTTTCTTTTCAAACTTTGGCTTTTGGTATAGATTGGCCTTTGGCATAGGGTTCTTACGTTTCGCCAAAGTTGATATTGGTTGACGCCTATTGAGATAAGCGCGTAAATCTAAAAATTCTGCTCCAGGTGTCTCTATTTGTGATACTTTCAATTTTTCTTGCTTGGATCTTGAAATTTGCAATATTGGAAGATCTTGACCAGACCCAACAGGGGTAGGTAAGATACCTCTTTGGTCAGTATTCTTTCCAATATCAGAAATCCTAAGACCTCTGTTTAAAGGTATAGAATCTGACATATCTTCCTCTGAGTCATAGACCAGGGAAGTTTGAGAAAAGACCAAAGGGTGCTTTTCTTTATTTTGTAGAGGGTCAGCTAAGAAGTGTTTTCCTTTGTTCTGTTGTGAGACCATTTTAGGCACAGATTGTGCCAATTGAGGAAGTGTCAAAGGACACTTCCCTTTGTTCTGTCTAGTGTTGACACTAGAACATTGATTCTCCAAGTTCAGAACTTGAGAATTAGAAGAGGGAATAGCCAAAAGACTAGTTCCCTTGAGTTGCGCCAGAGTAGCAGACTACGCCTGAGGTGCTGATTGCTTGGGCTGCGCCATAGTCCTATGGGCTACTGATGGTGCCTTGGCAGCAACATGGGTAGACTGCACCTCAACAATGGCTTGAACAGGCTGCGCCTTGGCAGCAAAAAGAGTAGTAGACTGCGTGTGGGCAGCAGGATGAATAGGTTACGCACGGGCAACAGAAGCAAATTGTGCCTGAGCCGCTGAGATAGATTATGTCTTAGCCACTGAACACTCAGGTTGTGCCTGGGCAACAGTGACCATGGAAGATTTAGGAGCCCACACAGTCCTGTTCTTGGCAATAGCCGCTGTACACTTGTTGCTCTTGGTGCTAATCATATCTTCATAGGCTGTCTGGTTGACTTGAACAACCAGAGTCTTCTGCGTCTTGCCGATCGATGCAGTGTCACATTGAGTTGTCACCTTCTTGTCGGAGGAAAAAGTCGTCCCCAGCAGAGTCGCCATTTTGTTTGCAAAAACAAAAAGTTTTATTACAAATTAAAAAAAAAGAGTACAAGAGTACAATGAATTCTGGGGAAGAACAACTGTAGGAATCTGATCAGAAGACGATCACTTTATCCCTTGGACTATATGAACTTGAAGACTGTAGCCTTTGGAGAATACAGCAGCAATTTTGCAAGAGTTCTTGATCTCTGTGCGTATGTATCTGATGATTTCACAATGATTGGAAACTCTATTTATAGAGTTCAAGAAATAACTGTTTTAGCAGTTATTCTGATGTGCACGAGGCTGGATTGCGCCACATTGGGTTGTGCCAACCTCCTGTTGCGCCAACTTTCATTCAGTTGTTAAGTCGTGTACTAACTGTATTTAGACGCGTGGCATCATGTGATTGAGATGCGCGTGGACGTGTATACGATAGTAGACACGTCTTGAGAGATTAGTGGCATATGAGCCACGTCATCCTGCTTTAGAATGTAAGTTGTCTCAACTTTATCAAGTTGCATGAGCTTCGGTCAACTGCGCCTGATTGAGCCGCGCCTAGACACGTGGCAGCTTTTGAACAAAAGTCATTCAGATTGCGCCTAGGCGCAACTAAAGATTTTGTCTGGATTGTGCCTAGGCACAACTTACGAAGCGTACAGGACAGCTGTCTACCAACTCCCCTCGAGCAGCACAGTTCACGGGATTCGAAAAGATTTTCCTCGTTCACTGTGGTGTCAGTTGTCAGGTAATTATGGCCATTAAGTGTCAGATGCCACGTAGATTTTGGCGCAACAAGACTGGGCACAGTCTGATATGTGGCGCCTGTTCAGCGGCACAGTCTGTTCTTTGAGCTTCATATCAGTGGCACAACTTGATTTTTGGGGCGTAACTTGATCACTGATTAGTATATTCAGGACGCAACTTGATTTTTAGGCCCTACAATAACTAGAAAAGTTGACTAGGTTAGGGTCCGAGTAGCATTACTAGTCAAATTGGACCCGAAAATTAATTTAATGAGTCTCATGTGCCATTTGTAAATAAGTAGCATATGGAAACTCGATTGGATGGTGCACCCTAGGCATATGCATTATAGACTCAACATGGATCAAAACCATATATTGGGTCATACGGTTTCGATCTATGTCAAGTCCCAAAAGCAAATTGGAAGTTGGCTTAAAATTACGTCAATGGCTCAAATTGGCCTAAGTTGGCCCGAAGTTGTACGAAGTCAAAAGAATATTGAAAAGCAAATTTGGATAAGACATGATATATCAAACTGAAGGTGGACGAGTCTAGAATTCAAATATGGAACTGGATTTGAGAAAACAATATTTGTTGTGCTTCAAAAATCAAAGCTACGGTAAACTACTAACATAGTCATCATTAACTTTAATAAATTAAAATATCCATATAAAATAATTAAAAATAATTAAAAATAAAATCCAAAAATCAGGGGGCTTACAACCTACCCTCCTTAGAAAATTTTGTCCTTAAAATTAAAAGTAACACAATTCTATATATAAAAAAAATTATCATAAGAATAATTAAGCTAAGATTTACCGACATCTTCGAATAAGTGGGGATAACGCTCACGCATAGAATCTTCACGCTTCCAAGTTGATTCTCTCGGAGAATGGTGCCTCCATGCAAGACGAACCAGTCTAATTGTCTTTCCTCTGAGCTTCTTCTCACTCGTATCCAAGATATCTATCGGCTGCTCCTCGTAAGATAAACTGGGTCCAACCGTGATCTCAGAGTGTTCGACCACATGACTGGGATCAGTCACATACCTCCTCAACTGTGAGACATGGAATACATCATGCATACTTTCTAGTGACGGGATAATGCAAGACTATATGCCACCTCTCCTACACGCTCAATGATTTCGAACGGTCCAATATACCTTGGACTCAACTTCCCTCTACTCCCGAATCTAATGATGCCCCGAGTCGGTAAAATCCTCAGAAATACATGCTCTCCCTCCTTGAATTCCAATAGTCGACGATGCGTATAGGCCCAATGCTTCTGCTGGTCCTGATCTTCTTGAAGATGAATCTGAATCTACTTCTCTTTTTTGACTGTCTGTGTCACAAGCTCTGGTCCAAGTATTTGTCGCTCTCCAACCTCTGTCCTCTCGCAAAGTCTTCGAATTCTTGCATCTGTAGGTAATGTTGCCTTTATTCAATCCTCAAGTAACAACTGTACTTTAAGATTGGCAAGTATTCCTTGCTGTCCCGACCTAATGACTTCTATTTCAAGCTCATGAAGATCCTCTAATAACTGTGACTGAGCTGCCAAGAAATATGTAGTAGGCTTCCTACTCAAAGCATCTGTCACTATGTTCGCCTTGCCAGGATGGTACTGTAAGTCTATATCATAGTCTGTCATAAGCTCCAACAACCGTCTCTGTCTCATATTCAACTCCTTTTGTGTGAAGACGTACATCAAGCTCTTATGATCCGTAAATATCTTCACACGCTCTTCGTACAAATAATGCCTCTACGCTCTCCATATAAATAATGCCACCATAACTTCAATACAAAAATCATCGCTGATAACTCCAGATCATGAGTAGGGTAATTCTTCTTATATACCATCATCTGCCTCGATGTGTAGGCTATGACCTTTCCATGTTGCATCAAGACACATCCAAGTCCACTACCTGACGCATCACTATAAACCACGAATCCTCTCGATCCAGAAGGAAACGTCAAAATAGGTGTTGAGGTCAACCTCTTCTTCAACTCTTCAAAAGCCTTCTTACAATCTTCTGTCCACTGGAACTCCTGATCCTTACGGGTCAACCGTGTCATCGGCTCTGCAATCCGTGAGAAATTCTCTACGAAACTGCGATAATATCCTGCAAGTCCGAGAAAACTCCTAACTTCTACAACCGATGTTGGTGTCGGCCAAGACTCTACGGTAGCTATCTTTTCCTGATCAACTGAAACTCCTTCTTCCGAGATAATGTATCCAGGAAAAAGAACTCTATCAAGGCAAAATTCACACTTACTAAGCTTAGTATACAATCTCTCCTTCCTTAATACTCCCAACACAACTCTAAGATGCTTTTCGAAAATAAGCTAGGGAAAAAAGGATTAAAGTACTGCAGAAGAATTCTAATACCACTAGTCGTACCATTCTATCATATGTATAGTATTATAACCTATTCAATGATATTCGTCAGTTCACTCCTAGCAATTTCTCCTAATAGGCTCTACGCATCCGATATCCAGACACTCATACTCGACTCATAATCTTACTAGGATCCATCTCTAAGAAACTTATCCGTTTCTAGCTACCCAACATCACAATCACACCAATAATCTAGCTTAATTATATTTTATAATATAACTATAAGGTTTGTGTATTTTAGTCATTTAATAAGTATAAGGTAACGAGAACCTAAGGCTGGGTCAAACAAAACTTATATACCAATTTCAAACAATGATAGGGTTAAGCAAAGTAGGAAGGTTTATCAAATTATTTCCAAGAACGGTATGAGGCCAAACAAGATGAATATGACGTAGTCTAGGTAAGACTCAAGAACCATATATCTCCGTGATTATGTCACATGAAGTTACTACCATGTCAGTGTGCATCTGGCTGCAAATAACTTTCTTGTTCTATAATACGACGGATGACTGCAGTACACATATGTTGTGCCAGGTAATACAAGTTCTTGAGCTTGCCTTGGCCAAATCCATGAAATATTTTTTGAATAACTTTTTACGAAAATACAGGAGAAAATGTCAACATGCATAGGAGATGGTTCAAGTAGAATTCGAGAAACATATATAGACATGATGACGTTATCTGAAGTCCTGCCTCGCCAGTATTTCTCTAACTGTAAAAACTTTGATTCTGTAATACAAGGATAAATATAATTTCTCAAACTTTTCGTTGGACCAATCCATAAGACACTTTCCAAAGACTTAGCGGAAAGGAACGAGAAAAATTACTCAAGAAGTCAACAGGAAAGGGTTTAGTCATATCTCGAGTAAGGAAAAACACAAAAGCAATCATGTTAAGAAAGAAGATAACATGAAAGCAATCATGTTGAAGAGTCTGAGAAAAGTCTATAATCATGTTTGTGGATGTATCCTTAAGTCCTATTCCTTCATCGATTGCAGGATTCTAATAGTACGACTATCCTAGGTATCACCATGACTCCGTATAATTTGCAAAGACTCCACATGCACTTATGACTTCTAATGTCTATGCCCCTACTTTTCTGATGTGATAGTAAGGGAGATACGTCCATTACGAAGATTTATCTTGCTAGCATGAATAAATAAGGACTACGGTAGAACATAATCAAACTGGATATAAATCAAAAAGTCAAGTGAAAGTTCTAAATGAAGACAAGGAAGGTATCAAGCATGTGGATGTGATCCTATGGGTCTTTTCTATTCTAATTGCAGGCTCACGTCGGTACTGTAACATAACCGACGTGATTTAACGTAGACTTGCATGGGCCACCACAAAAATATGTAATGCCCCAGCCCCAAAATACATAGGACCAGGTATACGAATACATGCCAGCAGTACTTCACTAATGGGCCAAGCTACACAACAAGCCCATTAGCAAAATATTTAAGCTATAAATCATGATAACACCCAGAAATACAACACAGTCCACAGGTATATACATCTAATCACATCCACAGAGTTCACAAGAGATCAAAGAATAAATAAGGCAATATCTCAAATATCCAACAATAAAAAAAATGAAGTCTGTGCGGGTAAAACATCCCGAAACCACAGATATAGAAACAAAGTACAAATCAACTACCAGTCTAATGAAAAGAAAAGGAAATAATGTAGCAAGACTAAATATGAAGGTAACATGATCACGAGAAGTCCTGTCACGACCCATACCCAGTATAAGGGCACGAGAAGTGGGTACGTCTAGCCTACGCCGCAGTGTCGACGATAGAACGTTGTCCTATGTCACAACGTCTAGCAATAACCAAACCTGTATAATAATATACACTCCAAAAAGGAGAACAATATAAAGGTATAACTCAATCATAGCATGTAAGGTGGAATAAGGAGGAAGATGAAATATAAGACAAAAGAGTAATCTCCAACCAACTACAATGAGAGCAACAACTGAATATACAACATCTATCAATAACCAGAACTGAAAGTACATAAGTAAGACAACAAAGAGAAACTAGTCTAGAAATCTAATCTAGTCAATAGGCAAGTCCTCAGCAACTGTAGGATCCTCCTGAGGGTCCAAGTCATCGATGTCATCTAAGCCTGTGCCATAATACGTAGGACAGAACTCCTCCTCATACCTACAATATTTTTAACAGTCCAATCAGGACGAAAATGAGCACAATACATCTTACGCAGTTCATATCTTGACAGGAAATATAAAGCATGTGATAGGCTAAGATACATGAAACGCTATAAGAAATAAACATGAAGAAAAGAGAGAAAACTGATAAACAAGCCTATATATATAATAATAGAGAACTGTAAGTGACTATGTAATTTAGAGTACAAGATAGACATGTGAACGGCTTGATTTGCACATGATTACTAGAAAGAGTTTGCACATGATTACACTACTTTGGAATTGTTCACATGACTATTTATACTCCTCCATGCCCCAATTAATCCACAAGGATCTAGACAGGTTATGTTATTGTATATGATAGTTTATACATGAAGCTCATGATATCATGAAAGTATATGAGAGCACATGAGTATACATGAATAATGAGAGTCCACAGAATACATGATGTTCGTGAAAAGCACATGACACAATGTATTTGATGCACCCAAGGGGGATAACATCTCATGTAAAGATCCATATAGTACTAATCCGTGATAATGTCGTGTCAGTATCAAGTAAATTAAACTATGACAAGAATATAATTCCTAACAAGTATGAAACGGTCAGAAAATGTACTCGCCTGATATCCTGGCTGTCTGATGAGAATATGAGTCTGAGCTGGAGTATATGAGTCCTATTTTAGAGCAACACAGGTCACAACATGTCTAACTGAAAATAAGAATAGTCTACAATGCACTCTAAATAATTTCTAGGTCCTTCTAGGTCAAAGTCAACCCTTGGTCAACTCTGGTCAAGTCTGGTCAACTCTGGTCAAAAAAATTAATAAATGAAAAACAATTCCAAATTTGCTCCCAAATTGATTCCATTAGGTCTTAAATATTTTTCTATTAATTTTAGAATTTTTCTGCGATTTGTTTGGAGTCATTTGGACGTCATTTGAATTTTTTGTAATTAAATAACTACTACCGTAAAAACTGTATTTCTCTCCGTTTTGGCAAAACGGTAAAAATCTAACCCTAGGGTCAAGTTAGTAATTATCCATGGTTAGTTTGCCCTAATTATATTTTTCTATAAATAGGCACACACCCCAATGTGAAAAATCCTAATTTTCTATCAAATTTAATTATTGATATTAAATTCTCAAATTAATATTTTAAAAAATTATTCTCTGTTACGTTCTGATACCGAGCTCGCCGCCGGCTACCCAACTCCGGCGAGACCCCATTCTCCTTGCTCCAACCCCGTCTACAACTGTCGACACTACCATCGAGTCGAGCTCGACGAGCCGCACTCGAAGCCGACCTCCAATTCCGTCGCCGACCACCGCAGCTCCGCCGGCGACCCCCGCCGAACTTCGGTAAGTCGTTCTCCCCTCTTTTACTTCATGGCTCTTCGATCAGAACCTAGATTTAGGTTCGTCTCCTCAAGAAGAGGCCATTGGACCTAAATTCGTACAACCCCGACACCAGGACACGTAGAAATGCCTAACCCTAGTTTGGACACGCGGACACGGACGCAAATTTGTGTCTTGGTGACACGTGGTTGACACCATCGTGTCGAGAACATCTTGGCGAACACGTTGGTGTGTTTCGACACGAGAATTCGTGTCAGTATAGGCCGACACGAGTGCTGGACACAAACCCGAGTGTCCTTTCGGCCGTGCGAGCACCCTTTCGGCCGGCCAGTGTTCGAGCCCCCCTTTCGTGAGTTTTTGTTATGTTTTTATTTGGTTTTGTTTTATATATAAGTGTATATATATAATGTACATAATACTACACCTTGTATAAATACATATACACATGACTGTAAATACTATACGAAGTTACATACTGTCTAAATCCTATTTTATGTTTTCTTGATTACTTAATATTATTTATCTATGTGTATATTTGTATATATGTTTATATATATATATATATATATATATATATATATATATATATATATATATATATATATATATATATAAATTCAAATACAGTAAGTTACAATTTCTGGAAAATAAATAAATAATTATTTAATATTTTATCCACGTATACGAAATTGAACCGGAGTCCAGATACGGGACCCAAAGCCATGAATCAAGTCTGATATGACTCGTACAGACCTTGAATGTATTTAGGCTCATTTAAGTCCACAGAACCCATGCTAGGTCTAGACTCAAATGACCGTAATCAATCGCAATACAAAAATACACATATTAAAATATATATACAAATGAATATTAAAGTATTTTAATAATATATGTTAATGTAGTGAAATATACAAGTCATAAAATTATATATATATATATATATATATATGTGTGTGTGTGTGTGTGTGTGTGTGTGTGTGTGTGTGTGTGTGTGTGTGTGTGTGTGTGTGTGTGTGTGTGTGTGTCTAAAAAATATATATATGTATATGTGTCTAAATAAAAATGTGATAAAATAATAGTAATGTAGTAATTAATTTTCTTTTATGTTTTTGATAAACACATCATATTAATTTATATTTATATTTATATTTTAAATCTTGCATTTAAATTCTCCCATTTAAATTATGTTATTTAATCCAGTCATTTAATTTATGTCATTTAATTTATGTTATTTAAATTATGTCAATATAAATACAGTGCCTATACTGTAATATGTATTTTAAATTCTGTCATTTAATTTATATTATTTAAATTATGTCAATATAAATATAGTGCCTACACTGTAATATTTAAATATGTACTTATAAATACAATACCTATTGTCACGCCCCAGAACCAGAATACTGGAGAACGGGGGCGTACATAGCCAGCTACGTATAACGGAATGGAATCCACACCGCTATACGGTCACGGCTGTCTAGATATGTGAGGGTTTCACTACAATCCATCAGTCTCTTAAGGTCATAAAATAGCCTATTGTCTCAATCTCAACCAACTAATAATAGTTACAAGATGTCAGACCACCAAATACACAATAGTAAGGCGTTCCATACATTACATATTCGGAATGATCATGAAGCTAGTCATTACAAAATGTGAGGACTAGCAAGAGTTCAGTCATACATGATCAACCCCCGGGGCTTGTCAATCATGATAAAGCCCGTAGACAGACAATAAGTAAAACTGCAATCGAGCTAACACTTGCTCGTCGGCTAAACGCCTCAAAAGAATAATTTACAATATTACAGTGGGCGAACAAAAAGAAACCCACTCAATGCCCTGGTTACGCCTGGTGACCACCATCGGGCTGGAAAGCAGAGAGATCCTTTGGTGCTGCTCCGGTATCTGGCCATACAAAACCAACTGGGTCAGACCCCAGAAAGAGCAAGTACCGCAAAGGAGGCTTCACTTAAGAACTAAAACCAACAAATCATTATCATTCAATATGTAAGAAAACAACAATAAGTAACACAGATTGAGGTTTGTGTACTACCAATGCACTTATCCCAATCAGAAAAAATAATTAAGTAAAGCATCATTGACATAAGATAACTGGAGAATCATGCCAAATAAAATATAGCTGGGCAATATATGAAGAGAAGACGAAGGCACTATTCCGGAAGCCAGGTTACAATCCTTAAACCAAACAAGGACCGAGATTGTAACCCTTCGCTTGAACAGAACTTAGTCTCTGATCATTTATTGCTAAAGGTGCCAATCATTAAGGTGAAAAGGAGAGAGTACAATGATAAAAGTGACAATGAAGAGTACAATAAGCTAGAGTGACAATAGAGTACAATCATTATTATAACAATCTGGAGTGACAATCATTCAATCATTTTGGTACAATCTTTCAATCAATCACTTCTAGACAATACTATACTGGACTAGACTCCATCCAAGCAATCACGGCCAATCATTGCCTACGGCTTTCTACATTAACTAACTAGGGTTATCACAATCCTAGTTACTAGCAAGATGCAATGAGATGTTCCAAATAGTCACAGGCCCTGCAGCTATCCAGGTTATCCAGACGAACATTATAGTGACAATTTAGAGAGTACAATACATTAGAGTGACAATAGAGTTCAATCATTTAAGCGACAATGGTGGGTGCCCCACATAACAGTGGGCTGAAAATGTGCCCTACTCGTCGGTAGGCTACAAGTCCAAACATTTGCGGCCGGGATAACGGGATCGCCTGTAACTGGAGAACATCTCTTCATGACTAGTGAATTATTCTAGTCATTAACCTTAGTCCATTTCAGTAGGTACTCCTGACCGTGGTACTCAGGAGTCCCCTCCTAGACATGATGCAAGACAGGACTGGATTATTTGTACAAGCACAATCGCCCACGGTGTCCAGGTTACTTATACAGGTCAGGTTATGTCAGGTAGCCGTCGCAACAACTTACCAAGATATATCAGGTCAGGTTATCATGCCAAGTGTACTTTGTCAGGAGTACGCCACGGCGGGCCACTATCATGTCATGTCAGTTTATCATTTCAATCATGTTAATCAAGTTCAGGACAAAAGGCGTAAGGATATAAAATGGGCGTAAAAAAATATACAATAAAGGGGTTGCAAGACATGGACAAATAGTAATAAAATAATAGTACACAGGGCTATTGGAGAGCCATGCGGCTCAGGAAGAACAGGTATATGCGGCTCAGGAAGATCGGTCCATGCGGCTGGATCAATGCGGGTCAGAAATTGAGCCCATGCGGCTCAGGTAGATTAGGCTCATGCGGCCAAGAGTGAACACTTATGCGGCCAGAAAATAATCTCTCATGCGGTCAGGATAGAGACTAGCTCATGCGGCTGGGGAACAATATGCGGCAGGATCAACTCATGCGGCTGGGTAAGGACTAGTCCCCATGCGGCCAGGCAAAACAGGGCACATGCGGCTCAGTCCAATGCGGTCGGAAATGGGCGGGTCTTCATGCGGCTAGGATTCAATCAAGGGTTCATGCGGCTAAAATAACCAATCAAGTCCATGCGGCCTGAGTTAAGTCACATGCGGCTAAAATAATGGTCCTAAGTCATGCGGCTGGGATTGAAAGTTCATGCGGCCGAGGATTAAACCTTCATGCGACTAAGGAGTTAGTCCCTGCGCCATAGGCCATACGACTAAACAGTGCAGCAATGCTTATGCGGTAGGAAGGAAACTTGCCGCATAAAGACTATGCGGCTAAGTTCATGCGGCTGTGAACAGTTCTTCTTCTCCATCATTCTGAAGAGAAGAACTCTTCAAGCCATGGCTCCCAAGCTCCATGAACCTTTCATCCAGAGTCCAAATCCGAACTTCCATAGGGCAGAACGAAATGCTCTACAACATGGAACCATCAGAACTTGATAATAACAAGATTAAGTAGATCAAAACCCAAGAAATCCGAAAATAGTATAAACTTAGATCTACAAGGATCTAGCCATAGAAAGTGGAAATGCCAAGTACTAAAGTAAGTTAAAATGCTGTAAGGAAGAGAATGAAGCAATAAAATTGGAGTTCTTTCATGAAGTAAGTTGCACTTGCCTAGACCTCTCTCTCCCTCTGGTAGGTGAAGAGATTAATGGAGAAAGGAAGAAGAGTAATGAAGAGAGAGAAGGAAGTGGGGGTTAATAAATGGGAGTGGTGGTGGTGGTAGATAGGGGGTTCACCCCTATGGTTCATAATGAACCAAGCAAACCAAACCAAGCCGAACCAACCCAGGAATAAACCAAGCCAAGATAAACCAAGGTGAACCAAGTCAAGGCCAATAAACTCTCTCTCTAGCAACTTAAACCAAATGAATCATGAAATAAACCAAGCCTCACTAATCCAAAAATAAACCAATGAACCATTAAAACCAATTAAACTATCAATGCCAATAAAACCAAGCCAGTGCAAAATAAACCAAGATAACTAATCATGACTAAATAAAATATGGGTCCAAAACACGTATACGTGCACTAAATACGTATCTCGAATTTGGGACATTACACCTATACTCTAATACGCAGATAAATACACTAAATAATTATTTATTTAATTTCAGAATTTGTGATTTATGAACTTTGAATTTTCAGACAACTTTTTAATGCTGAATAAATTCTAGAAAAATTACTATAAAATACTATGTTAATTAATCTAATTTAATATAATTTTTCTATGATTTATTTTATTGTTTTTATACTGTTTAAAAATAGTAAACCAGAACTCATTTTTAATGTACACTTGTATTCTGATTTTTAATAAATACTTACACTGGATTATAAATTCCAAAAAATTTATATTAAATTACTATAATTAACAAGGATCCATTTGGTATATTATTTCACGTAAAATAAGACTATATAACTATCTTAATAATTATTAGAACATAATGTACAGTCTGAATAATTAATTAATTAATAATAACTTGTGTGTTTTTTTGGGTTTTTGGGTATTTTAGTATCGAGACTCTACCCTACCTTAGTGTAGAGACCTACTTGTTAGTCTAGATGTTGTAACACCTCACTTTGGACTACTAGAGCTTCACCTAGCTAGTGTCCTATTAGGAGCCGTGTCACAACACTAGTGTAATCTCAATCATAACTTAGAGGCTGAGTTTGTATATTATTTTGACAGGACACCGGACATCTGTATCTTCATATTCTTATTCTTTCTTTGCTCGAGGCAAGTACCCCTACAAAATTATTTACTGCATATGATAATGAATTGTGAATGAACCATGTTAAAATACTGCTTTATGGAAACTGCAAAGTCATATCATTACAAGCTTTATACGAAATTTCAGTATCTTCACATGCTTAGAAGAGCTTTTACATATCTCACATGATGGTTACTAGGACATGGGAGAACTGATAGTTGAGTACGTGATCATGCCCCCTTATTTGTACGTATGTACCGAGCAAGGTCGTATTGTATATGCATAGCTTGTCGTAGGCTTTATCCCGCATTTTTGTACGAATGTACACCTATGCTTGTTACTTGTATGTATGTACATTTCAAATTTATGGCTTGTACACCAGTACATTCTATACCTATTGACCGATCACGTACCTGCTCCAGTTTTAAACTATATATATGCATGTGTCGCTATGACAAATACATCCTTGCCATGATAGCAGTGATTTTACATGATAGATTGTGCCATGTTAGGATTACAGTCATTTCATCTCTTACCATGTCATGATCAGTATTATATGTTTGTAGTATAAGTACTTGCTTCCGTCCTGACAAAATAACGTTGTAGGTGTACTTTCCGAGGAGAAAATGCTATGTGACACCTACTATGGTACAGCTTTTGAGGACCTGGCCTTAGCTCCAGAAGAGGCCCCAGCGGGGAACCTTGCTTAGATATCTTTTATGTGTTTTGAGACTTAGACTTTGGTTTGAACTTATATTTGGATACTGGACTTTGTCTCCAGTCTCATACATTTGAAGTGTAATAACTTTTAACACTTGTTTACTTTCGTTAATAGAAGCTGTGTTGTGATAAAATCTTATTTGGCTTAATGTTAGCACACTTAGTATCATTCATATATAAACTCTTAGAACAGCTTACTATGCTTTTACCAAGCGTAGGCTGGACATGGCTCGGCTCGGCCCGGCCCAACAATTTGGGTAACGGGTCGTGACAGTCTACAATGTACTCTAAATGATTTCTAGGTCCTTCTAGGTCAAAGTCAACCCTTGGTCAACTCTGGTCAAACCTGGTCAAACCTGGTCAACCATATGTCAACTAGTCTATCTACCAAAATTTAGGTCAAATACAACTTACCCAGTCATTCTAAGCTCATTTGAGTTGATTGCATTAAATTTGACTTAAAGTTGACTTTTGTCAACTTGGTCGACTTGAAAATCAACTAGACCAATATAGGCTCAACTAGGCTAAAGTCAACTAATGGTCAGCTCTAGGTCCTTATCACATGATACCAAGCCTAATAACATTACAATCACAACTAACAAGATACTCAAAATAGATAGGCAAGTATATATAGAGGATACCTATATATCACTATATTAACCACATCATGAGCCTATCTACAACAGTCCAAGGTAAAACATACCATACATATATGAAACATATAGGTAATGAGAAGGAGATGAAAGGAAAAGGAATTCAACAACATCAAAACTGAAAACAAGGATATCAAGTCAACATTAAACTGAACTGAAAGCTGAAAACTGAAAACAACATTAAAACAAGGATATCAAGTCAATATTAGAACAACATTCAAACAACATTAAAACTGAAACTGAAAACAAGGAATTCAAACAACATTAAAAGTATATATAGGATACTAACTTGAAAACAAGGTATCAAGTCACTGAGATCATGAAAACTCAACTGTCAACATAAATCTTGAGACTTCAAACAAGTAAATATTGAAATAGAAATAGGGACTGGAATTGAATTTCAATGAAAAAGTAAATAAATCCAACAGTTCAACCACACTATTTAATCATGAAACCAAATGAACTAACATCTTTGAAAACCTGAAATGAAACCAATGACTTGAAACACACAAAAAATCTGAACTTGATAACTAACCATAATTTAACGATTTAAAACTGTTTAAAACTATAAAATTTCCAGGAACTGAATCATGTATCAATGAATGATTTCAAAATTTCAAAATAGTGCAAAATTGTCAATGTATCACTGCTTCGAAAACCCGATAATGAGCCAAAATAAAAAAAACAATAAACTCCTATGAATCTCAGATATTTCTACACATCCTACAGCATGTAATCTAACATGTAATTACCATTTAAATAATCAAAAATCTTACAACAAACCATTCGAACAATGTATCAACCGAGGGGTTGAAACCAATAAAAATCATTTTAAAAACCTAATTAAAACCAAAATAAGAGTCGAGATCATGTCGTGTACATGTGTGTGTGTGTGTGTCAGAAAAAGTATTTGTGTCCAAGCAAGTGGACACGAAGGTGTCCAAACTCTCAAAACACAAAAACTGTGTACACTATATCAGTCTCCTCGTGCGGTCGTGTCTCATCTTCGTGGATACGACACAGGCCACGTGGAGCCACGTGCTCATTGTCACGCCCCGACCCGGAATCACCCGAATTATCGTCTTCGCAGGGGGCGTGATGCCGCACAAACCTGGAGTTGTGCTCATGCAAGGCAAGATGACAAGTTCTCAAATAGTTATCTTTGAGTTGAACATTAACAACGAAAGGAATACAGAGTATACGAAACAATTCTCTTTATTGATATTCGAAATGCGATTACAAAGGCTTTCGATAGTCCAACGGAATTTGCCAGATTGGCTACAACACTCAGGTTCTCTCTTGCCCACAAAGGATTTTACCGTTCCATACATCATGCCCTCTATATCTCGGCCGCATTAATACTGTTGCATGTCCGAGCATCAATGCGATTGCACGCCTCAATACGCTTCGGTATTCCAAGCCTCAACGCGTTCAAGCGAAGCTCCGCCGCGAGCAGACCAATTCCCTGAAACTGCTAGCAAACTAGTAGAGGATTAGTACTTTCTTTCTCGCTGTACTGATCAAAAATCTACTTAACAAACCGACATTTAGTATTGTATTGATTCATGCAAACATACAATTTAGTTCTTTTTCTATGTTCTCCTTAGGATGAGTTCATGGCATATTCGAAGACTGTAAGCATGTTATTATGGCAAGCATGTTATTCAATTCCCATAAGTAAACAGGCAAGCAATCTCGTGTTGTTATCGTGGCACGACTTACCAATATCGATGCACTCGCCCTTGCACCGACGCAAGACGAATACGCCTATCAGATTTGTTGTCATGTTATAGTGCCCTCTATTCAGAGTCTATATGTGCATGATATATACCTTGCACTTTCAACCCATCGCCCTTAACTATATGAAGGTCACTAGCCTTTTGGGCTAGAATGGACTTATATTTATCAATCGAAACATAAGACGATGTTAACTCTGTGCGGTTGCTAACCAAACATCAGAGGCCACCAAAATAATTACAGCAAGTGGCTTATCACATTTACTAGAAGGTCGCTACCCGTCTAAATGAAGTGCACCAATAATACCATAAACGTAATCCCTCCTAGGCCGAACGGTCCCAGTGCCCTGGTGCGCCACGTTCGAGGGAATACCCATGCACGGGCTTTTATATCTTTAGGTCCATTTGACCATACAACAAATCTTATCTTTCATACAACCAAGCACGTTCGCTTATCTCTATTTCAATGGCACAACGCCTAATGTCCTCAACGAACGCCCGAAGGCCACGAACATTTCGAAGGCACCATGCCGCATCGACAGTTATGTCACATCCGTGCCACAACTGTTCTCCTCGTCGCAACGAAGCCATATTTTGTAAGTATTGTGCAGCTGCACACATTCGCCGTCTTTTCTTGTATCGTGCATTCAATGCACGCATCAAAGCCGTATTTCCCATATTCTATGCCTTAGTATTTAACGCGTTATATTTATGTTCCATCCTTCCGACTCGTGCAACTGAGACATGCCTCGATAAGGTATTCAATGTTCTATCGCTCGTGCACTGAGGCACTCGCACCGATATAGTCTTTCAATGTTCTAGCATGCTAACTTATGCGCGGGACACGGAATGACTTATGCACTGGAGAACTCGTCGATATAGCTATCCCATGTTCTTATGGCTAGTGCACCGAGGCGCTCGCCTTTACGATATTCAATGTTCCATAGCGACTCGTACGTCTGCCGTACGATTCATTTCAATTGTTCTATCTAGTGTTCGATACGCACTATGTTTATCTCTCTATCGAGCCACGCCTGTGGCATTGATAGGTTAACTCAGCATACAATGATATGTATTTTACTTAAGCATGACGGAGTAGGAAAGAGAGTCAATGTCCCCCCATCTTGAGTCGATCTGCCTTTGTCGTTTTGTCGAGCCGATGCGGCTCGATTTCATAACTTTGTTGCACGACCACTCTCCAGACTTAGCCATTCGAGCACTTCGTGCTTATTGAATTGTACGTCCGATTTGGCTTACCGTGCCAACGTTTCAGTCTGTCGCAAGGCGACGATTTGCTTTTACGGACCCCTTACTGAATAAGGCAAAAGATCGACCTCTAACATTTCAGCGTAAACGTATAGCCTGCACATGAAACCAACTAAAATCAATACTTGCATCGATTCGGACTTGCGCCTTGGTCGATTCGATTTCTTAGAATCTTCGAGCCGTCTCAATGCACTTATCCTTCGAGGCAACACGGCGCTTCGCATTGATTCACTCGATGCATTCTTTGGGACAAGGCAACTCTTCGCATTGACTTAGTTTGATGCATTGCTCGGGACAACTTAATACTTTGTATCGATTCAGATTGATATGTAATCGGGTCAACGCAACTCTTCAAGTCAATGACTCAGCATAATGTACCGTACGGAGCAGGGCATTACATAATATACCACTCAAAACAAGGTTCATCCTCGAACCGAAACCAATACTAAATTTCCAAAGATTTCACTAGATCATTCCACGATCTCATCTCATTATCGTTTGGATCATACAACTTAGTTTGGAATCATACACATATTCTAGGCGTCCCACCAATATATGCATTTCAGCCAAGCTCAGTTGTAGGATATCGGAACAACGCTAACATAGTAACATATAACTTCTTATTCTCAATTACTTGCCATCTCGTACTCTCGATCGGACTTGGGCTCTAGCATAAGTTCTCGCAATTCTATTGTGTATACATATTGATACATACGCGATCCTCCAACAAAAGTCAAGGCACACGATGCGATTCAAAAATCGTATTTTTCACTTTGTATGTTTCATCGGGACTATCAATTCTATGCGTCGCGTTAAGCCGTCGCGTATCCGATCATAATGATTCTCCACAATACCTTGCGTTCGACATTACTATCCAACGATTTCTGATGTTTCACTTCGTATCTTATCTCGACATACTTCTTTTTTGTTGACTTACAAAAGCATCAACATTCAGGACTACGTCCGCTACGTGACTTACCTAGACACCATGCTCAAATCCTTCCGACGTAACTTTAAATTGACATTGCACAAAGGCCACAATCTATTCGACATAACAGTTTACATCGAGGCAACGGTGCTCAAGATAACGATCGCCTTGACACGAAGGTCTTTACGATGCGCCTTACGTTCGATTCCTAACGAGTAGGAATTTACTAGCCAAATTCCCAACTTATCCGTCTCGCAACATCGAACTTAATTTTGATTCACGCAAGCTCAATTGCAAGGTAAATCAAATCTAATGACATAACTCGTAAGTCATTCTCTTATCGTTCTCTCTATCATGCATAGCACGATTCTCGCAATCGCCTATTCGAATCACCAAGTTCGTTGGTGGATTTCTAGTTTGTTCATCGACCAACATAACCATTCGAGTATTCATCCGACGAATACTCAAAGCTAACTATTTCATTCTCAATCGAAAGTTGTTCCAACAATTCTCGATCGCCTAGTGTAAAACCCCAAATTTTTTCTAAACATTTTTTTATTAAAAAAGACTTAAAATTTTATTTTCATGCAATTTATCAATTTATATTTTTATTAATTATTAGAAGTGACGTTAGCCATTGTTGAGTTTTGGAGCACTAGACGACCATGAATTTTGGCACGGAAGATGTAGCAGTGTGTTTTGACTAGTGTACTAACCATGCCGGGAGAAGCCTAGCCATGGTGATGTCCAAACTAGGAAAACCAGACCAAATTGTGAATTGACTTGTTTAAAATATTTTAGTTAAATATTATTTTATATATTAATTTTTAGATGACCCGGCTTGTCCGATTCAGTCCGAACTGGGCCCGAACCAAATTTAAGTCCATGTAGGCATGGAATGGGACCAAGGTGGCCATGTAGACATATTTTATATATATACAAATATTTTTTAAATTATTTTAGAACTTTATGTACAATTTCTTTTTATTATTTAACTACTTGTACAATTATTGGTATTTTATTATTAAATAATAATTTGTAATATTTCGTACAATTTTTGGACCCGGATAAGGGTGAGCCCACCTAGACTACCATTTATTATTTTAACATTTTTATTATTATTAAGGTTATTTTTATTATGATTAAATAGTCATAATTATTGATATTTAATATTATTACTATTTGTCAATTTTATTGTCAATTGGATATATAAATATATATATTTAATGTAATATATGTGTGTAGATGAGATGTAGATTTTATTTAAATTGTAAAGGGATTTATTGTGTATATATATATATATATATATATATATATATATATATTTATATATATATATATATATATATATATATATATATATATATATATAAGACAAAAGGAAAAAGGAAAAGGAAAAAAGGAAAAAAAACTAATGGTGGTCGGCCCCACATGTGGGAACCGACCACCCCAAATAATGAAAGCAGCAAGAGCAGCAGCACCATTAGCATGGTGCGCCCAAGGGGCCGACCCCCCTTTAGTAGCAGCAGCTACTTGGCCGAACCCTTCCCTCCACATGTATATATAGTTATACATATTGAAAACCCTAATTTCCTAATCTTCTCCTCCTTCTTCCTCTGCTCCTTCATCCTCCCCACTCCACGACGAAGCTCGGACACACCATGGCGAAGCCGTGCTCGCGAAGAAGACAGGAACCATCTACAACAGCAACAGTAACGGAACAGCGAGGTACTCACCTTCTCCCCTAGTTTCCTCCCATCTCGCTCGATCGTTTTTCGATCTACGAATTTCTACGTGTAGCCCCCATGACCCTCTTCGAGATCCCCCAGGTGGATTTTGACATGGCCATCCAACTTGCTCAAAAAATCGAGGCGAAGTTGGAGAAAATTCACTTTTCTGGAATATTAAAAACTGATTTAAAACACCAACTTGTCGGCCACTTTTCTTTCTGTACAATAAGATTTTGTAAAAACTAATTGAAGACAGTCAAAGACAACATAACCGGGATTGTAACGCACCTTCTGGATTCACTTTTCATCTAGTATGTTGAAAGTTATGCGTTGTTAAAGTTTCCCGAAAAACTGTAAATTTTGTTTTCGAAAATTAGAAAAATATCCCGATACGGCGTCCGTCTGGACAAACCGGGCGACGTGGTCATGCACTATATGCATTGAAAGATGCGTATGGATGTTGTCGATGTGTGGGAACTGACGGAACCCGATTTCGTTGTATGTGCGCGACGAAATCAGTGCGTATCTGTCGAGATACCCCCGTATCGACCCTTTGCAAATTAAGTCACAACTTTGTGCACGCTCATCATATCGCGATGAAACTTGCGCCATTGGACTCAAAATATTTTTCTGGTCCTGTGAGACAAATTTGGTCGGATTCTGAAAAGATTGATCGGGACGCCATTTTAGCGGGCCCACAATCCCACTCAACGGACGATTTTGTGCACGACCCACCGGAATCCAAAATTGGACATGTCGTTGGGTTTGTCTCATCAAAATAAATCTGTAGACATGTAGTTTGATGACTTTAGAGACCGTAGGTTCTGGCGTACATTTTGGTGCAAAGCGGATCCAACGACGGACATCGTTTTGACCCAAAATTATGATTTTGTTCCTGTTCCAAAATTTAACTTTTGGACAGGCGTTTCCTAGGCTTATCTTTTATTCCAAACTCGTTTGTGATGTTTGTTGCAGCATCCGGAGTCATCTGCGGGATTTGGCTTTTCTTGCTTCGTTTATTTGTCTGTTTGAGCTACTGGATTATTCTTTTTTGCACATAACCTCAGACAAGATACCTTGCCATTATACTATTTATATTCAGTTGCATTTTATTACATATCACTGTTCATTTATTTCCAGTTCTTGCAGTTTTTGATTTACTGTCTGCTCAGTGATATTAGATACACTTTGTTATTATCCTTTGATTGCATGTAGACTTAGAGTTAAGAGACTACCGGTTGTAGTGTATTGCATATACCTTGACACAGTTATACCACAAGGATGTGTGAGATGAGTAGCATGTAGAGGTTCTTGCGTATGGGCTGATCTTCCATGCGCATGCGTTAGGACTAACTGCTAATAGAGGCATGTTAGGAGACTTAGCAGTTAGTAGAGGTATATGAGTCATGGATGTGACTCTGTTAGACATTGGATTGGAAGAACAGTTCCTTAATGTATGGGCCAAGTATGCACTTCCCTATTGTCGATTATCTCCGCAGGAGATACGGTCCTGGATCCTGATACTGATTTACTGCTGGCCTCTGACATTCGATGAATGTTATACTTTAAGGTCCCTGGTATCCTGATGGGCCATACCCTGAGATTACTACTACTGAGCCAGAGTGCCCATGCGTTGGAGGTTTTTTCTTAACTGCATAAATACTATTGTATGGTTAGATTACCTTATTGTCGTCTTGTCACTTATTTCGGTTTGTGACATATTATATATTCAGTTTATTACGGCATGTTCTTTATGTATCTTGTTACGTCCCTCTGAGGACCTGGTTCTCTCTCCAGGTGTGTGTGCTTCTGTGATATTGCAGGTGTTCTAGCCGAGGTCGCGATCTTCTCTATTCATTCGGAGATGACGTGTCTTGGGTCTTCTTTGCTACTCCCGCCAAATTATTTCCATATATTTTTTTTTACTTTTTGGTAGTGGATTTGTCTCCGCCCAACGTATTGTACAAAGACTTATTACAGTTGATTATATGATATCTTTTATTCTTCATTTATGGATGAGATTAGATTACTCTTGGTTTACTGCATTTTACAGCTTATGTATTCATACGAGGTTTCCATATATTGTTGTATACTTCGTATGTATGCAGCTGGCATGGACACGTACGTAGTCCTAAGTATTTTGGGATTGGGGCGTTACATATTTTTATGGTGGCCCATACAGGTCGAGTTTGTCACTTCGGTTACGTAATTGTACCGGTGTGAGCCTGCAACATAGGATTAGAATCTAGGAATCTCATCCATACAGCTTGACCTCTTCCTTTGGCTTCAAATTTCGGATTCTCATTCGACTTCCTTGAATTGCATCTTGCTTGATTCCTTTCTACCGTCGATTCTTATTTTCGTGCTTAGTATCAACTAGAAAGATGACTACAATAGTATATGCTCATAGGTCAAACACATATGGCTAGAATGGTTATATTGGCAATTGGAATACATTCAAGACTCTAATTGAGTTAAAAAGGATTTTTTGTGTGAATTAATGATTAGTAATTTGTAAAGTAGGATACTACCAAGGAAGGTTTTAATCTTGAGATTTCTAAATAGTAAACACCATAGGATTGAAACTGCAGGAAAAAAAATGCTAGAATCTTTATACCTTGATTTAAGAAATTGATTAGCTTTTCGAGATTTGATATTTGTGATTTATTGAGTTATAGTTATATATCTTTGCACAAGTATAAAATTGATTTGCTTTTCGAGTTGTGATATTATGAATTTTGGGTGATAGATATACATCATTAAACAAATATAAAATTTATTAATTTTCGAGTTTTGATGTTTATGATTTATTGTATTATAGTTATACACCTTTGAACAGTTATAAATTTGGTTTGAAAATGATCTTAGCTTTTAAAAATGGCCATAGGAATTATTTAAATTTGAGTTGTACAACTTGCGATTTTTGTGTTAGTAAAATTTTAAATTTTAAGTGGAAGTAATGACGGTGAATTTTGGTTTAAAATATTTAAAAGTTATGAAAACGATTTTTGAGAAATTTTTATTTTAAATGGTGTCCTACGATTGAGGATTTACAAATCTATTTAGATTTTTGGTAAAAAAAAAGAGATTTTGACTGATAAGATTATTTGAAAATTTAGTTTAATGAGGGGTTGCTAATATTAAAATTTTTGGAAGAATTTCGAAGGATGTGATGGAAAGTTATTTTGATTGATTAAAGGAAGTTACCATTTCAAAGTTGTGATTTTGTTGGAATAACTTAGCATGAATAGAAGTTAACATTGATGAGAGTATTGAGCTTAATTTTTGAGATTGCTTTTAATACGCTAAGAGTTTTATTATGAGTTATTTGAAAATTTTAGAGTGTTAAAGTTTTATTATGAGATTGCTTTTAATACGCTAATCAGAACCGGTGCATGATGGTCTGATCAACCTATTGCACTTTGGTTCGCTTATCATATATTATTCTACGCGGATGGAGACATAGTAAACTTGCCTTAGAGTTTCATCCGCGACAGCATTGACAACTCTCATTCGAATTATTTCTGTCGTCTATGAACCTCGTATTTCGTACTAAATAGCATCGTCTTTGAACTCTTTTTGTTGTGGACTTTACTTACTTTAGAAAGACCAGACATTGTACTTGATAGATAGACACAAGATATCATCTTTAGTTGCACTATCAGTTATTTATACACAAGTGTAGATAGCCACCGACCGACTCATGTGGCTATATCCTCGCTTTTAACTACTCCTCATTCCTCAACCCTAGAATTGTTATCGTGCCCTCCCAATTATTCTTGAGCACTCGAGAATGATTCTAATTGTTCAATTAATCAAACCCTCGACCAAGTTGATTAGTATCCAGTTTTCTCTCAAGGAACCATATCTCCCAAATGTCTAAGTAATTCTCTTTGGCCTACTCAATTCCTTAATGTTCTCTAAAAATTGGATATTCAAAATTTTGTTACCTCCACTAACAATCCTTATTCAATTCCATAACCATGATATATTTTTGTATATATCGAATCCACAATTTTCTATTGCATGGTGGTGTTGAACGCCATTTTATCACCTCTACCCAAATTTAATTGTATTTTGGTATTGACGAACTTTTCCTATCTCCCAACCCTAACTATCCTATTATTCTTAAATTTCGAGGACAAAATTCTTGTAAGTTGGGTAGGATATAAAATCCCTAATTTTTTCCAAATATTTTTTATTAAAAAAGACTTAAAATTTTATTTTTATGCAATTTATATTTTTATTAATTATTAGAAGTGACGTTAGCCATTGTTGAGTTTTGGAGCACTAGACGACCATGAATTTTGGCACGGAAGATGTAGCAGTGTGTTTTGACTAGTGTACTAGCCATGCCGGGGGAAGCCTAGCCATGGTGATGTCCAAACTAGGAAAACCAGACCAAATTGTGAATTGACTTGTTTAAAATATTTTAATTAAATATTATTTTATATATTGATTTTTAGATGACACGGCTTGTCCAATTCAGTCCGAACTGGGCCCGAACCAAATTTAAGTCCATGTAGGCATAGAATGGGACTAAGGTGGCCATGTAGACATATTTTATATATGTACAAATATTTTTTAAATTATTTTAGAACTTTATGTACAATTTCTTTTTATTATTTAACTACTTGTACAATTATTGGTATTTTATTATTAAATAATAATTTGCAATATTTCGTACAATTTTTGGACCCGGATAAGGGTGAGCCCACCTAGACTACCATTTATTATTTTAATATTTTTATTATTATTAAGGTTATTTTTATTATGATTAAATAGTCCTAATTATTGATATTTAATATTATTACTAGTTGTCAATTTTATTGTCAATTGGATATATATATATATATATATATATATATATATATATATATATATATATATATATATATATATATATATATATATATATATATATATACACAAGCATGTGTGGTGTGATGGGTACACCCATGCTTGTGTACGGGGAGGGCCGGGTTCGAGACCCCGCGGGCGCGGGGGTTGTTGGGGTTTGGGGCACTCGGCCGGGGGGGTGGGCGGGTAGGCGGGGCCGGGGGGCCAATAGCCTATAAATATATATATATATATATATATATATATATATATATATATATATATATATATATATATATATATATATATATATATATATACACACACAATAAATCCTTTTACAATTTAAATAAAATCTACATCTCATCTACACACATATATTACATTATATATATATATATATATATATATATATATATAAGGAAAAAAAAATATATATATATATAAGACAAGAGGAAAAGGAAAAGGAGAAAAAAAAACTAATGGTGGTCGGCCCCACATGTGGGAATCGACCACCCCAAATAATGAAAGAAGCAAGAGCAGCAGCACCATTAGCATGGTGCGCCCAAGGGGTCGACCCCCCTTTAGTAGCAGCAGCTACTTGGTCGAACCCTTCCCTCCACATGTATACATAGTTATACATATTGAAAACCCTAATTTCCTAATCTCCTCCTCCTTCTTTCTCTGCTCCTTCCTCCTCCCCACTCCACGGCGAAGCTCGGACGCACCATGGCGAAGCCGTGCTCGCGAAGAAGACAGGAACCATCTACAACAGCAATAGTGACGGAACAACGAGGTACTCACCTTCTTCCCTAGTTTCCTCCCATCTTGCTCGATCATTTTTCGATCTACAAATTTTTACGCGTAGCCCCCATGGCCCTCTTCGAGATCCCCCAGGTGGATTTTGACATGGCCATCCAACTTGCTCGAAAAATCGAGGTAAAGTTGGAGAAAATCCACTTTTCTGGAATATTAAAAACAGATTTAAAATACCAACTTGTCGGCCACTTTTCTTTCTGTACAATAGGATTTTGTAAAAACTAATTGAAGACAGTCAAAGACAACATATCCGGGATTGTAACGCACCTTCTGGATTCACTTTTCATCTAGTATGTAGAAAGTTATGCGTTGTTAAAGTTTCCCGAAAAACTGTAAATTCTGTTTTCAAAAATTAGAAAAATATCCCGATACGGCGTCCGTTCGGACAAACTGGGCGACGTGGTCACGCACTATACGCATCGAAAGACGCGTATGGATGTTGTCGATGTGTGGAAACTGACGAAACCCGATTTCGTTGCATGTGCGCGACGAAATCAGTACGTATCTGTCGAGATACTCCCGTATTGACCCTTTACAAATTAAGTCACAACTTTGTGCACGCTCATCATATCGCAATGAAACTCGCGCCATTGGACTCGAAATATTTTTATGGTCCTGTGCGCCAAGTTTGGTCCGATTCTGAGAAGATTGATCAGGACGCTATTTTAGCGGGCCCACAATCCCACTCAACGGGCGATTTTGTGCACGGCCCACCGGAATCCTAAATTGGACATGCCATTGGGTTCGTCTTATCAAAATAAATCCATAGACATGTAGTTTAATAACTTTAGAGATCGTAGGTTCTGGCGTACATTTCGGTGCAAAGCGGGTCCAACGACGGACATCGTTTTGACCCGAACTTATGATTTTGCCCCTGTTCCAAAATTTAACTTTTTGATAGGCTTTTCCTAGGCTTATCTATTATTCCAAATTTGTTCGTGATGTTTGTTGCAGCATCCGGAGTCATCTGCGGGATTTGGCTTTTATTGCTTCGTTTATTTGTCTGTTCGAGCTACTGGATTATTCTCTTTTGCACATAACCTCAGGCAAGATACCTTGTCATTATACTGTTTATATTCAGTTGCATTTTATTATATATCACTGTTCATTTATTTCCAGTTCTTACAATTTTTGATTTACTGTCTGCTCAGTGATATTAGATACACTTTGTTATTATCCTTTGATTGCATGTGGACTTAGAGTTAAGAGACTACCGGTTGTAGTGTATTGCATATACCTTGACACAGTTGTACCACGAGGATGTGTGAGATGAGTAGCATGTAGAGATTCTTGCGTATGGGCTGATCTCCCATGTGCATGCGTTAGGACTAACTGCTAATAGAGGCATGTTAGGAGACTTAGCAGTTAGTAGAGGTATATGAGTCATGGATGTGACTCTGTTAGACATTGGATGGGAAGAACAGTTCCTTAACGTATGGGCCAAGTATGCACTTCCCTATTGCCGGTTATCTCCGCGGGAGATACGGTCCTGGATCCTGATACTGATTTACTGCTGGTCTCTGACATTCGATGAATGTTATGCTTTGAGGTCCATGGTATCCTGATGGGCGATACCTGAGAATACTGCTACTGAGCCAGAGTGCCTATGCGTTGGAGGTTTGTTCTTAACTGCATAAACATTGTAGTATGGTTAGATTACCTTATTGTCGTCTTGTCACTTATTTCGGTTTGTGACATATTATATATTCAGTTTATTATGGCATGTTCTTTATGTATCTTGTTACGTCCCTCTGAGGACCTGGTTCTCTCTCCAGGTGTGTGTGCTTCTGTGATATTGCAGGTGTTCTAGCCGAGGTCGCGATCTTCTCTATTCATTCGGAGATGACGTATCTTGGGTCTTCTTTGCTACTCCCGCCAAATCATTTCCATGTATATTTTTTTACTTGTTGGTAGTGGATTTTTCTCCGCCCAACGTATTGTACAAAGACTTATTACAGTTGATTATATGATATCTTTTATTCTTCATTTATGGATGAGATTAGATGATTCTTGGTTTACTGTATTTTACAGCTTATATATTCATATGAGATTTCCATATATTGGAGTATACTTCGTATGTATGTAGCTGGCATGGACACGTACCTAGTGCTAAGTATTTTGGGATTGGGGCGTTACACCTAGACTTATCGTCAACATGCACCACACTGTATTTGTTACCGATGCAATTTTCATTTGCGATATCGCATGGGTCATCTTACGGTCTGCAACATTCAATTTAATTTGGCGGTCAAGTCTTCTAGGGCCAGCTGCCCCGAAGCTACGCTTGATAATTGTGGATCATCACCGAAGGACAGTTTACTATAAACCATGCTATATCTTATTTCGGAGCCAAATTACGTTCCGACAATTTTCTATGCGACTACCCAATCCGTACATAACTATTTCTATCGGCGCAACTGATGAGCAACTATCCTCCGAGTCAAGTCATGCACTACCGTCGATGATTTTATAATTTATGAAACATCTACTCGTATCGATTTCGAGTCTATCTTATTCGTGGGTCAACACACGAGATGCTATACGTATCGAGCAATCGTCGATGACTTATAGTCTCGTCTTGATCAATCACAAAGTTCATGATCAACCAGTTCGTTCCTTTTTGTATCGTTATTTACAAAACTTTGATAGCGCAAGGCGTACTCCATTTTGTATTCCCACATCGTGCTTACGTTTTTACGTATCGATCTTGATACGTCGTATCAATTTCGATAGCGTAAGGGTCAACTTTGAATCCGTTTCAAACGTCAACTTAACTCGCATCGCATACATCCAAGTTCGTAACGAACTTTTCCATACGTATCAACTCATTCTTCGATTTACCGTATTCCACTATACTTTGATCGCATAACTGAGTTACCGATTATCCAACATCGAACCCTCAAGTCATACGATCTCGCCCTCTAAGTTTTGCATGTTTTCAGTCGTACTCAAATGAGTTTCGTCGTAACGTAACCAACTATTTCTTAGGCACGATTACTCGCGTCAACCAACTTTCTTACCGAAGTCGCACATCATGCGTTCCGATTATATTTCGTCTCGCCCAATATTTCTATTGAGATCGTAAGTCGTGCGATTCGATTTCACTTTGCATCGGCTAACATTTCTATCGAAATCGCAAGTCGTGCGGTTCGATTTCAACGTTTCGAGTTTTCTATCCCGTCGATCCGATTGTTCCCTCAAGGCATAATCCTTTCGCTAGTTCCAGTCATTCGACTGACACATAAATTTTTAATCGACGTATCATTCAATGTTACAAGTTCCGCCTTACCGTTCTAACCGATCATCGAAGAACACTTGCATCAACATGCCGTCGTACAAATTCTCATTCGAGACTCGGTGCTATCCCGTCCGTTGCGGACAAACCTTCCGCAATTCTTACAATACACTGATGCAATTCATCGCACAAGTGGTATTGCATATACCATTTGGAATCAAGCCATTTATTGCATCGGTGGTATGCCATATACCACCCAGAAATCAAGTTACTTTCGTCACAACGTACTCTTTACGAACCAACGATCTCTTCCGACTCACAATTTCTGTAGTGATCATGCTTGATCACAACCGTAACTCTGATTAAATCAAATCCGAAACAACTCGGCCAATATTTTCATTTGCCAACACAAGCTCGGTGCGCAACCGAACCGATTTTGTTTCTCGATTTATAACTTTTGTTTTCTTCCGTTGCATCTTGTGCAACAATTCATTCTCAATATCCGTCGTACTTCGTGCAACGATTTCACTTTGATATGCATTGCACCACATGCAACATTTTACTTTCAATATGCATTGTACATCGTGTAACAATTTATTTTCGATATTTATCGTACCTCGTACAACGATTTACTCCCGACATTTAAAGTCAATGCCCAAATTCGTTCAACACATTCGATATTGACTTATCACTTTTTATCGCAACGCACATTCAAAATCAATATGTGAATCCGTTCGACACATTCCATATCAACTTTCATTTTCTTTTCAACGCATCATTTACAATCAACGCATGGCAATTGCTGCAGCAACATTCCACGACTTTCATTGTATTGATGAAACAAACTTTTCTCATATCGATCGTTGCAAGCAACGAACATCTCAAATTATAATTCACGACATGTTGCATCTGTAGTAACAAATCCTTGAATTCACATCTCGCAACTTGTTGCACTTGCAGCAACAAACCTTTTTCGACTTTTCCAGCAACACCATGTAATTTCTAAAATAACACGCGGCAAAATTATATGATTTATATTAGACTTATTGTATGGAACATCCAGTGCGGCATTGAGTAGAGTCAAGATTCATTTCAAGTGGTGGTGGACAACTCTTTGGAATTGTAATGAAGCAAGCGTCCAGAGGAAATTGAGCCTAGAGCTCTGATACCAATTTGTCACACTCCGACCCAAAATCACCCGAATCATCGTCCTCGCAGGGAGCGTGATGCCGCACGAGCCTGGAGTTACACTCGTGCAAGGCAAGATGACAAGTTCTCAAATGGTTATCTTTGAGTTGAACATTAACAACGAAAGGAATACAGAGTATACGAAAAAATTCCCTTTATTGATATTCGAAATACGATTACAAAGGCTTTCGATAGTCCAACGGAATTTGTCAGATTGGCTACAACACTCAGGTTCTCTCTTGTCCACAAAGGATTTCACCGTTCCATACATCATGCCTTCTATATCTCGGCCGCATCAATACTATTGCATGTCCGAACGTCAATGCGATTGCACGCCTCAATATGCTTCGGCATTCCAAGCCTCAACGCGTTCAAGCGAAGCTCCGCCGCGAGCAGACCAATTCCCTGAACCTGCTAGCAAACTAGTGGGGGATTAGTACTTTCGTCCTCGCTGTACTGATCAAAAACCCACTTAACAAACCGACATTTAGTATTGTATTGATTCATGCAAACATACAATTTAGTTCTCTTTTTATGTTCTCCTTAGGATGAGTTCATGGCATATTCGAAGACTGTAAGCATATTATCATGGCAAGCATGTTATTCAATTTGCATAAGTAAACAGGCAAGCAATCTCGTGTTGTTATCGTGGTACGACTTACCAATATCGACGCACTCGCCCTTGCACCGACGCAAGGCGAATACGCCTATCAGATTTTCTGTCATGTTATAGTGCCCTCTATTCAGAGTCTATATGTGCATGATATATACCTTGAACTTTCAATCCATCGCCCTTAACTATATGAAGGTCACTAGCTTTCCGGGCTAGAAGGACTTATATTTATCGAATCGAAACATAAGACGATGTTAACTCTGTGCGGTTGCTAACCAAACATCAGAGGCCACCGAAATAATCGCAGCAAGTGGCTTATCACATTCACCAAAAGGTCACTACCCGTCTAAATAAAGTGCACCAACAATACCGTAAACGCAATCCCTCCTAGGCCGAACAGTCCCAGTGCCCTGGTGCGCCACGTTCGAGGGAATACCCATACACGGGCTTTTATATCTATAAGTCCATTTGACCATGCAACGAATCTTATCTTTCATACAACCAAGCAAGTTCGCTTATCTATATTTCAATTGGCACAACGCCTAATGTCCTCAACGAATGCCCGAAGGCCACGAACATTTTGAAGGCACCATGCTGCATCGACAGTTATGTCACATCCGTGCCACAACTGTTCTCCTCGTTGCAACGATGTCATCTTTTGTAAGTATTGTGCAGCTGCACACATTTACCGTCTTTCCTTGCATCGTGCATTCAATGCACGCCTCGAAGCCGTGTTTTCCATATTCTATGCCTTATTATTTAACGCGTTATATTTATGTTCCATCTTTTCGACTCGTGCAACTGAGGCACGCCTCGATAAGGTATTCAATGTTCTATCGCTTGTGCACTGAGGCACTCGCACCGATATAGTCTTTCAATATTCTAGCATGCTAACTCGTGCGCGGGGCACGGAATGACTTATGTACTGGGGCACTCGTCGATATAGTTATCCCATGTTCTTATGTCTAGAGCACCGAGGCACTCGCCTTTACAATATTCAATATTCCATAGTGACTCGTACGTCTGCCGTACGATTTATTTCAATTGTTCTATCTAGTGTTCGACACGCACTATGTTTATCTCTCTATCGATCCACGCCCGTGGCGTTGATAGGTTAACTCAGCATACAATGGTATTTATTTTACTTAAGCATGACGGAGTAGGAAAGAGAGTCAATGTCCCTCCACCTTGAGTTGATCCGCCTTTGTCGTTTCGTCGAGCCGATGCGGCTTGATTTTATTACTTTGTTGCACGACCACTCTCCTGACTTAGCCATTCGAGCACTTCATGCTTATTGAATTGTACGTCCGATTTGGCTTACCATGCCAACGCTTCAGTCCGTCGTATGGCGACGATTTACTTTTGCGGACCTCTTACTGAATAAGGCAAAAGATCGACCTCTAACATTTCAGCGTAAAAGTATAGCCTGCACATGAAACCAACTAAAATCAATACTTGTATCGATTCGGACTTGCGCCTTGGTCGATTCGATTTCTTAGAATCTTCGAGTCGTCTCAATGCACTTATCCTTCGAGGCAACGCGACGCTTCGCATCGATTCACTCAATACATTCTTTGGGACAAGGCAACTTTTCGCATCGACTTAGTTCGATGCATTGCTCGGGACAACTTAACACTTTGTATCGATTCAGATCGATATATAATTGGGTCAACGCAACTCTTCGAGTCAACGCAACTCTTCGAGTCAATGACTCAGCATAATGCACCGTGTGGAGCGGGGCATTACACTCATGCCCACACCTAACCTAGGTGTACGGCTACACATTCGAGTCCCTGACATGTCACCACGACGTGTCTAGATGAGACACGAAGGCCGTATCAATGTCGACTTTCACGTGCGTGCACGACAGGCTCGGATTCGTACGGCTTGAATTTCGTGTCCGACATAAAACGAGATGACATGCCACTTGGGGGCTGACATGTCAGTTGTGTCCCCTGTTTGTCATTAAAATCTTTTGATTGCAATTTCAATTACAATATTGGACTTAGATGTAGTCCTAATAGTACACTTTTGTTTATATGGGTCCCTGTGTCGATGGAGCGAGTGGTAATGCGTTGACTCCGTTGACAATCTGATGACGGTTTTCGGTTCTCTGAAGATTTGAGTTGCTCTGGGTACTGAAGCTTAAGGAGAGAAAGAAGACGTTGAATGTCTATCTATTTCTGTCCCTCTGTATGTGTGTGTGTATCTATCCCGAAGAAGGAAATGATCCTTCTATTTATAGCTTGTAGGCTGGCTGCTCATGCGCACATATGTAAGATGCGCCTGTACGTAGGGACGCCACGTGGTTGAAGCTGCGGGAGGCACATGGATGATGCACCATCATTTGTGGGTTGAATCCTTTATACTACATTTGTGGGCTGGCACGTAGCAGGGGAGAGGATCTTTCAGTTGCTGAGATCTTGGATGATTAGCATCCCTTTGTAGGATGAATTGAGTCAAAGGACACGTGGCACATGTCCATTGCTCAAAGTTCTCGGATTTGGTGGAGAGTGATCTGACAGGATGCGCCTGGGATTGGGCGCATGAGAAGACTTTGGCTTACAACCTTAGGAGTCATGAACTGGCCTGGGCGTACGGCTTTTGAGGCGCATGCGAGTCTTCGGGCGCATGGCTGCTGAGGCGCATGCGAGTGGTTGGTCGGCCATGTGGGTTTGTAACCGTCGGAGGAAGGTAATGATGATGCTGACGTCGACGACACATCGTCTTCTGAAAAAGCTGCCAACTGTTCAGTCCTCGGGGGACGTGCTGCCAACTCGGTCACCTTGGCATTAATTGCTTGATAGGGTGATGCATTAATTGGGCACACGGGTCCATGTTGATTAGGACGCATGGATCTGTGCTTTGTTTGGGCGCATCCATACGAAACGCTTGGTACTGACGGGCGCGTCTGTACGATGCACGGTATCTGACCAGCGCATCCGTTTGCATGACGCGTCTTTATTGGTCCGACTTTTGAGTTCTTCAAGTGCTTTAAATAGCCGTTTTGACTTGGCCGAATTTGAAGCGTCAGGTTCATCACCATAAATGCAAATTCATTGCACGAAATTCGGAGAGCCCGCCACTAGGCACATGAGTTTGATTTGCCCGGCCTATAAATAGCAGCAAGGAGAGAGTTTGCTTCTCGTTCTCTCACGTCTTCCCGAATGAACTTACTTACTCGAGTATATTCTGTTGATGAGATGCTCCCGAGGGTGAAGATGCGACGAGTTGTCTTCGTATGCACTCGTGAAGGTGACTGTTACATCCAAAAGTCAGGGTCGCGGGCTTCTGAGGCAGACAGAAGGTGTCTTTTGCATCCAAAGATCGGGATGCTCGAGCCCCGTCTCCATTATTCCGGAAGAACCACAGATCGGAATTGCGGTGCTCTCCTCTTCCTTGGGCTTTGGAGAGCTCTTTCTCCTGCTAGAGTGGGGTATTGCCCACTCTGGTTGTGCTGGAAGCTGCTCCTTTAGCTGAAGCACTTGAAGTGGAGCTTATATGCTGAGACTTCATGATGCGCATAAGTGAGATGCTGAAGAGACGTGCCTAACTGAGACGCCGGAGTGATACGCCTGGAAGATGATGCACCTGGCGGGAGGCGCATGGCAGTTTGCTGCGCCTGGCTGTAGTCTTATGATCTTTCTTTTTCTAGAAATTCTCCTTTGTAAAGCCCTTTTTTAGACATGTAATATACTTTTATATGAAATAAAAATCTTCTTCTGAAGACTATACTTTTGCTGTCTGCTTTGCCAAGTACTTCATCTGAGCTCCCTGGCGCTTGTAATGTTAGGCGCATAGGAATTCTGGACTGTAGATGCGCCTGAAATTCCATGCTTCTACAAGACCCCCTTCAAAGTTTTCAAAACTTTTCGTCAAGTTTTGGGATACTTTGAATAAGAAGCATGGTAGTGTCTTTAATGGGGCACATGACTATTCAGGGCGCATAATTGCTCCGCGCATCCGTGATGAGGCGCATGCTCCTCTTAATTTCAAATGATAACGCTTCGTAATAAACAAAAAGATTAATGATGATTTTTTTGTTTATCCGTAATTATCACTTCGTAGAACCCTAAGCGGCGGCTGACGTCACCCAAGCCTATAAATAGGCATCTGGTAGAGAGAGAGTCTTCTACTTTCTACCAGGACTCCTCGCGGTGGTGCCGGCCGAGGACGAAGCAAAGGAAAAGAGCCTACAGAGGCTTCTGTTGATGCTGTCTCCAGGACGGCCGTCGACGTCCGGCCGGCGGTGATTTGTGGGTTTTTGTCATTCTTTTGTCATTGCTTTCTGAACTTTGAGAAACACAAAATCTTTTTTTAGAACTCATACACGCTGACGCGTATGGACCTCGAGTCCTGATGATGTGCTGAATCTTTTTGCTGACGCGCATGGACTTCGAGTCCTGATGATGCGCTAAAGCTTCTCGCTGACGTGCATGGACTTCGAGTCCTGATGATACGCTGAAGCTTCTAGCTGACGCGCATGGACTTCGAGTCCTAATGATGCGCTGAAGATTTTTACGGACGCGTATGGACTTCGAGTCCTGATGATGCGCTGAAGCTTCTCGCCGACGCGCATGGACTTCGAGTCCTGATGATGCGCTGAAGCTTCTCGCTGACGCGCATGGACTTCGAGTCCTGATGATGCGCTGAAGCTTCCTTTCAGACGCGCCTGAGCTTGGGTTCAGTTTGTACGCTTCTGATGAGAACTCGGCTCAGATATATATATTTCTTTGTTATTTTAATATATTTGAGTTTTTATCATCTTTTTCTGACCGCCAGTTTCGATGACCGTCCCACTTTTGAACGAAGTACTTCTGGACGCGGCGTTCTGTCAGATGGGAGTTGATTATAACAAAGAGGTAATAAATCCTGCCCAAGCTGCCATCATGCTGGATCAGTCGCCCAAAAGAATGACCCAAATCAAGGAGCAACAGTATGCATTTCTCCAGCGGATGATGGAGCGTAGCAGTTTGCAGTCTGCCATTCCTGGTAATAAGACTTTCCTGAAGCCTGAGTTCCTGTTCGGGGATCGCCTCACTTCTACTGAAGCGAAGATGCTGAGGATCATGGAAGGTTGGTTCTTTTCAGCCAAAGGGGTGCACATGTTCATGAACAGCTCGAGCAGCACTAGCCTTTGACGGCTTTCTGTCGTCTTGCCTCCAAGAGGAGGATGTCATGGGAGTTAACCCCGTCTCAGGGGGGAGCGGTGGCGGGCACCATCAGGATCGATGCTACCTCGAACCAGAGAGATATTTTGGTCGCCACGCGGGTTGGGCCTTCTTTCACCTGGCGAACCCTGCGTCCTGGGAGTATTTATAGCGACGTCCCTATCGACACCTTTGCCTTTGGTGCTTCGACTTTCATTAATCGTATGCTATCATCGAAGTGGTCATACCCGAAGGGTGATTTACGAGTAGAGGGCCGGTGTCATTATGTATCCAAGTGGGACAAGCTGACACTCTAGGTTCTGACGAAGTTTTAAACCGAACTCAGAGAGATTGGGCTGATTGTCGCTATCCGTGCCTCCCAGGCGGGCGTCGACATCAACAGGCATATGTTCCTTGTGCTTCTGGAGATGTTTAACACCCAGACTGGGATCTTCTTCACTCCGGTGGAGGAAATAGGACTTGCACTTCATGAAATGTATGAGGTGTCGAGGCTTTCTTGGGGATCAGAACCCTATGAAGAGTATTTCCCGACTAACGAGGAGTTCCAAGTCTTGGAGGACAAAGAGGAGGAGATGATGGCTGTCTTCAAAGAAGTGGCAAGCCACTATTATTATATGCAGAAGAAGGATAATGGGCGGGGCACAGCCCCACGTGACTGCTTGGAGAGATTACGTCTTTGAGCAAGACAAGGAGGATCCCTCTCAGTTCACGACTCCGCCAGCTCTTTCCAGTACCAAGGTGCTCTCTGAAATGAGCAGACTCAATGAGAAGAGTCCTCAGGAAAATGCGGACCGGGAATCGGACGAGCGCTCCTATAGCTGTTTCTGGCACTACACCCATCGGATGTCGTCGAAAGCAATGTTAGCTGCTTATCTGATGATCTAGCTCCGGGACTACGTCTTTTCAGGCGGGTCAGGCTCTGTGGAGAGGATGACCCGGAACCTGATCCTGCCAGCTGTGAAGTTGGTTTTTGGCCATCCCTTGGCTCTACTCCCTGCGATGGTATACAACCTGCTGCGAGGTCTCCGAGAATTTGCAGGTGACATTGTCCACGAACGAGGTAAGAACGGTAACTTTCCTCATGCCGAACTGCCGTTTCACTATCTGATGGGGTGGTTAATTTTGTACCATCCCAATGTGATGAGTCCGGGCCAGGAAGAAGACCACGTAGCCGGAGACACATTCCTTCGTCGCTTCTACCAGAGGAAGTGGCTGCATACGGGCGTTCCTATTTGTAGGAGGGTTTTGTCCTACCTTCAGGGATGGGAGATCACGAAAGTTGGTCCCAATTTTACCGGTTTCGAAGCAAATGAGGATTTGGCTAATTCGGGTGAAGATGCAACAACTCTGTCTCCATGGGGATTCCGTTGGTTGCAAACCATCCGGCCATCCCATTTGGTGTACAAGAATAAGAACCATTGTTACTTGGAACCGTACTTGCCGAGCCGTTTCGTACGTCAATTCGGCTATGCCCAGTTGATGTTGGGGAACCCCAGTACCAGCCTGGGGTATATCAGGAGTCTGCTGGACGGGGCACGAGCTTGGCATTACTACAATGTCGGATGTACCGGAGCTCGCTTTACCATGCCAGTTCTGAATCTGCAGCCGCCGATTCTTTTTTCGGTCACCAAATTTTATTGTGCGATGAACACTATATCCCCTGGATATGATAGAGAGACCAGTTTCATTGTTGGCACCCAATTGGAGGCAACCGGGAATATATTGGTGAAGGCTCGATCGTACCGCCCGCCAGAGGTTGGTTATCGAGATACCCCTACCGTATCCTCGAAAGGTACTCAGGCAGAGCCCTCGGTTGATCGTCCGAAGAGACGTGCCGGCACCGAGGCCGGTTCTTCTGTGCCGAAGAGGCAGAGGAAAGTGATGTCACCGGAGGTGTCAACAGAATCGCACCTGTGGAGGTAAGGATGTCCCCCATAATCTGGTTAGTTCTATCATTTTTTTTGACATGCTTTCTTTTTGTAGGAGCCGCTGAAAAGGAAATCCTGAACTCCGAAATCTGGTGCTAGCAGACTAAAGTGGGTGGCGGGCTCATCTGACGAGCGCATTCCGCCGATTGTGTTGTCTTCCGCGGAGGAGAATCCGAATGATGTGACTTCTGTGGAGATACAAGCTGCCGTGGGGACTTCTGGTATCGAGATCCCAGCAGAAGCTGTTCTTCCAGATAATAAAGAGGAATGGAGTTTGTCTTCTTCGGATGACGTTCCTCCAGACGTCTTTGAGCCTGTAGTAGGAGCCACAGGCATGGTTGTAACAGAGGAGAGGGCTGATTCCCCTTCTCGTTATGATGAAGGAAGGTCGGCCACACCATTGCCGAGCCCTACCCCAGATCCAGTAGCGGACGCCGAGCTGGCAGCCGATCGGGAGGTACCGACAGATTCTATTCCCGCAGGGGGATTCGATGAGGGAGGCAAGACTCGTCTGCCAAGCCTGACTCCAGGGGAGCCAAGTCAGGAAACAAGTGCTGATCTTGCTGTTTCGTCGGAGGAGGAAGGTCCTATGCGGCTTGCTGATAGTATTTTGGAGACGGAGGAGACCGCCCCAGACGTCGGTGGTCCCTACGAGATTGAAAAGGGTAATGGTTTGCTGGTTGAACCCTCTATCACTCCTTCCACCTAGGGGACGATATCGGCACCTAACTCGGCTCCTTCCGCTCTCTTGGCTCCGCTAGCGAGCAGCAAAGTTCGAGTCCCCGTCGAGGGAGAGTCCGCTGATGTCGAGGTTTCAGCCTCGCAGATTGAAGTTGGTGGATGTTCTTCAGGTCCGCCATCCCTCACCGCAGCTCCTATAACTCCTGCTATGACGCCTCAGGTGTTGGCAGACGCGGATGAGTATGTACAGTTCGTTATTGAAGCAGTATACAAGATGCTGCAAAAGGGTGTATCAACGGTGCTGAATGCGGACGGGAGTTTCCCAACGGCAAAAGCCATGGCACTCCCTTCCATTGGTTTGATACGTTCGCACCGCAGCCACGATCATATGGCCGAGATTCTGGAGGCGTCGGTGGCCGAGCTCGACCAACTTCTCTCCGAGCTTCAGAGTATCCGACGAAATAACTTTTCTGCTGTGATAGAAGCAGAAAAGGAGAAACTGATAGCTGAAGTCGAATTGTCATATCGGGCCACGGTGGCTGTCTGGGACCGCGAGGTGGCCGAAGCTGAGAGTGCGGTAGAGAAACTATCGCAATCCACGCAGGAGAAGGTGGAGTTGCGGGCCTCGTTGGAAGCTAGCATAGCGGAGGTCACTACCAAGATCCGCCTTCTTGAGGACCAGCGGGCCCAACTCTTGTTAGATGCTGAGCGAGTCCAGGCTGAACATGTAGCATCTAAGGAGGAGGATGCAGCTTTTACTCGCCAGATTCTTTCCCTGACCCACCAGCGGCAACAACTAGACGAGAAGTATGAGAATGATACTGCCCCTGAAGCTGTCGAGGTGATACGTCAAGAAGCCGAACGCCGGGTCTTAGCGACCGCAGAGACTCGGGCAGAAGACTTGAAGCATTGAATTAAAGAGTTTTCTGCCAATCCCAGTGATGCTTAGGGATTGTAGTCTCTCTCCTTTTTTTTTGTTATTTTGTAGTTTGTAACTTCTGCTGGGGATGTAGTTCTTTACTCTTAAATAGAAAATAAAGAATTTTGTGGTGCGTTCATTTTTTTGTTGTCATGAACTGGTGATTTGTATGGACCCATTATCTTTTACGCACCTTGGCTTTTAGGTACAGATAATGAGTTTGAAAGAACCGACATGTTTGCTCAGAGGTAATGTGGACGTGGCAAATATGGGGTTCAAATGGTGAAGTCTTCCTACTCAGAGGTGTTATGGACGTGGTAGGAGTGACTCTGGGGGGATACGCGGAACTACTCAGAGGTAATATGGACATGGAAGTTCTGCGATCGATGTACGGCAACACGGGGGTTGTTTGTACGGGATGTTTACTCAGAGGTAATGTAGACGTGGTAAACATGATAAATAACATAGTCTTACAGAGTGTAAGGTTCTGCTCTGCAAGGCGTAGAGGAGCAACTCAGAGATAATATGGACGTGGTTGTTCTTCTACTGAGGATAGAATGCCACGAAACAACTGGGTTCCGAAAGCATAGGATTTTGTGAAGAGGAGGTGTACGTGAGCTCTGATGATCAGGTTCACTGACTCCCTTGTTTGGTAGAGATAGAAGTACATGTCTGAAAAGATGTCATGAGTAGTACTTCTTGAGGAACTTGTCGTTGATGGGCATTATGAACAAGTCCCCGTTTGGTCGAGCGAGGCGGTAAGCACCGTTTGAGTATACCGTCTCTATGATGAAAGGTCCCTCCCACTTGGGCTCGAACTTTTCTGGTATTTTGTGAGTCAATACCATCGGCCTCCTGACTGCTAGGACCAGGTCGCCAACATGGAAAGTCCTTTGCTTGACCTTTTTGTTGAAAGCGTGTGATATACGGGCTTGATAGAGTTCAATGTGCTGTTGAGCTAGGAGACGCTTTTCGTCAAGTGCCTCCAATTCTCGCAGTCGGCGACATTAATTGTCTTCTTCTGTCAATTGGTTTGTGATTGCTACACGGAGTGAGGGTATCTGAATCTCGAGAGGTAGTATCGCTTCGCTTTCGTAGACTAAGGAAAACAGGGTGTTGCCCGTCGGAGTCCATACCGTTGTACGGTAGGCCCAAAGACATTCGCCGAGCTTTTCGTCCCAATCGTGTTTGTTGGATGACACAACCTTTTTGAGTAGCTTGACGATAGTCTTGTTAAAAGCCTCGGCCAATCCGTTTGCTGCCGGATTGTAGGCGGTTGATGCCACGTTCTGAATGCGGTTCTTGTCACAGAACCTGCTGAAAACATGGCTGATGAACTGTGGACCGTTATCGTGGATAATCCTTCGAGGTACCCCGAAACGGTAGATGACATGGTGCTTGATGAAACTGATCACCCTGGAGCTTTTTACTTCCGTCAGTGGAACTGCTTCTGTCCATTTGGAGAAGTAGTCGGTGATGGATAGGATAAAGCGGTGTCCCCTCGATGATGGAGGGGTGATAGGTCCTACAGTGTCCATGCCCCAAGCTTCGAAGGGCCAGGAGGCAACCGTAGGATGTAGTGGTTCCGATGGTGTATGAATAAAGTCGGCGTGAAGCTGGCACGCATGGCACTTTTTAGCATAGTCGACGGCGTCGGCTGCCATGGTTGGCCAGTAGTAACCCATACGTCGCAGTCGATCATGCAACTTAGGGCCAGGTTGATGAGCCCTGCAAGTCCCATCATGAGCTTCCCGAAGGACTTCGACTGCTTCTTCGTTGGATAGACATCGAAGGAGAAGTCCATCGAAGGAACGTCGGTACAGCGTTTTAGTAGCTGTATCATAGTAAAACCGAAGGAAATACCTCCTGACCGAGACGGCTTCTTTCGGGTCTTCTAGAAGGATTCCATAGACAGCGAAGTCAATGAATAGGAACCTCTAGTCTCGGACATTAACACCGTCACTTGTTGTTATGGCATGGGCCATTTGTGATCATAGGTTATTTTTGGGACTGACCAAGTCTCGTCCGACTACCGTGACGTAGTGTTGAGTCCCGAGGGGTACTGCTAATGAAGCTACGAGGCCGGCCAGAGCGTCAACCTCCAGGTTTTGTAACTGAGGTACGTGTTCTATGAAGAACCTGGTGAAGGTTAAAATAATATTCAATACAGCTTCATGGTAAGGAACCAGATCTTCATGGCGAACTTCGTACTGCCTCCGGATTTGATTAACGACGAGTTTTGAGTCGTCGTAAGCTTCCAGATGATCCATCCCCAGCTGTTGTGCCAGCTGGAGTCCCATAATCAGAGCGTTGTACTCGAAAACATTGTTTGAACACAGCTTCGAAAGGGAGTAAGCACGCTGGATGACCAGCTGATCGGAGGAGACTAGGACCACCCCCACTCCTGTGATGATTTGGCCTTTGGGGCCTGTTCTCGAAGCGCCATCGAAAAACACTCGCCAGACGGAGTTTTCTTCGGTGACGTTTGATTCTTGGACCTCATCCGGGATGTCTTCATAGAGTCTGGAGGACTCCGAGATGGGGTACGCGGCTAAAAAGTCGGCTAGAGCTTGACCCTTGACGGGTTTTTGTGGAACGAACACCATGTTGTACGGCGTCAACATGATTGCCCATGTAGCTAGTCGGGATCCCCAGTGTTGACAGCAGAGTCCTAGGGATGATGCTGAGGGAAGACCCTGGATCAATCTGAATTTGCTTCACCTTGACGGAACCCACATACCCTGTGTAGTACAGTGGCCTGTTGTACCGGTTGTGCTTGATTAGCATGTTTGTTGGGTGAAGGTTATGTTGGGGATGACCTCATCCGCACAATGGCAGTGTGTACATGTGGTCGGAAGATCCTCAGGCTGCTTGACCTGACTGATGAAGGACTCAGCATCCTTCAGGGCTTCACAGAGAGCTTCGCGGGTGTCTTTGGAAATACGAAGAAGCTCGTACAGAGATAAACGGGCAGGAGTACCGGCAAGTTGTGCCAGTATGTCAAAGTTGTGGGGCTTAACCAGCCCCGAAGCATTCTTCCTTCGTAAAGGCTTGTCCAAACGGGCCTCTACATGCTTCTATTTATTGGCTGCTGGAGATTTGGATGGACCTCCTTCTTTGACAGCAGGGGCAGTGCAGGGAGGCACCACCTCAACGGCAGCTTCGTCGGGTTGGGCGTTCAGCTACGAACGGGTTTTTATAGGAAGAGCCTCTTCCGCGGAGGAAGAGACCATACGGCAAGACTTGATCTTCTTATCCTTAGCTTTGGAGGTAGAGCGTACCCTCGGTTGAGTAACTTCAGAGACGAGATCGGGGTGAACCCATAAGATCTCTCCCCGAGATGTGGTGAGCGGGATGAGTCCACTCACGTTGTCATGAGTAGCTGGTAGGTTGACCACCTCCATTATCGCCTTTGGGAAGGAGACGATGCCATCTTGTGTTGTGGTTGGCGGCAAGGTGCCGAATTGGATCGACACCAGGTTGGCCGAGACTGTTTTCTCCTCATAGTCGACGGAGATAACATTCGCATTGATCATACGCTGGATGTAGTTCTTGAGGACGTAGCAGTCCTGAGTTGGATGTCCGACAAACCGATGGTAGTGACAGTAACTCGGATTGTCTACTCTCCCAACCTCATCGGGATGCTTCGGGTCCGGCAATTTGATCTTATCACCCTACATCAGCTTCTCGAAGAGTTACAAGGTGTCTTCGTCGTTGAAAGAATAGACCTCATTTGGCCTCGGCCCAAGCGGAGGCTTCAGAGTAGGTGCTTGTGCGCCTTTGGAGGCATTGACAGTCAATGCCTACTTTCCCTTTGTCTCACGTCCAGGGTTGTTGGCAGCAGGTCGTTTTCCCTTGTCTTCGAAAGCAAGAAAACTGACTCCCAGAAGGCGAGCATTGGATGCCTTCTTTTCAGCTACTTCAGCCTCAATAATCAATGAACTCCAATCGGGAGGAGGAGTGGAGTTGAGCCAGAGCTTGATCGCAGGAAGCATGTTCATGCTGCAGGAAGAGAGGAGTGCATGTTCTGGCATACCCGGGGGCAGTCTGAAGCAAGCTTGTCGAAAACGTTCGATGAATGCTCGAAACGTCTCCTTCTCCTTCTATCGCACCTCTATCAAGGACGCCATTGTCATGTCTTTCCCTCCGTCGTAGAAACGATCGAGGAAGAGACGTGTCAAGTCGTCGAAGGAAGATATGAAGTTGTCAGGGAGACTGTAGTACCAGTCGTAAGCCACTCCTTTCAGTGCCTCGACAAACAGGCTGGTAAGTAGCGCGTCTTCCTTTGGGAGATGTCCTGTTTGAGAATGGAAGTACATCAGATAATGGTGTGGAGAGTCCTTTCCGTCGTATGGCGTCAATCTTTGTAGTTTATACTTGGGAGGATAAACCTCTTTGTTCCATTCGAGGGGGTATGGTTACGAGATCCCCATTTTCTGGTGCTCCTTCTATCTGTTCTTCGACTCGAAGTGCTCACGCAAGTCCCTGATCATTTCCACCACGTCTTCAGTAGAACTGGGAGTTAGAGAAGGTGGTACAGTTTGGAGCTGTACATTCGAAGGTTCCGACACATGCGGTGCTTCACGACAATCGGTATTCAAGGATGCCCGTTGGAGGGGCACACTTGATTCTCCGTTGACCCCTGGGTCAGGATTAGTGGAAGGTGCTCTGGCCATGGCTGACCGTATCTCGAATACTGCTTGAGTCAGTATTTGCATGGAGGCAGAGAGGGTTTTGAGTCCTCCCTCCAAGGTATCCATGCGCTGAACGAGATCTGTTGGAGGCGCATCTGACTCCGTATCACCAACTTCCATCATGTATACTGTCATGACGTGACTAGAAGTGGAGGGATCGGTTGAAGCTTCGCTTTCAGCCTCGCTCTCTTGAAGAGGAACTTCCCTCGGAGCTTCGTCTTGGCTACCCCCAGCTATGTTCTGGAGGACATCTTCGTCTTCGGGAGGAACATCAGCAAGGGCCTGACTACCCCCAGCTTTGTTCTAGAGGACATCTTCGTCTTCGGAATGAAGATCTACAGGGGCTTGACTACCCCCAGCTATGTCTGGGAGGCTGACTTCGTCTCCAGGATGAAGATCCACAGGGGCTTGACTACCCCTAGCTTCTTCTAAGATCTTATTTCTCCCCCGGGTGCCCTCAAACACTTCTGAGGACGGGACAGTCGTCTTGGTCTTCCTCGGCTGGCTCTTGGATGAGGACAAGGTAGAGGAGCTGCCAGTCGCCTTCCGAATTGATGGGGAGTTAGAAACTACGTTGCAAGAAGCAACCTTCAGTTCTGGCTCCTCTTCAGTCGACATCTTCCCAAGGCGATGTTGGAGAGGCGTTGACGATTGCAGCAGCTTAAACATGGACTGCCTTGGTGGGACTGCTATCTTGCAACAACAGTTGATGATGACTACAGCACAGGTGTGCCCTGTGAGGGGCACATTGTGCTTGTCAGTCGACTCTCCTGATCGGTGTTTGTGAGTGATCACGTTACGCAGATCGTTGGAGGAGAGTGCCACCTTCACACCCCCATCAGGCGCATGGCAAGGCCAAGCGCCGGGGTAGTCAAGTGAATGTTGCACCACCTGATCCGACGTAAAAGATGTGCCTAGATCAATAGTGGGGGAGCAATATTTAGAGTGACTTGAACTAGCCTCAGACGCACAACCAATGTAGGTGCGGGGGTTCAAGACCACTGAGTTTGCCTTGCACGACTTGGTTGCGAACGCAGCAGATGCGCCCAAGTGTGACAAGGACTTTGAAGGTCGGCTCGTTTCTGGCGCAGAAGCACCCGAGTCAACCTTGTACAGTTTACCATTGGCAGCGTGCATGATTGTGAGCACATGCCTCTGGCTCACTGCTGGCATAGCACGTTCGAGGCGCATGGCCCGTACTGCCTTAGATTTCTTCGTACCAGTCTGCTGGGGCGCATAGTACTCAGAGTCCAAATTCTTCTCGCCACGACAGCGAGTGAGTCTGTCAAAGACATATGCCTTCTGTGGCGCATCAGAGTTAATGCGCAGGGCGTTAGCTGCACCCCTGCTCCGTCGACGCATCTTCTTTGTCTGAGAAGAAGAAGGTTGGGGAATGTGATCGGCCCCACGTTTCCCCGAGAGATGTGCTGTACCCGTGAGTGCATCTTGGCTGCTGAGGACGTTAGCATGAAGGGTAGGCTGCATTGGCACATCCCCTTCAGTGGTGGTACCAGGGGCCTCGACCTTGCGCACCCAGACTTGGCGAGTCTTCTTCGACTTCGGCAGCCGCTTCGAAGGACTTGCACTGCCTTCAGAGATGAACTCCTCATACGCCTGTTGATTGAGGCGTACGACCAGCATCTTGTGGGAGGAGCCCACCTTCACGTCGTCAGATTGCGACACAGCTTTCTCAACGGAGGAGAAAGAGGTCCCCAGCAGAGTCGCCAGCTTATTTGCCATTAAAATCTTTTGATTGCAATTTCAACTACAAATAGAACAGTGTTACAATGTAGGACTTAGATGTAGTCCTAGGAGTATACTTTTGTTTATCTGGGTCCCTGTATCGATGGAGCGAGTGGTAATGCGTTGACTCCGTTGACGATCTGACGACGATTTTTGGTTCTCTGAAGGTCTGAGTTGCTCTGGGTGCTGGAGCTTGAGGAGAGAAAGAAGACATTGAATGTCTATCTATTTTTGTCCCTCTGTATGTGTCACGATCCGCACCCACCGTGAGGGTACGAGTACGTAACAGCGCCCAGCCTACGCCGCAGTGTCGGCGGTAGAACACTGTTCTAGGTCATGAACTATAATTAGCATAATATGAATACTCTCCAAAAAGGAGTCCAACACAGAGGTACAACTCAATCACAAACTAAAGTAGAATGTAGCACGATGGAAATAGATAAAGAAATCCTCAACTGAGGTACAGTAGAAATAATACGACTCAACAACTACCAGTCTCAACATTTCTAAATATACAACTCTGAAAAATAAGGACAACAACTAAACATGAAAGAAAGAACAATCTAAGCTATCTACACTAAGCAAGGGTATCATCCTCAGCAGCTGCCTGAACCTCCCCTGGGGTCCAGGTCGCGAGTGTCATCTAAGCAAGCTCGAAAGTAAGGGGTGCGGGGTTTCTCATCATCCTCTGTAAAATTTTCAACAGGTCCAGTCAGGACGGGAGCGAGCACAATACATCTCACGCAGATCATAACAGGTTAGAAAATATAACGTGCAATAGAGTAAGATACATGAAACGCTGAAAGAAGATGTATATGAAAAACAGAAGGATATGATAATAGGAAATATCTATATATGATGAGTAAGAACTGTAAGCAACATGTGATTTAGAGTACAATATGGTTATGTAAACGGGTTAGGTTATACAATAAAATGGGACTCCTTTGTACGTGGGTGTACAATGGACATATACAATTTCTTATACAATAGGATTGATCACATAACCATTTCTACTCTCCCTCCCCAATCAATACGCAAGGATCCAATTCAGTTACGTTACCTTATACAATGGCTTGTACAATGGCTTGTACAATGGAGCTCAATGTGATAATGAGAGTACAATATGCACAATGAGTCTACAATGATAAGGGTATTCAATAAATACAATATGTTAGTAAAACATACATCATAATATGTATTTAGTGAACACAAAGGAGATAACATCGCAAAAGAAGATCCATATAGTACCAATCCGTGTTACCAACGTGTCAGCATCAAGTAAATTAATCTATGGCAAGAATAGACGTTCTAGCAAGTATGAAACGGTCAGAGAATGTACTCGTCTCGTATCTGAATGTCTGAAGTAAATGTACTGTCCGAGATGAGATACCTGACTCCTAGTTAGAACAATACAAGTCAAGATGTATACAGGGGATGATAAATGTAATCTACAACGCATCTGCATGCTGTCTAGGTCAAACTAGACTAAAGTCAACACTTGGTCAACTCTAGTCAACTAGACTGGTCAAACTAGGTCAAGCCTAAGCCAAACAAGTCTAATAAGTCTCACTAGGCCTAACCAAGACTATCCTAGCAAGCACACATCAAATCTAGGCTATACAAACCAACCACACATATTCATTGGTGTATTCATACCATATACATAGGCCTTATGCCCTATAGTCCACATCACACTTATTTCATACATTATATATATCTATCTATGTACTAGATTAATTTAGGCAACTTATTTATCATATATAGGCTATTAGCACATATTATATAGAGAGAGAGACATGTGTGTGTGTGAGCTCAAGTGCCAAAGTGTATGCATGAGTGGGTCCATCACAGATTTGTGTGAGTGTGTGAGTGAACATTATGTAAGTGAGTGATTATCATGTGTGTGATTATCATGTGTGTATAATGAAAACATTAGGTGGGGTGATGTGTCCATGAGGAAATATGTGTGTGTGTGTGTGATATATGGACAGGAAGACAGTGATTAGGAACCTATGTAAAATCTCAGGAAAACCATGTGTTAAATCTCAGAATGTGGCAAGGTGTATACAACTCTATGTATATAAAACTGAAGGCTAACTCACTCATTTAACTACTACACATGAAGGTTCATCCCAACAATGTAACATGTTAGCATTATACAAAAATTGGCATAAGGATAGGGTTCACACACACACAAGCTTACACAACACACACAAGGCATAAAGGGCTGTCCATTTGTGGGTGCCAAGGGGCTATCCAAATATGGACTGGTACATGGGTTTAAGGACTGTTTTAGGACCTGTTATAGGCTGAACAAGGGGTCTAAGTGCTGTCCAAATATGGACTGATTTTTGGGTGTTATCAAAGGGGATTAGATGGGCTGATATTGGGTGGTTTGATGGGCTGAATTATAGTACAAAAAGGATAGCTATTTAGGGACTGGGTTGGGGTTGCTATGGCTGTCATTTGGACAGGGTTTTTGGGGCTTTATAGACTGGTTTAGGGATGGACAAGGGGAGAGCCATGGTTTGCTAATGGACTAAAATGTGGGGCATGTTAGGACAGGTTTAGGACTGCTTTAAGGGGACAGCTAATAGACTGTTTTAGGATCAGTCCTATAGCTGATTTTTGGGGAGCAAATATTGGACTGTTATAGGCATGTAATGGGGTTGAATTGAAGAGCTATAGGGACTGTCATCTAGGGGCAAATTGGACTGGAATGTGGTGGTGTAAAGGACTGATATTGGCAGCAAAAGACAGGTTTTGGGGAGCAAAGGGACAGCCAACTAAAGAGGGTTAATGGTGGTGAATGTTGGGGCTGTGTGTTTGTAAGTGTACAGGGCTATAGGGTGATGTGTGGATGTATAACTAACATGACAGTTTCATGACAAAACTTCAACCAAATTGAAACCACATCATCCCATTTCTAACACAACTAACAGCCAACAGTGAATAGTGTGTACATTCAAACAATTCATTTCAAACTCAGTTTAAAACATGGATTAAAATCTCAGGAAATAGGTTCAATAGGTATTAGTTTGTGTGTAGAGAAGTTCTCAGTAAATTACACCTAATCAGTGAATCAAAAGCAACAAATCAGTTTTCACTTAATCTTTCAATCTCAGTTATTCAGTGAATCAAAACCAAACATTCTAAATCTCAGTTCAGTTTTAACATTAGAAATAATTCTCAGGTTTATACATCTCAGTTTTCTTTTGTCAAGAAAAGGGAAAATCCATTCTCAGGTTTTCATTCACTGGTTCAAATTCAGAAATTGAATTATCCTAAATGAGCTTAACATCAAAATTCATAGGTTTCCATTAACTGTTTCAGCAATTCTCAGGTTAATACACATGTAGACATCACTAATCAACATAATTAGCATTTAAATTTATTTTAAACATCAATTACAAACTCTGAAAAAAAAAACAGAACTGAACACAGTATCAGTGTTTTCAAAAACTCGACACCACAACTCAATTTCGAAATGCAAAACCACATCCAAACCCAAATCAACTTCTACAGAGTGTCTCCCACATGTACACGTGTCATGGGGGTCATACTCGTGTCCCAAAACGTGTCCAGCTGTGTCGAATTTACTGACACCAATGTGACAGTAAACAGTGTATCAGACAGGCTCGTGCAGCGAGGACACGGCCTCGTACACGCGACACAGGGCACGAGGTGTGTCGTGGTCGTGCACATGGGTTCACCCAGAGTAGGGCTTTGTGTCAGTGTCATAGTTAAGTGTCCAAGTCGTGTCGTGTCTGAGTTAAAGGGTCGTATCAGACGCAAATTTTTGCGTGTGTGCACAGTGCACGAATCAGTGCAGGCCATATATCGTGTCCGATACGACACAAGAGGCCACAAAACTTGGGAAGGGGTATGTCAGACATGGCCCCCTCCTCCACACCAAGTTTCAAGTGTCGAGGTGTCGTGTTGTGCCTGTTAGGACACTCAAGTAGCAGGACACGCACACTGCTCGCGTGCGTGTGTGCACCCGCATGTGCATGTGTCCAAAATGACTCGACACGACACCAAATCAATCCCAGACCATCAGAAACTCGTAAGCAACACAAAAACACAATTTCCTATTTAAACACTTTCACAAAAACAAATCGAAATGCCCTTTGGGGCATTTCATCGAACACCTGCGCACAACACTGATACGTGTCCGATACGGACACGTACAAGACACGAAATTGGACAAACTCTATTCCTACAGAACCAGGACACCTAGGGCTAGGTATTTATGCAAAAAAAACCTAATTTTAATGGATGGATAGGAATTTACCTATGTGTGTTCTCCAACACAAAAGCTTCTACAAAGGGGATCTCCAAAAGTCACCCAACTTCTCCAAATTGATTCAATCCTGTGATTTGACTCCACAAATAGCAGGAGAACATTGATTAGAACACTATGGAAGAAATCCCAATGAAAATAGAGCTCTAATGATTAATCTATGGAGAAAAGAAGTGTAGGCTCACATTGTTCTTAGGGAAAAATGATAGAATAATGAAAAGAGGCACTAATTTCTAAAGAGATATTATATAGGCAGGGGGGGGTCTTGGCTGGCCACTTTAGCTAGGGTTAGGGTTTTTAGGTTACATCTAAGGGCTAGCAATAAATCAAGGCTAATGAGTGGCCTAAAATCTAGGGCTCTTTCCTAGTTAAGTTGCAAATCACTCTATTTAAATAAACTTGACTTAAACCCATTTAACCAATAGTAACTAAACTCAATGTGGCTCACTAGACTAGCTATGACTAATCTAGGTTAGGTCCAATCTAGGTTAGGCTAATCTAAACCATATGAAAATTAATTAAATAATATTTAAATCACACCATTCAAATAAATTATTTTAAATTCCTAATAAAAATATATTAAATTCAAATAATTCAAAAATGACAAAAATACCCTCAAACTAAAAATGATAAATGAAATACCCTAATCACATGGCTAGGCTCTAGGGTAGACAGTCTCTACGGTTTCCCTAGCAAAATACCAAAATCACAAGTCATGATTTAAAATAGTTTTAAAATGATTAAAAATCAATAAAAATTATATTATTATTTAAATACCATAATTGAATAAATTAAAATACAAAATTTCAAAATTACCCTCATCTTAGAAACTGGGTGTCACAGTATGTGTGTGTGTGTATCTATCCCGAAGAAGGAAATGATCCCACTATTTATAGCTTGTAGGCTGGCTGCTCATGCACGCATATGTAGGATGCGCCTGTACGTGGGGACGTCACATGGTTGAAGCTGTGGAAGGCGCATGGATGATGCACCATCATTTGTGGGTTGAATCCTTCATGCTACATTTGTGGCTGGCACGTAGCAGGGGAGAGGATCTTTCAGTTGCTGAGATCTTGGGTGATTAGCACCCCTTCATAGGCTAAATTGAGTCAAAGGACACGTGGCGCATGTCCGTTGCTCAAAGATCTCGAATTTGGTAGAGAGTGATCTGACAGGATGCGCCTGGGATTGGACGTATGAGAAGACTTTGGCTTACAACCTTCAGGAGTCATAAACCGGTCTGGGCGTACGGCTTTTGAGACGCATGCAAGTCTTCGGGCGCATGGCTGCTGAGGCGCATGCGAGTGGTTGGTCGGCCACGTAGGTTTGTAACCGTCGAAGGAAAGTAATGATGATGCTGACATCGGTAACACTTCGTCTTCTGAAAAAGCTGCCAACTGTTCAGTCCTCGAGGGACGTGATGCCAACTCTGTCACCTTGGCATTAATTATTTGATAGGGTGATGCGTCGATTGGGCGTACGGGTCCATGTTGATTAGGACTCATGGATATGTGCTTTGTTTGGGCGCATCCATACGGGACGCTTGGTACTGATGGGCGCGTCTGTACGATGTGCGGTATCTGACCGACGCATCCGTTTGCATGATGCGTCTTTATTGGTCCGACTTTTGAGTTCTTCAAGTGCTTTAAATAGCCATTTTGACTTGGTCGAATTCAAAGTGTCAGGTTCATCACCATAAATACAAATTCATTGCACGGGATTCGGAAAGCCCGCCACTTGGCGCATGGGTTTAATTTGTCCGGCCTATAAATAGCAGTAAGGAGAGAGTTTGCTTCTCGTTCTCTCACATCTTTCCGAATGAACTTACTTGCTCGAGTACATTCTGTTGATGAGATGCTCCCAAGGGTGAAGATGCGACGAGTTGTCTTTGTATGCACTCGTGAAGGTGACTGTTACATCCAAAAGTCGGGGTCGCGGGTTTCTGAGGCAGACGGAAGGTGTCTGTTGCATCCAAAGATCGGGATGCTCGAGCCCCGTCTCCGTTATTCTGAAAGAGACGTAGATCAAAATTGCGGTGCTCTCCTCTTCCTTGGGCTTTGGAGAGCTCTTCCTCCTGCTAGAGTGGGGTGTTGCCCACTCTGATTGTGCTGAAAGCTGCTCCTTTAGCCGAAGCACTTGAAGTGGAGCGCATATGCTGAGAATTCATAATGCGCATAACTGAGACGCTGAAGAGACGCGTCTAACTGAGATGCGCCTAGAAGATGATGCGCCTGGCGGGAGGCGCATGACAGTTTGCTGCGCCTGGCTGTAGTCTTAGGAACTTTCTTTTTGTAGAAATTCTCCTTTGTTAAACCCTTTTTTAGACATGTAATAGACTTTTATATGAAATAAAAATCTTCTTTTGATGTCTATACTTTTGCTGTCTGCTGTGCCAAGTACTTCATCTGAGCTCCCTGGCGCATGTAATGTTAGGCGCATAGGAATTCTGGCCTGTAGATGCGCCTGAAATTCCATACTTCTACATCTCCAAGCCACACACCAAATTTCACGTGTCCAAGTGACACATACACTGTGCACTGCCACCCAAACAGCAGGGCACGCGCGCGCACGCGTCGGGCTGTAGTTCTTGTCCGATTTTGGACACGAATGTGACGCAATTCGTGCTCAGTCCAATACAAAATCATAAGTCCTATTTAGATCTACAAACCCAATCAATTAGTTTTCAAAATTATGAACAATAAATCCTTTGTGGCATTTCATTAAACACATGCATATTTGCACTGATAGTGTCCGATACGGACACCAAATCAATACAAATTCCTACGAAACTCATCCTACAGCTAGGGGACACCTAGATGGATGCATCAACAGGAATAATTCATCAAATTATGGAGGTTTGGAGAATTTACCTATTGGGATGAATTCCTATAGAAAAGCTTCAATTGTGTAGATCCTCCTTGCGGCTCCAAAACCCTAATGCACTCGAAATCTGAATTTCCGCAACCACGATGATTCATAAACAGTAATCAGAACCTAATGCAAAACACTAGAGTTTAATAGGAGAAGAAATGAGAAAGTTAGGAAGATACTTACTCAGGTTTTTGTCAGGAGGAAGGAATAAAAAGTGAGATGAATTCTCAACAAGATGTTAAGTACTTCCTGTAAAACCCCTATTTTTTTAATTATATTTTTTTATTATTTTATTAGACTTAAAAATGAATTTATACAATTTATGGTTTTATTTATTTTTTATGACCCGGTTTGGCCAATTCAGCCCGAACAGGGCCCGAACAATATTTAAGCCCATGCGTGGGGTGACTAAGATGGCCATGTAGGAACATTTCATGTGTGTACAAATATTTTTAAATAATTTTGAGACTTGTTGAATATTTATTGATTTTTGGTACAAAATTTATGTTTTATTAATAAAATAATATTTTACAAGATGGTACAATTTTTTGGACCCATACATGGGTGAGCGGTAAAGTTCACCCATTGGGACGATTATTATTATTTTATTATAATTTAAGTTATTTTGTGGAGATTTAATAAACATGTTTTCCTATTTAAATATTATTACTATGTTGAGTTAATTTATTAAGGATGGAATTTATATATATGTAGATATACTCAAATATATTAAATAATTGGATAGTTGACTTTTAAATGGTATTTGGATTTTAAATAATTTTTTGGTGTATATATATATATATATATATATATATATATATATATATATATATATATATATTAAAGTTTTAAGAAAAGGAAAGGAAAAAAAAAAAGCAAGTGGTGGGGCCGAACCCCACCACCAACGCCAACTACACAGCTTCATGCCATTGCCATGCATATATACATATAATATATTTATAAATACATATATAAGATAAAAAAAAGAAAAAAAATATATTAATAATGTGGTCGGCCCCACAAGTAGGAACCGACCACATCCCACGTTAAGAGCAGCAGCATCATGCTGCAAAGGGTCGCACCCCTCCCTCCTTTGTATATTCATATATATGGTTATATATATATATATATATATATATATATATATATATATATATATATATATATATATATATATATATATATATATATATATACAAGTCTTAGCAACTAAACCCTAATCCAATCCTTCTTCCTCTCTCCTTCCTCCTCTCTCCTCCGCTCACCCTCTTCCCGGCGAGCACCTCCGCGCTCCGCGCCCAGCCACAGCAGCCCCATTCACGGTCGCCACGGCAACACCACCATCAACAACGAACGACAACAACAACAACAGAATTTAAAAACAAGGTACCCAACTTCCCCGTTTGATTTTTCTCTCGATTCTAGTCCGTTTTTAGATCCGTAAATTCATGTAGAAAGCCCACATGACCCTCTTCGAGATCCCCTAGGTGGACTTTGACATGGCCATCCAACTTGCTCGAAAAATCGAGGTGAAGTTGGAGAAAAATCACTTTTCTGAATTATTAAAAACTGTTTTGAAACATCAACTTGTCGGCCACTTTTCTCGCTGTCCATTAAACTTTCATAAAAACTAATTGAAGGTAGTCAAAGACAACATAACCGAGATTGTAACGCACCTTCTGGATTCACTTTTCATCTAGTATGTAGAAAGTTACACGTTGTTAAAGTTTCACAAAAAATTGTAAATTCTGTTTTCAAAAAGTGAAAAAATACCCCGATGCGGCGTCCGTCCCGACGAACCGGGCGACGTGGTCGCGTACTATACACATCGAAAGACGCGTATGGATGTTGTCGACGTGTGGGAACTGACGGAACCCGATATCGTTGCATATGCACGACGAAATCAGTACGTATCCGTCGAGATACCCCGTATCGACCCTTTGCAAATTAAGTCACAACTTTGTGCACACTCATCATATTGCGATGAAATTTACGCCATTGGACTCGAAATATTTTTTGGTCCTGTGAGCCAAGTTTGGTCCGATTCTGAGACCGTTGATCGGGACGCTATTTTTGGCAGGCCCACAATCCCATTCAACGAGCGATTTTGTGCACAGCCCACCGGAATCCAAAATTGGACATACCGTTGGGTTCATCTCATCAAAACAAATCTGTAGACATGTAGTTTGACGACTTTAGAGACCGTAGGTTCTGGCGCACATTTCGGTACAAAGCGGGTCCAATGGCGGACATCGTTTTGACCCGAAATTATGATTTTGCCCATGTTCCAGAATTTAACTTTTGGACAGGCATTTCCTAGGCATATCTTATATTCCAAACTCGTTCGTGATATTTGTTGCAGCATTCGGAGTCATCTGCGACATTTGGCTTTTCTTGCTTCATCTATTGGTTTGTTCGAGCTACTGGATTATTCACTTTTGCACATAACCTCAGGCAAGACACCTTGCCTTTACTGTTTAATTTCTTGCTTATTATTATGCATGCTTTTTCTTTATGTTGTTCTTTCAAAACTATATATAGATGCAAATTATTATATTTTTTACAATTGGCTTAGAGTTAAGGGACCACCGTATGTTTAGTGCATCTCATAAACTGTCACGATGTGCCACGGATTGTGTGTGAGTTATGAGTCGCATATAAATGCGGACTTGCGTGCTGACTGATCATTGGTGCGTACAGGCCGTGCGTTAGGATATAACTGCTAATAGATTTGTGTAGAAGACTTGACAGTTATTAAGGATTAGACAGTGTCGTGGAGTCGACACATGTATAGCATCATTGGAGGGAGGGGACAGTTATTAGCGTAGGGACTACATTTTATTTTTACACACATTTTGGGCCGAGGGTGATTCTTATGAGCACTACCTTCTGTCCAAGGCCGATAGTGAATCGGATGAGCGCTACTTACTGCCACTCTTTATTTACTCTGCTGAGCCTACAGCCCCTGCGTAGAACGTTGTCCTCAAAGTGCATATCACATAGAATGGTTAGGAACCTTTACTCATGCATACTTTTTTGTTGAGCTTTATTTATTCAGTTTATCGGCATGATATTATGTGTCTTATTACGTCCCTCTGAGGACCTGGTTTTTCCCCAGGTGTGTGTTCATGTTTTCTGTAGGCGTTCTAGCCAAGGCTGTGATCTTTTCTATTTCTCGAAGCTGATTACTCTTGGTTCGTTTTGTCATTTTGTCGTTTGCTTTCTTGTACATTTATATCATTGAGATAGTTGGTAGTGGACTTTGTCTCCGCCCAACGATTGTTCCATAACTGTTCAAGTTGATTCTATCTTTATTTATTATATATTGTGGATGAGATTTAGCATGTCTTGGTTCTCTATATTTTACAGCTTATGTATTCATACAAAGTTTCCATATATTGGAGTGTACTTCGTATGTGTACAGCTGGCATGTCTACGTTCCTAGTCCTACGTATTTTGGGACTGGGGCGTTACATATTTTGTGGTGGCCCATGCAGGTCTAGTTTGTCACTTCGGTTACGTAATTGTACCGATGTGAGCCTGTAACATAGAATTAGAATCTAGGAATCTCATCCATACAGCTTGACCTCTTTCCTTGGCTTCAAATTTCGAACTCTTGTTTGACCTCCTTGAACTGCATCTTGCTTGATTCCTTTCTACCGTTGATTCTTATTTTCGTGCTTAGTGTCAACTAGAAAGATGACTACACTAGTATATGCTCATAGGTCAAACACATGGCTAGAATGGTTTTATTGGCAATTGGAATACATTTAAGACTCTAATTGAGTTAGTGAGTTTTTTTTAAAAAAAAGTGTGATTTAATGATTAGTAATTTGTAAAGTAGGATATTGCCACGAAAAGTTTTAACCTTGAGATTTCTAAATAGTAAACACCAGAGGAATTATAGGATTTCATAATTGGTTTAAGAAATTGATCGGATTTTTGAGTTTTGATATTTATGAATAATGGGGTTATAGCTCTACATCTTTGAACAAATATAAAATTGATTTGCTTTTCGAGTTGTGATATTTATAATTTTTGGGTGATAGATATACATCTTTGAACAAATATAAAATTTATTTGATTTTGAGTTTTGATGTTTATGATTTATTGGATTATAATTATACACCTTTGAACAGTTATAAATTTGGTTTGAAAATGATCTTAGCTTTTAAAATGGCCGTAGAAATTGTTTAAATTTGAGTTGTACAACTTACAATTTTCGTGTTTAGTAAATTTTGAATTTTAAGTGGAAATAATGACGGTGAATTTCGGTTTAAAATATTTGAAAGTTATGAAAACGATTTTTGAGAAATTTTTATATTAAATGGTGTCCTATGATTGAGGATTACATATATATATATATATATATATATATATATATATATATATATATATATATATATATATATATATATATATATATATATATATATATATATATATATATATTGACTGATAAGATTATCTGAAAATTTAGTTTAATGTGAGATTGCTAATATTAAAATTTTTGGAAGAATTTCGAAGGATGTGATGGAAAGTTATTTTGATTGATTAAAGGAAGTTACCATTTAGAAGTTGTGATTTTGTTGGAATAACTTAGCATGAATAGAAGTTAAAATTGATGAGAGCATTGAGCTTAATCTTTAAAATTGCTTTTAATATCCTAAGAGTTTTATTATGAGTTATTTGAAAATTTTAGAGTGTTAAATTTTTGATTGATTGTGAAATTTTTATGGATTCGTAAATTGTGAACTCTTGAGTTAAATAGTTGAATTTAAATATTAATTTTGGAAAGGGTTAGTAGTAACGTGATAAAATTTTGCTTTGAGATTTATGAGAGCGATGTAAAAAAAAAATTTGATAAATTTGAACGGCTTGGAGAGAATACAAATTTTGGTGATTTATTATTGAAAGTTTATTTTTGAAACTTTTTGGAGGAAACTCGAGTTGAAATATTAATGGTAGGCCCCAAGATAACCCTACTGAGTATTCCACACTAATTGCCATGGCACTCATTACCATGATAGTAGTATATACACAAGTGTTGTTAGTCATCTACCCAGCTATGCGACTGTATTTCCACATTGACTTAGTCGACCTTCCTTCAATTCTAGATCTTTTAATTACGACCTTCTAACCCATTTGCAATTGGAATAAAGAGTTAATGGTTCCTTAACTGTGTTCATCTAGGAAACTATCTTCTCTCCGGAATTGTGTTCCTAAAATTATTTTTATGGATTCTTTAAGTAATTTTATTTCATGCTTTAACTTGATCTCATTTATTTTTGTGAATTAATTATCACCTCGTGAACTCCCACTTTCTATTTTTGATCTTTTGGTGTCCCCTACTGTGACTTGGATATTTGGAGTACAACACTAGACTTTTTCCTCCAACAAATTCCATATGTAAGGCCTAGACAAGCCCACCTTCCTGTAGACATATCATGTCCCACCAAAACCTATCTCCTTGTACTCTAATTCTTGATATGACCTTATGGTCAAAATGGCCAAACTATAACCTTTACCATGATACCGATATGTTTTTCGACCACGGATAGGGATTCAACCTTGACTAATTTCTTTCGACCCGATATGTGATTTTTGTTCTATTAAATTCCTTAATGCTTAGCGTTGTACTTTATCTTGGTTGTTTGACCCATGGTCCCATCACACTACTAATTAACTCTTGTAAGTTGGGTAGAATACCTCGCGGCCCAACAAAGCCTTTGTCCTTGTGACCCATGTTGATAAGTTTACTCAGACTAGAAATTCAGAGGACTCTACCTTATCTAGTCTACCAAGCCATAAATGAAGAAACACTAGGACAACTGTATAGACCCACACTTCAGATAGCCTTGATTTTAAAAGATCTGGGACTATTTAAAATTTTCTTCATCAGTACCTCCCTTGTTCATATTTTGACTATCTCACGCTGCTAACTTAGCTTCAGTTTTGTAAGCTTATTTCATTATCAAGCTTGATCATGACATATTTTATTGGGTGCACCCACTAACATATTGTCTAATCAGAACCGGTGATGGTCTGATCAACCTATTGCACTTTGGTTCGCTCATCACATATTATTCTACGTGGATGAAGACATAGTAAACTTGCCTTAGAGTCTCATCCGCGACAGCCTTGGCAATTCTCTTTTGAATTATTGTTGCCGCCTATGAACCCCGCAATTCGTACTCAATATACAACACCGTCTTTGAAACCTTTGTTGTTCTTGTCTTTTACTTATTTTGGAAAGACAAGGCACTGTACTTGCTAAGATAGACTCAAGGTAACATCTTTGGTTGCCCCATCGGTTAATTATACACAAATATAGATAGCCACCGACCGACTCATGTGGCTATATCCTCGCCTTTAACTACTCCTCATTTTCTCAACCCTAGAATTATTATCATGTCCTTCCAATTATTCTTGAACGCACGAGAGTGATTCTAATCATCACCTAATCAAACCCTCGACCAAGACGATTAGTATCCAGTTCTCCTTTAAGAAATCACATCTCCTAAATGTCTAATTTATTCTCTTTGGCCTACTCATTTCCTTATTGTTCTTCTAAATTGGATATTCAAAAGTTTGTTACCTTCACTAGCGATCCTTATTCAATTCCATAACCATGATATATTTTTGTATATATCGACTCCACAAAATTTCTACTGCATGGTGGTGTTGAACGCCGTTTTATCGCCTCCTCCAAAATTTAATTATATTTTGGTATTGACGAACTCTTCTTATCCCCTAACCCTATCTATCCTATTAATCCTAAATTTTGAGGACGAAATTCTTGTAAGTTTGGTAGGATATAAAATCTCTATTTTTTTAATTATATTTTTTTATTATTTTATTAGACTTAAAAATGAATTTATACAATTTATGATTTTATTTATTTTTTATGATCCGGTTTGACCAATTCAGCCCGAACAGGGCCCGAACAAAATTTAAGCCCATACGTGGGGTGACTAAGATGGCCATGTAGGAACATTTCATGTGTGTACAAATATTTTTAAATAATTTTGAGACTTATTGAATATTTATTAATTTTTGGTACAAAATTTATGTTTTATTAATAAAATAATATTTTACAAGATGGTACAATTTTTTGGACCCATACATGGGTGAGCGGTAAAGTTCACCCATTGGGACGATTATTATTATTTTATTATAATTTAAGTTATTTTGTGGAGATTTAATAAACATGTTTTTCTATTTAAATATTATTACTATGTTGAGTTGATTTATTAAGGATGGAATTTATATATATGTAGATATGCTCAAATATATTAAATAATTGGATAGTTGACTTTTAAATGGTATTTGGATTTTAAATAAATTTTTGGTGTATTTATGGATATATATATATATATATATATATATATATATATATATATATATATATATATATATTAAAGTTTTAAGAAAAGGAAGGGAAAAAAAAAGCAAGTGGTGGGGCCGAACCCCACCACCAACGCCAACTACACAGCTTCATGCCATTGCCATGCATATATACATATAATATATTTTTAAATACATATATAAGATAAAAAAAATATTAATAATGTGGTCGGCCCCACAAGTGGGAACCGACCACATCCCACGTTAAGAGCAGCAGCATCATGCTGCAAAGGGCCGCACCCCTCCCTCCTTTGTATATTCATATATATGGTTATATATATATATATATATATATATAGATATATACAAGTCTTAGCAACTAAACCCTAATCCAATCCTTCTTCCTCTCTCCTTTCTCCTCTCTCCTCCGCTCACCCTCTTCCCGGCGAGCACCTCCGTGCTCCGCGCCCAGCCACAGCAGCCCCGTTCACGGTCGCCACGGCAACACCACCACCAACAACGAACGACAACAACAACAACAGAATTTAAAAATAAGGTACCCAACTTCCCCGTTTGATTTCTCTCTCGATTCTAGTCCGTTTTTAGATCCGTAAATTCGTGTAGATAGCCCACATGATCCTCTTCGAGATCCCCCAGGTGGACTTTGACATGGCCATCCAACTTGCTCGAAAAATCGAGGTGAAGTTGGAGAAAAACCACTTTTCTGAATTATTAAAAACTGTTTTGAAACATCAACTTGTCGGCCACTTTTCTTGCTGTCCATTAAACTTTCGTAAAAACTAATTGAAGGTAGTCAAAGACAACATAACCGAGATTGTAACGCACCTTCTGGATTCACTTTTCATCTAGTATGTAGAAAGTTACACATTGTTAAAGTTTCACGAAAAATTATAAATTTTGTTTTCAAAAAGTGGAAAAATACCCCGATACGGCGTCCATCCCGACGAACCGGGCGACGTGGTCGCGCACTATACACATCGAAAGGCGCTTATAGATGTTGTCGACGTGTGGGAACTGACTGAACCCGATATCGTTGCATATGCGCGACGAAATCAGTGCGTATCCGTCGAGATACCCCGTATCGACCCTTTGTAAATTAAGTCACAACTTTGTGCACACTCATCATATCGCGATGAAACTTGCGCCATTGGACTCGAAATATTTTTTGGTCCTGTGAGCCAAGTTTGGTCCGATTCTGAGACCGTTGATCGGGACGCTATTTTTGGCAGGCCCACAATCTCACTCAACGGGCGATTTTGTGCACAGCCCACCGAAATTCAAAATTGGACATACCATTGGGTTCGTCTCATCAAAACAAATCTATAGACATGTAGTTTGACGACTTTAGAGACCGTAGGTTCTGGCGCGCATTTCGATGCAAAGTGGGTCCAACGGCGGACATCGTTTTGATCCGAAATTATGATTTTCCTCTGTTCCAGAATTTAACTTTTGGACAGGCGTTTCCTAGGCATATCTTATATTCCAAACTCGTTCGTGATGTTTGTTGCAGCATCCGGAGTCATCTGCGACATTTGGCTTTTCTTGCTTCATCTATTGGTCTGTTCGAGCTACTGGATTATTTACTTTTGCACATAACCTCAGGCAAGACACCTTGCCTTTACTGTTTAATTTCTTGCTCAATATCATGCATGCTTTTTCTTTATATTGTTCTTTCAAAACTATATATAGATGCAAATTATTATATTTTATGCAATTGGCTTAGAGTTAAGGGACCACCGTATGTTTAGTGTATCTCATAAACTGTCACGATGTGCCACGGATTGTGTGTGAGTTGTGAGTCGCATATAGATGCGGACTTGCGTGCTGACTGATCATTGGTGCGTACAGGCCGTGCGTTAGGATATAACTACTAATAGATTTGTGTAGAAGACTTGGCAGTTATTAAGGATTGGACAGTGTCGTGGAGAGTCGACACATGTATAACATCATTGGGGGGAGGGGACTGTTATTAGCGTAGGGGCTACATTTTATTTTTATACACATTTTGGGCTGAGGGTGACCCTTATGAGCACTACCTTCTGTCCAAGGCCGATAGTGACTCGGATGAGCGCTACTTACTGCCACTCTTTATTTACTCTACTGAGCCTACAGCCCCTGCGTAGAACGTTGTCCTCAAAGTGCATATCACATAGAATGGTTAGGAACCTTTACTCATGCATACTTTTCTGTTGAGCTTTATTTATTCAGTTTATCGGCATGATATTATGTGTCTTGTTACGTCCCTCTGAGGACCTGGTTTTTCCCCAGGTGTGTGTTCATGTTTTCTGCAGGCGTTCTAGCCAAGGCCATGATCTTCCCCATTTCTCGAAGCTGATTACTCTTGGTTCATTTTATCATTTTGTCGTTTGCTTTCTTGTACATTTATATCATTGAGATAGTTGGTAGTGGACTTTGTCTCCGCCCAACGATTGTACCATAACTGTTCAAGTTGATTCTATCTTTATTTATTATATATTGTGAATGAGATTTAGCATGTCTTGGTTCTCTACATTTTACAGCTTATGTATTCATACGAAGTTTCTATATATTAGAGTGTACTTCGTATGTGTACAGCTGGCATGTCTACGTTCCTAGTCCTACGTATTTTGGGACTGGGGCGTTACACTTCCCCTCCCCCTTTGACCTAGTTTGGCTGGCCATACCTAGATGGGCTAGAGTTTCCTAATGGTTGGGCTTGGGCCTCCCTTCTATGGCTAAAATAAAATAACATTATTTAAAAGGGAAGTTGCTAACTAGCTATAATAAATAAGCCAATAGTTTCTAACCTTAGAATATGATTACTAACCCTACAATCATGCTACAATGACCAAAATACCCTTAAATAGAAAAATGGATGTGATAAGTCCTCTGGCACTATCTCGTCCTCCTATGCCGGTACGCCTCCGGTCTCAGCTTCCGAACCGTAAACCTCCGGATAGTCTTCAGCTTCGTTTAAGCCTGGGAAATAGCCAGGTCCTCAGGGGACTAGCAAGGTGCATAATATACATGCCAAGGTACAGAAATGAAAATATGAACTAAGGCAATCTACTGTATCCGTATATGTGCTATGCAAGTGAGATACTTTTATAGAATACCAGACCCCTTCCACTAAGGCTCACTAGAACCTCAGCAGGATATTGTCCCCAGTACCTGTGTCATGGCACCAAGGACAATCAATTCTCGATAATGATAATCTCTTAATCTGCTACAGAGATAAAGTTCACTAAACAATAGGCCACACGATAATAGGTCTAATATTGTAGTCAAGTTCTCCCCAATCTTCATGTCTAGAATCTAGCAATGTTAAGTCTGTACAGTCATCTCGAAAATAAAAGCAATAAAGATAAAGAAATCTAGAATGCAAACACAAGGTCAATACCACGAATAGTCATGTAAATCTCGCATCATGAATGTGTTGGTGTCATGTGGTCAATCGTGTCAATGGACACATCAGTTTGTACGTAATGCCTAATGTCAATACTCGATGTCACTATTATGACATCGACACCCATATATAAACGAACACTAAGTATTAACGTCCTACGTCATGCAATACTAATAAAAAAGAACAACAAAATAGAAAAGAATAATCTGTAACGAAGGCAAGGCACGCTTGCCTGTAACTGCTGTCTACAGGTAGGCCTGACCAACTCCGGTGTCCTCGTCGATCCTTCCAAGCTCACCTATAATAATATATTATATTTAATATTCTATATCAACATATCATATATCGATTATATGAGTATCTACGCCTCTTAGTTGCCATAACGTTGCTACGACACTGTATCTATTATATAAGTACATATAGGTACCAAATACTCTCGTAAATACTTTACAATTATAAAAAATAATATATTTAAATTCTATAATTTATTTATAAATACTTATATATTGCTATAATTATATTTTCAATAGGGGAACCCTTTCACAAGAGGTCCTATGTCAATGCCACATATGACTTCCTCAATTCGATCCATTAATTTAGTCCCGAAATAATGATTAAATAAAATTAATAAATTTTGTAAAAATCCCAAATATTAGTTAAAATAGTATTTATAATGTTAAATCTTGCACAACATAAAGTTTAATATGAAAACATGGAGTTTTGACACTTTTGGACACAAGGAAAGCAAAAAATTTCGGAGTTCGGTGACACGAAAAATGTCTTGAATTTTTAAAAATAGTAAACGGATGCAAAACCTAACTTATAGATATGCATCAGAAAGGTATCGATGTCTACATTCTGAATAAAAAATAGAAAGATTATAAACTGACCTTAGACAGGCAAAAAGTGGCCTGCAACAGAATTCGTCGGTTCTAGACACCCTGTCGTAGAATCGACGCCACGGACAAACCACTTGGAACTAGGGGATTCAGCAATCATATGTTGGAGTATATATACAAAGGTAACTCTTAGATTTGGTTTGAAGAAAACGGATGAGAAAAAGTGGGTGAAACATCGTCTACAAGTCGACTAACGTGTTGTGACATTTTAGACTTTGATTCGACGGAGGTTCAGTAAAGTAGCGCATCGTGCACCTCTCTAATGGCTGCAAGGTTGCTCCTACAGTTTCTAGGGTGGAAGAGGTCGTATGAGTGGTGGTGATGGTGCATAAATTGAGGAAAAATTGGGGTTTTGAGAAGGAAAAGGGGGGTCGGCTAGGGTTTCGGGTTTGGAGTGGTGGCCGCTAGGTTTGGGAGGATTTGTGGAGTAGTGGACGGTTATGGGGAGAGAGGTGAAGGTTAGGGTTGGGTTTGTATTTATATTATTAGGGCATGGGCTTTGGTTTTATCTAATTTGGTTATGATTTGGTTCTCCAAATTTTGTTATTAGTAATAGGTTTCCTATTTTGGATAGCAGTTTGACCAAGTCAAAGATATAAGAGAATATTGCATATGGCTGCAATTTAATCCTTGGTTTTGGTACTCCTAGTTAGGCTTTAACTAGTAGGGTTGACTAGGTTAGGGTCCGAGTAGCATTACTAGTCAAATTGGATCTGAAAATCAATTTAATGAGTCTCATGTACCATTTACAAATAAGTAGCACATGGAAACTGTAAACCCCTCCCCCCCCCCAATTTTTATGAAATAGGTTATCACTTCTATTTTTTACTTATACGTTAAATCGTGTATATGATTAATTTTGGGGTACAATTAAATTATATATGTACGCTTGTGATTTTTTTTAAATATTTATTTTTATATGTATGTGTGTAGGACTAGGAATATTATAATAGGTGCATTAGCTATTTTGTGTTATATATACTAATGTTAGGTAAATATATATGTTGGATAAATAAATTTAGATAGTAATAAATAAAGCTAATGATATAGTATTATTTAGTAGATTATTATTAGATAATAATCATATTAATTATTAAGTAGTCATTATTGATTTAATGATTGATGCATGATTTCTTAATCATTGAATTCTTTAATTATTAGCTAATCATTGATAAAAACATTAAGTAATGATTTGATGATTGTTTAATTAAGTGATTGATATGTGTATTCCCTGAGCATTTTCTTTCTTCCGAGAATGAGAAGGAACGTAGGCCCGGTTCTTTATTAGTATTAGTTGAATATTGTTTTTCTTTCCTTTTGAGCGGATTCTTCATCCCAGTGTGGGTCCTATCTTTTAACTATGGTCTATTTTAAAACTCTGGACCCTATCTAAAAATAAAACGATAACTTGCTCATGGAAGCAGTAGCATTATACAGCAGTCGGCCCTAGAAACCCATCGGTCCCTTCGTGTCCAGCGTACAGGCTTATGTCCGTTGCGTGTCGGACACCTTTTTGACTACCAAATTCAACAAAACTACCACCAATGTGACCCCCACTGTCACCTCGGCGACCTTCCCTAGCCCAGGGCGTCGTCGCTGCGGGTCACCGCCGATCGGCCAGGGCCGCTACGGAACCCCGCACGTACGGCCAACCGAGCCACAGAACGGAAGCAGTGACAGTTGCGAACCCAAATTCGTGATCGAAATTCATCCTCGTTGCTCGATCATTTTTCGAGATATTTCTTCAGGTATGATCCCGATATATACGCCTTCGATTCCCATCAATTAGTTTGATTTTAGGTAATCTATATTTCCCGAAAAATCGAACCCAAGTTCGATGAAAACCTGTCCCAAAAAACAGGATTGACAACAGTCGAACTAGCCTACTTTGCATTTAATTATCTTCCAGACTATGCATGAATTCAAAAATCTATTTGGAGGCAGTTATAGACAACATATAGGACTTCACGACCTTTTTTGTGGATTTGGAAATCATCGACTACGTGTCGAGAAATAAAATCCCGAAGTTTACCGAAAAAACTGTTTTCCGAAAACACGAAAACCTTTGATACGACGTGCGTCCCGCCAAACCGGGCGACGTGGTCACGAACCGAAAGCATCGAAAGGTGCGTATCGAATTCGTGGATGTGTGGGCTTTGACGGAATTCAAATTGGTCGCGTGTGCGCGACAAATTTGATGCGTATCCATTGAAATTCACCGTATTGGCCTCTGTGCAAATTCTCCAATTACTTTGTGCACGCTCGTTAGATCGAGACGAAACTTGCGCCAACAGGACCGTATCGTTTTTCTGGTTCTATATGCCAAGTTTGGCCCAATTTTGAGACAGTTGATCGGATCGCCGTTTCGGCCCCTTGATCCGATTCAACGGGCAATTTTGTGCACGGTCCACCGGAATCCAAAACTGGACATACCGTTGGGTTCATATCAAAAAACTGGACTTGTTGACATGTAGTTTGACGACTTTAGAGACCATTGATGTCACGCCCCAGAACCAGAATACTGGAGAGCGGGGGCGAACATAGCCAGCTACATATATTGAAATGGAATCCACCTCGCTGTACGGTCACGGCTGTCTAGATATGAGGGTTTACTACAAGCCAACGGTCTCTTAAGGTCAAGCCTATTGTCTCAATCTCAAACAAGTAATATAATTACAAGATGTTAGACCGCCAAATATACAATAAAAGGCATCCCAAATATTACATATTCAGCTGATCATGAAGCTAGTCATACAAAATGCGAGGACTAGCAAGAGTTAAGTCATACATGATCAACCCTAGGATTTGTTAATCATGTTACAGCCCGTAGGCAGACAGTAAGTAAAGATGCATCGAGCTAACAGGTGCTCGTCGGCTAAACGCCTCAAAAGAATAAATTTATAATGTAGTGGGAGAAACAAAATGGAAAACCCACTCGTAGCCCGAGTTCCTTCTAGTCGCCACCATTGGGCTGGAAGTTCGGTAGATCCTCGGGTGCCGCTCCGAAATCTGGCCACACAAAACCAGCTGGGTCAAACCCCAGAAAGAGCAAGTGCCACAAGGAGGCCACGAAATAAGAACAAAAGCCAGCATATCAGAACATAAGAAAATAGAAGAAAAGTACAAGTAATAAAAGTACAACAGGACAATAAACGACTAGGGACATGGAACCATTCCGGGAGCCAGATTACAACCCATAAACCAAACAAGGATCGGGGTTGTAACCCTTCGCCTGAATAGCACTTGTCTCTATCCATTTATTGTTAAGACAAGTAAAACAATCATGTACAGGAGGAACCAGGTTCTGGGACTAGACAAGACTTAGACCAGGCTGGACACCATCCATTCACAAACGGCCAAGTAATTACTACGGCTTACTACTTAACTAACTAGGGTTATAACAAGCCTAATTACTAACAAGATGCAAATAAGAAATTCCCAGTCGCAAGCCCTGCAGACTATCTAGTTATCCTTCCGTGGGTTGAGAGTATGGTTGGGTACATCGCCCAGGAGACGATATACCCTTAGGTGACTTAGAGGGTGCAACACGTAACAGTGTGCTGGAAATGTGCCCTACTCGTCGGCAGGCTACAAGTCCGTTTAAAGCGCCCAGATAACGAGATTGCCTGTGACTGGAAATTCTCCATGAACTATAGTTGGTTCTAGTCATTAGCTTAATCCATATTCAGTGTGAATTCCTGACCGTGGTAACCAGGGAGTCACATCCTAGACATGATACAAGACAAGACAAGTGAATTTCACAAACAGCAAAATGAACACCCACGGAGTCAGAGTTAATTATATGAGTCAAGTTAGCCATCGCAACAGCATCAGGTCAGGTTAAGTTACAAGTTACAAGTTACAAGTTACAAGTCAGGAGTGCGCCGCCACGGGCCACTATCAAGTTATCCAGTTGCAAAGGTTAATCATGGATCACAGGTTACAAGTTAAGAGCGCACCCCATTGGGTCACTAATAAGAAGATCAGAAAGCACTAGCAACATAAATCACAAAATTTGCGAAACCGTATTAGTCATAAGCAAAACACCAAAAACTGTGCCAGTTCGTGTTGGGTCGAGACAGTCGTGTTGTGTGGAACAAGATCTCAAAACTCAAATCCACAAAAGAGTAGCCAAGTCCAAGAAATAAAACCAAATCATCATAGGCAAGTGGGTTGCGCAGGAGGTCAGATTGCGCTGGAGGAAATGGACTGCGCAAATGAATGAACTGCGCAGGGGATGAACTGTGCAGTTGATGGACTACGCTGGGTCGGATTACGCTGGAAGCGGATTACGCTGAATCGGGTTGCGCTGGAAGCAGATTGTGCTGAATCGGGTTACGCTGGAAGCGGATTGCGCTGAGTCGGGTTGCGTTGGAGCGGATTGCGCTGGAGCGAGCGGCACAGCAGTCAAGTGCGCCAGTGGGAGAAAGGCGCTGGAGCTAAGAAGCGCCAGCGCAAGTCAGCCCAGCGCAAAGCGCTGGCCGAGGAGCTGCGCAAGTGAATAGACTGCGCTAAAGAGCGCCGGCCGAGAGTCATCTTCTCCATCAGACCGAGAGGAAGACTCCAAGAACCCTAAACTTCAAATCTTCATAACTTGGCCAAATCAAAACAAAATTTGGATTTTCAAAGTTCTAACTTGTGTAAAATTGAATTCTCTTCCACATGGAAGCCTCAAAACAAGGAAAAATCTAAGTTTAATAGATCAAAACCAAGAAAATCCAAAAATGGTAAAACTTAGATCTAGAAAAATAGAAGCTCCAAATCATAAAATGCCAAGTTCTAATGTTGTTCTCCATGTCCTAATCTAGCTAATAGATAAATAAAATTAGGTCCTTATATGGTGGCAAGGTGCACTTGCCTATGGTGTTGGTGTGGTATGGAGGGAGGAAGAAGATGAAGAAAATTAATGGGGGAAGTAATGAGGAGAGAGAATGGTTGGTAGGGATTTTAATGAGGGTGGATTGTGGTGGAATGGGGGTGGAGTATAGGTTAAAGTGTTCCATTGGGTTTAAAATCAAACCAACCCAACTAAAACCGAGCCGAGCCGAAACCCAAAATACGAGAAAACCCAAAATTCCGCAAGTCGGGAAAAATAAAAATACATACCAAAAATCCAACTATGAGTATAAATATGAAATACGGGAAATGATGGTGACAATTGACTATGGCACGCTTTTCGGTACAAAGCGGGTCCAACGACGGACACCGTTTTTGCCTAAAATTACCGTTTTGTCCCTGTGTCCAGAATTGGACTTAAGGATAGGCAATCCTAGCTAATTTGACTATTCTGAGAATGTTAGAAATGTTTATTTCAGCTTTTGGAGACATTTGTCGATTTTGGACTTTATGGCATACCAGTTGACAATATCTTATTGGTTCTTCGTGCTACCTCCAGGCAAGTATATCTTGTCTCCCTCTACAGTTTATTTTCATGCTTATAGTACGCCTGTTGTAGTATGTTATCTTTAGTTACCTTACTTGTTATAGATTTATATGATACTGTGTTTACCAGTTTATTGTCTTGCTTGCATATCAGTATTTCATGACTTGAAAGTGTAGTTATACCAGGCTTATTTACGTCATAGATCATACTAGAGTTGTCCTTACCTGTGTCATGACCGAGTTGTACCGTGTCTTCAGTGTATCTTGACTGAGTCGTGTCTGCAAGTATGTGTGAGTGAACTGCTATTCCTTTGTCTTTCCCACAACCTGTGAGTCCACACACGGGGCGAGGGTTGTCCTTTGCACCTGCGAGTCCACATACGGGGCGAGGGTGACTTGTCTTGAAACTGACCTGTGAGTCCACATTCGGGACGAGGGTTAGTATTCCATTGATCTTCCAGCATTTCATTTATGCATACTTGATCCTGTATCCGTGTTCATAGTTACATGTCAATAGCCACATGTCAATCTCAAGTCTAGTTCCTGTTTATACCCTGGTTATATTATTGCATGATTAAACTGTTAGATATGCATGTTTTATGTATCTTGCTAGTCCTCTGAGGACCTCTTCAGGTTCAGCGACTATATGGAGTTAGTTAGCAGAGTAGGATGGTAGAGGATTGCGATCTATGATACAGGTATTTGCTTGTGATATTTCTTTATTATCCTTTCGTGCTTTATATTTCGTACCATGTTATATTCTGCTTTATTTATAGAATCATATCATTCTTGGAGTCTAATCGGACAATATGATAATGGGCTGCAGACCATGACCCATACTTGTTTATTCTTGTTTATATGATTCATGTGGATTGAGATATAGTTTAGATTAGACATGATACCCTGCCCTGGACAGCTTATACGTACTCGAGTTAGGCTGGAGTCCGCTCGATACGTAGCTGGCTTGCTCACGAGCTCGCGTCCGAAAAACCAGGTGCGGGTTGGGACAAAAATTTTTTGGTGGCCCATGCAGGTCAGAGCATATCGTATCGGTTACATAACTGTACTGATACGAGCCTGCGACTATGACTAAACCCTTAGAAATCTCAATCCACGCTGTCTTGAAAATTCTCCTAGAAACTCTCTACGTCCTTGAAAACTCCATAATTGCTCTCGATTATACTTCCTTGCTTTCCGTACCATTGATTCTCGTCCCTTCCTATTTCGGGATGACGAATGATCGTGCCATCTAGAATCTATCAGAAATTCTTAAGTTATAGTATAATATTGCTTGACTATTGAATATTTGGTTGTTTATAGATATGAGGGATTATAGATGACAAATATCCTAGATATCTGATTGGTAGAATTGTTAGCAACTAGTTAGAAGGATATACGATTTTAGGGGCCATGTTTTGAGGAGTAGTGTGACCAAAGATGTGTAGATGTCCTCGAGATTTCGTAGTTACAAGATGGCTAGAAGAAAGATATAAACTATTTTTGGAGGAATTATAATTTGAGGAGGTTAAGGTAAGAGTAGACTTTGAATTTTATGGAATAGTTACGAATTAGAATTTCGAGGACGAAATTATTTTTATAAATTGGGTAGGATGTAAACCCCTCCCCCCCTCCCCCCCCACAATTTTTATAAAATAGGTTATCACTTCTATTTTTTTTACTTATACGTTAAATCGTGTATATGATTAATTTTGGGGTACAATTAAATTATATATGTACGCTTGTGATTTTTTTAAATATTTATTTTTATATGTATGTGTGTAGGACTAGGAATATTATAATAGGTGTATTAGCTATTTTGTGTTATATATACTAATGTTAGGTAAATATATATGTTGGATAAATAAATTTAGATAGTAATAAATAAAGCTAATGATATAGTATTATTTGGTAGATTATTATTAGATAATAATCATATTAATTATTAAGTAGTCATTATTGATTTAATGATTGATGCATGATTTCTTAATCATTGAATTCTTTAATTATTAGCTAATCATTGATAAAAAACATTAAGTAATGATTGGATGATTGTTTAATTAAGTGATTAATATGTGTATTCCCTGAGCATTTCCTTTCTTCCGAGAATGAGAAAGAACGTGGGCCCGGTTCTTTATTAGTATTAGTTGAATATTGTTTTTCTTTTCTTTTGAGCGGATTCTTCATCCCAGTGTGGGTCCTACCTTTTAACTATGGTCTATTTTAAAACTCTGGACCCTATCTAAAAATAAAACGATAACTTGCTCATGGAAGCAGTAGCATTATACAGCAGCCGACCCTAGAAACCCATCGGTCCCTTCGTGTCCAGCGTGCAGGCTTATGTCCGTTGCGTGTCGGACACCTTTTTGACTACCAAATTCAACAACACTACCACCAATGTTACCCCCACTGTCACCCCGACGACCTTCCCTAGCCCAGGGCGTCGTCGCTGTGGGTCACCGCTGATCGACCAGGGCCGCCGCGGAACCCCGTGCGCGCGGCCAACCGAGCCACAGAACGGAAGCAGTGACAGTTGCGAACCCAAATTCGTGATCGAAATTCATCCTCATTGCTCGATCATTTTTCGAGATATTTCTTCAGGTATGATCCAGATATATACGCCTTCGATTCCCATCAATTAGTTTGATTTTAGGTAATCTATATTGCCCAAAAAATCGAACCCAAGTTCGATGAAAACCTGTCCCAAAAAACAGGATTGACAACTGTCGAACTAGCCTACTTTGCATTTAATTATCTTCCAGACCATGCATGAATTCAAAAATCTATTTGAAGGCAGTTATAGACAACATATAGGACTTCACGACCCTTTTTGTGGATTTGGAAATCATCGACTACGTGTCGAGAAATCGAATCCCGAAGTTTACCGAAAAACTGTTTTCCGAAAACACAAAAACCTTCGATACGACGTACGTCCCGCCAAACCTGGCGACATGGTCGCGAACCGAAAGCATCGAAAGGTGTGTATCGAATTCATGGACGTGTGGGCTTTGACGGAATTCAAATTGGTCGCGTGTGCGCGATGAATTTGATGCGTATCCATCGGAATTCACCGTATCGGCCTCTGTGCAAATTCTCCAATTACTTTGTGCACGCTCGTCAGATCGAGAAAAAACTTGCGCCAACATGACCGTATCAGTTTTCTGGTTCTGTATGCCAAGTTTGGTCCGATTCCGAGACAGTTGATCGGATCGCCATTTCGCGGGCCCTACGATCCGATTCAACGGGCGATTTTGTGCACGGCCCACCGGAATCCAAAACTGGACATACCGTTGGGTTCGTATCAAAAAACCGGACCTGTTGACATATAATTTGACGAATTTAGAGACCATTGACTATGGCACGCTTTTCGGTACAAAGCGGGACCAACGGCGGACACCATTTTTGTTCAAAATTACCGTTTTACCCCTGTATCCAGAATTGGACTTAAGAACAGGCAATCCTAGCTAATTTGACTATTCTGAGAATGTTGTAAATGTTTATTTCAGCTTTTGGAGACATTTGTGGATTTTGGACTTTATAGCGTACCAGTTGACGGTATCCTATTGGTTCTTCGTGCTACCTCCAGGCAAGTATACATTGCCTCCCTCTACAGTTTATTTTCATGCTTATAGTACGCTTGTTGTAGTATGTTATCTTTAGTTACCTTACTTGTTATAGATTTATATGATACCGCATTTACCAGTTTATTGTCTTGCTTGTATATCAGTATTTTCATGACTTGATAGTGTAGTTATACCAGGCTTATTTACGTCATAGATCATGCTAGAGTTGTCCTTACCTATGTCATGACCGAGTTGTACCGTGTCTTTAGTGTATCTTGACTGAGTCGTGTCTGCAAGTATGTGTGAGTGAACTGCTATTCCTTTGTCTTTTCCACAACCTGCGAGTCCACACACGGGACGAGGGTTGTCCTTTGCACCTGCGAGTCCACATACGGGGCGAGGGTGACTTGTCTTGAAACTGACCTACGAGTCCACATTCGGGACGAGGGTTAGTATTCCATTGATCTTTCAGCAGTTCATTTATGCATACTTGATCCCGTATCCGTGTTCATAGTTACATGTCAGTAGCCACATGTCAGTCTCATGTCTAGTTCCTGTTTATACCCTGGTTATATTATTGCATAATTAAACTGTTAGATATGCATGTTTTATGTATCTTGCTAGTCCTTTGAGGACCTGATGATCTCTTCAGGTTTAGCGACTGCATGGAGTTAGTTAGCAGAGCATGATGGTAGAGGATTGCGATCTATGATACAGGTATTTGCTTGTGATATTTCTTTATTATCCTTTCGTGCTTTATATTCCGTACCATGTTATATTCTGCTTTATTTATAGACTCATATCATTCTTGGAGTCTAATCGGACAATATGATAATGGGCTGCAGACCATGACCCATACTTGTTCATTCTTGTTTATATGATTCATGTGGATTGAGATATAGTTTAGATTAGACATGATACCCTGCCCAGGACAGCTTATACATTCTCGAGTTAGGCTGGAGTCCGCTCGATACGTAGCTGGCTTGCTCACGAGCTCGCGTTCGAAAAATCGGGTGCGGATCGGGACAAGTTTTTTTTTGGTGGCCCATGCAGGTCAGAGCATATCGTATCGGTTACATAACTGTACTGATACGAGCCTGCGACTATGACTAAATCCTTAGAAATCTCAATCAACACTGCCTTAAAAATTCTCCTAGAAACTCTCTACGTCCTTGAAAACTCCATAATTGCTCTCGAATATACTTCTTTGCTTTTCGTACCATTGATTCTCGTCCCTTCCTATTTCGGGACGACGAATGATCGTGCCATCTAGAATCTATCAGAAATTCTTAAGTTATAGTATAATATTGCTTGACTATTGAATATTTGGTTGTTTATAGATATGAGGGATTATAAATGACATACATCCTAGATATCTGATTGGTAGAATTGTTAGCAACTAGTTAGAAGGATATACGATTTTAGGGGCCATGTTTTGAGGAGTAGTGTGACCAAAGATGTGTAGATGTCCTCGAGATTTCGTAGTTACAAGATGGCTAGAAGAAAGATATAAACTATTTTTAGAGGAATTATAATTTGAGGAGGTTAAGGTAAGAGTAGACTTTGAATTTTATGGAATAGTTACGAATTAGAATTTCGAGGACGAAATTATTTTTATAAATTGGGTAGGATGTAAACCCCTCCCCCCCCCCCAATTTTTATAAAATAGGTTATCACTTCTATTTTTTTTTCTTATACGTTAAATCGTGTATATGATTAATTTTTGGGTACAATTAAATTATATATGTACGCTTGTGATTTTTTTAAATATTTATTTTTATATGTATGTGTGTAGGACTAGGAATATTATAATAGGTGTATTAGCTATTTTGTGTTATATATACTAATGTTAGGTAAATATATATGTTGGATAAATAAATTTAGATAGTAATAAATAAAGCTAATGATATAGTATTATTTGGTAGATTATTATTAGATAATAATTATATTAATTATTAAGTAGTCATTATTGATTTAATGAATGATGCATGATTTCTTAATCATTGAATTCTTTAATTATTAGCTAATCATTGATAAAAAAAACATTAAGTAATGATTGGATGATTGTTTAATTAAGTGATTAATATGTGTATTCCCTGAGCATTTCCTTTCTTCCGAGAAAGAGAATGAACGTGGGCCCGGTTCTTTATTAGTATTAGTTGAATATTGTTTTTCTTTCCTTTTGAGCGGATTCTTCATCCCAGTGTGGGTCCTACCTTTTAACTATGGTCTATTTTAAAACTCTGGACCCTATCTAAAAATAAAACGATAACTTGCTCATGGAAGCAGTAGCATTATACAGCAGCCGACCCTAGAAACCCATCGGTCCCTTCGTGTCCAGCGTGCAGGCTTATGTCCGTTGCGTGTCGGACACCTTTTGACTACCAAATTCAACAAAACTACCCCCAATGTTACCCCCACTGTCACCCCGACGACCTTCCCTAGCCCAGGGCATCGCCGCTGCGCATCACCGCTGATCGACCAGGGCCGCCGCGGAACCCCGTGCGCGCGGCCAACCGAGCCACAGAACGGAAGCAGTGACAGTTGCGAACCCAAATTTGTGATCGAAATTCATCCTCATTGCTCGATCATTTTCCGAGATATTTCTTCAGGTATGATCCCGATATATACGCCTTCGATTCCCATCAATTAGTTTGATTTTAGGTAATCTATATTGCCCAAAAAATCGAACCCAAGTTCGATGAAAACCTGTCCCAAAAAACAGGATTGACAACAGTCGAACTAGCCTACTTTGCATTTAATCATCTTCCAGACCATGCATGAATTCAAAAATCTATTTGAAGGCAGTTATAGACAACATATAGGACTTTATGACCCTTTTTGTGGATTTGGAAATCATCGACTACGTGTCGAGAAATCGAATCCCGAAGTTTACCGAAAAACTGTTTTCCGAAAACACGAAAACCTTCGATACGACGTACGTCCCGCCAAACCGGGCGACATGGTCGCGAACCGAAAGCATCGAAAGGTGTGTATCGAATTCATGGACGTGTGAGCTTTGACGGAATTCAAATTGGTCGCGTGTGCGCGATGAATTTGATGTGTATCCATCGGAATTCACCGTATCGACCTCTGTGCAAATTCCCCAACTACTTTGTGCACGCTCGTCAGATCGAGAAAAAACTTGTGCCAACAGGACCGTATCATTTTTCTGGTTCTGTATGCCAAGTTTGGTCCGATTCCGAGACAGTTGATCGGATCGCCGTTTCGCGGGCCCCACGATCCGATTCAACGGGCAATTTTGTGCACAGCCCACCAGAATCCAAAACTGGACATACCGTTGGGTTCGTATCAAAAAACCGGACCTGTTGACATATAATTTGACGAATTTAGAGACCATTGACTATGGTACGCTTTTCGGTACAAAACGGGTCCAACGGCGGACACCATTTTTGTCCGAAATTACCGTTTTACCCCTGTATCCAGAATTGGACTTAAGGACAGGCAATCCTATCTAATTTGACTATTCTAAGAATGTTGGAAATGTTTATTTCAGCTTTTGGAGACATTTGTGGATTTTGGACTTTATAGCGTACCAGTTGACGGTATCTTATTGGTTCTTCGTGCTACCTCCAGGCAAGTATACCTTGCCTCCCTCTACAGTTTATTTTCATGCTTATAGTACGCCTGTTGTAGTATGTTATCTTTAGTTACCTTACTTGTTATAGATTTATATGATACCGTATTTACCAGTTTATTGTCTTGCTTGTATATCAGTATTTTTATGACTTGATAGTATAGTTATACCAGGCTTGTTTACGTCATATATCATGCTAGAGTTGTCCTTACCTGTGTTATGACCGAGTTGTACCGTGTCTTTAGCGTATCTTGACTGAGTCGTGTCTGCAAGTATGTGTGAGTGAACTGCTATTCCTTTGTTTTTCCCACAACCTACGAGTCCACACACGGGACGAGGGTTGTCCTTTGCACCTGCGAGTCCACATACGGGACGAGGGTGACTTGTCTTGAAACTGACCTGCGAGTCCACATTCGGGACGAGGGTTAGTATTCCATTGATCTTCCAGCAGTTCATTTATGCATACTTGATCCCGTATCCGTGTTCATAGTTACATGTCAGTAGCCACATGTCAGTCTCATGTCTAGTTCCTGTTTATACCCTGGTTATATTATTGCATGATTAAACTGTTAGATATGCATGTTTTATGTATCTTGCTAGTCCTTTGAGGACCTGATGATCTCTTCAGGTTTAGCGACTGCATGGAGTTAGTTAGCAGAGCATGATGGTAGAGGATTGCGATCTATGATACAGGTATTTGCTTGTGATATTTCTTTATTATCCTTTCGTGCTTTATATTCCATACCATGTTATATTCTGCTTTATTTATAGACTCATATCATTCTTGGAGTCTAATCGGACAATATGATAATGGGCTGCAGACCATGACCCATACTTGTTCATTCTTGTTTATATGATTCATGTGGATTGAGATATAGTTTAGATTAGACATGATACCCTGCCCAGGACAGCTTATACATTCTCGAGTTAGGCTGGAGTCCGCTCGATACGTAGCTGGCTTGCTCACGAGCTCGCGTCCGAAAAACCGGGTACGGATCGGGACAAGTTTTTTTTTGGTGGCCCATACAGGTCAGAGCATATCGTATCGGTTACATAACTGTACTGATACGAGCCTGCGACTATGACTAAATCCTTAGAAATCTCAATCAATACTGCCTTAAAAATTCTCCTAGAAACTCTCTACGTCCTTGAAAACTCCATAATTGCTCTCGAATATACTTCTTTGCTTTTCGTACCATTGATTCTCGTCCCTTCCTATTTCGGGACGACGAATGATCGTGCCATCTAGAATCTATCAAAAATTCTTAAGTTATAGTATAATATTGCTTGACTATTGAATATTTGGTTGTTTATAGATATGAGGGATTATAAATAACATACATCCTAGATATCTGATTGGTAGAATTGTTAGCAACTAGTTAGAAGGATATACGATTTTAGGGGCCATGTTTTGAGGAGTAGTGTGACCAAAGATGTGTAGATGTCCTCGAGATTTCGTAGTTACAAGATGGCTAGAAGAAAGATATAAACTATTTTTAGAGGAATTATAATTTGAGGAGGTTAAGGTAAGAGTAGACTTTGAATTTTATGGAATAGTTACAAATTAGAATTTCGAGGACGAAATTATTTTTATAAATTGGGTAGGATGTAAACCCCTCCCCCCCCCAATTTTTATAAAATAGGTTATCACTTCTATTTTTTTCTTATACGTTAAATCGTGTATATGATTAATTTTGGGGTACAATTAAATTATATATGTACGCTTGTGATTTTTTTAAATATTTATTTTTATATGTATGTGTGTAGGACTAGGAATATTATAATAGGTGTATTAGCTATTTTGTGTTATATATACTAATGTTAGGTAAATATATATGTTGGATAAATAAATTTAGATAGTAATAAATAAAGCTAATGATATAGTATTATTTGGTAGATTATTATTAGATAATAATCATATTAATTATTAAGTAGTCATTATTGATTTAATGAATGATGCATGATTTCTTAATCATTGAATTCTTTAATTATTAGCTAATCATTGATAAAAAAACATTAAGTAATGATTGGATGATTGTTTAATTAAGTGATTAATATGTGTATTCCCTGAGCATTTCCTTTCTTCCGAGAAAGAGAAGGAACGTGGGCCCGGTTCTTTATTAGTATTAGTTGAATATTGTTTTTCTTTCCTTTTGAGCGGATTCTTCATCCCAGTGTGGGTCCTACCTTTTAACTATGGTCTATTTTAAAACTCTGGACCCTATCTAAAAATAAAACGATAACTTGCTCATGGAAGCAGTAGCATTATACAGCAGCCGACCCTAGAAACCCATCGGTCCCTTCGTGTCCAGCGTGCAGGCTTATGTCCGTTGCGTGTCGGACACCTTTTTGACTACCAAATTCAACAAAACTACCACCAATGTTACCCCCACTGTCACCCCGACGACCTTCCCTAGCCCAGGGCATCGCCGCTGCGCGTCACCGCTGATCGACCAGGGCCGCCGCGGAACCCCGTGCGCCCGGCCAACCGAGCCACAGAACGGAAGCAGTGACAGTTGCGAACCCAAATTTGTGATCGAAATTCATCCTCATTGCTCGATCATTTTCCGAGATATTTCTTCAGGTATGATCCCGATATATACGCCTTCGATTCCCATCAATTAGTTTGATTTTAGGTAATCTATATTGCCCAAAAAATCGAACCCAAGTTCGATGAAAACCTGTCCCAAAAAACAGGATTGACAACAGTCGAACTAGCCTACTTTGCATTTAATCATCTTCCAGACCATGCATGAATTCAAAAATCTATTTGAAGGCAGTTATAGACAACATATAGGACTTCACGACCCTTTTTGTGGATTTGGAAATCATCGACTACGTGTCGAGAAATCGAATCCCGAAGTTTACCGAAAAACTGATTTCCGAAAACACGAAAACCTTCGATACGACGTACGTCCCGCCAAACCGGGCGACATGGTCGCGAACCGAAAGCATCGAAAGGTGTGTATCGAATTCATGGACGTGTGGGCTTTGACGGAATTCAAATTGGTCGCGTGTGCGCGATGAATTTGATGTGTATCCATCGAAATTCACCGTATCGGCCTCTGTGTAAATTCCCCAATTACTTTATGCACGCTCGTCAGATCGAGAAAAAACTTGTGCCAACAGGACCATATCATTTTTCTGGTTCTGTATGCCAAGTTTGGTCCAATTCCGAGACAGTTGATCGGATCGCCGTTTCGTGGGCCCCACGATCCGATTCAACGGACGATTTTGTGCACGGCCCACCAGAATCCAAAACTGGACATACCGTTGGGTTCGTATCAAAAAACTGGACCTGTTAACATATAATTTGATAAATTTAGAGACCATTGACTATGGTACGCTTTTCGGTACAAACGGGTCCAACGGCGGACACCATTTTTGTCCGAAATTACCGTTTTACCCCTGTATCCAGAATTGGACTTAAGGACAGGCAATCCTATCTAATTTGGCTATTCTGAGAATGTTGGAAATGTTTATTTCAGCTTTTGGAGACATTTGTGGATTTTGGACTTTATAGCGTACCAGTTGACGGTATCTTATTGGTTCTTCGTGCTACCTCCAGGCAAGTATACCTTGCCTCCCTCTACAGTTTATTTTCATGCTTATAGTACGCCTGTTATAGTATGTTATCTTTAGTTACCTTACTTGTTATAGATTTATATGATACCGCATTTACCAGTTTATTGTCTTGCTTGTATATCAGTATTTTCATGACTTGATAGTGTAGTTATACCAGGCTTGTTTACGTCATATATCATGCTAGAGTTGTCCTTACCTGTGTCATGACCGAGTTGTACCGTGTCTTTAGCGTATCTTGACTGAGTCGTGTCTGCAAGTATGTGTGAGTGAACTGCTATTCCTTTGTTTTTCCCACAACCTACGAGTCCACACACGGGACGAGGGTTGTCCTTTGCACCTGCGAGTCCACATACGGGACGAGGGTGACTTGTCTTGAAACTGACCTGCGAGTCCACATTCGGGACGAGGGTTAGTATTCCATTGATCTTCCAGCAGTTCATTTATGTATACTTGATCCCGTATCCGTGTTCATAGTTACATATCAGTAGCCACATGTCAGTCTCATGTCTAGTTCCTGTTTATACCCTGGTTATATTATTGCATGATTAAACTGTTAGATATGCATATTTTATGTATCTTGCTAGTCCTCTGAGGACCTGATGATCTCTTCAGGTTTAGCGACTGCATGGAGTTAGTTAGCAGAGCAGGATGGTAGAGGATTGCGATCTATGATACAGGTATTTGCTTGTAATATTTCTTTATTATCCTTTTGTGCTTTATATTCCGTATCATGTTACATTCTGCTTTATTTATAGACTCATATCATTCTTGGAGTCTAATCGGACAATATGATAATGGGCTGCAGACCATGACCCATACTTGTTCATTCTTGTTTATATGCACTAGAAAAAATACTCCTATTTTGCAACGGTTTTCGTGCAACACTTTTATGAATGTTGCTGGAACTAAAATTTGCAACAGTTATGTAACGGTTGAAATAACTGTTTCTAAATTAAATATATTTGTAATGGTTATAGATTAACCCTTGCCTAATACATTTTTTACAACGGTTCATAAACACTTGCTAAACATTTTTCTTTATTACAACGGTCAAGCAACAATTTTATAAAAGTGTTGTCAAAGCGAGTTGAATGGACAACGGTTATGCAAGGGTTTTAAGTATTTGTTACAAATTTATTAATATTTTGCAACGATTATATAAAGCCTTATAAAAGGCTCATTGTTAGCAACAGTTGTACAACAATTTTTGTAACCTGTTGTGAGTGGACTTATTATTTGTAATGATTGTGCAACGATTTATGCTACCAGTTGCAATTTTTTTTGTTTAATAACACCTTTTACGATAACCATTGTCAAAAGAATAAACAACTATTACAAAATATTGATCTTGCAACAGTTTGTTTATAGTCGTTGCAAATTCAACGTCCAATTTGAATTTTATTTATACACAATAGGGATTTAAGCATTAGAATTACTCGTATTAATTGGTTCCTTGTTCGCTAACAAAAAATATTAGATAATATATTTAACATCGATCCAAAAGCTACAATTGATAAAAATGATATAAGTACATATATATTATATATATAAGTATTTATATACAAATGAGATTGTAGCCTAGTGGTAGAGCAGAGGCATGTGATCTAGGAGGTTGGGAGTTCGAGCCCCGTTGGAGGTAAAAAAAGTATTTTTTTTATTGAGCATTGCCTATTATCCGCAACAATTTTTAACCGTTGCATGAAATATTTTAGGCAACAGTTACAACCATCGTGCTTTACTTAATATTTACAATGGTTTGCAAATCGTTGCCAAATATATTATTGACAACACTATGTAAACGTTATGAATTAACATGAGATCCGTTGCATAATACGTTATTTGCAACTATTTATAAAAATGTTGCAAAAACCTTCTATAACTGTTGCAAGAGAAATCTGCAACGCTTGAATTTACAATGGTTCCAATAACTGTTGCAGAATGATTTTGCAACAGATTATATTGTTTTTGCAATAGTTTTTGACCGTTGTAAGACACCCTGATTTCTTGTAGTGATGATTCATGTGGATTGAGATATAGTTTAGATTAGACATGATACCCTGCCCTGGACAGCTTATACATACTCGAGTTAGGCTGGAGTTCGCTTGATACGTAGCTGGCTTGCTCACGAGCTCGCGTCCGAAAAATCGGGTGCGGGTCGGGACAAGTTTTTTTTTGGTGGCCCATGCAGGTCAGAGCATATCGTATCGGTTACATAACTGTACTGATACGAGCCTGCGACTATGACTAAACTCTTAGAAATCTCAATCCACACTGCCTTAAAAATTCTCCTAGAAACTCTCTACGTCCTTGAAAACTCCATAATTGCTCTCGAATATACTTCTTTGCTTTCCGTACCATTGATTCTCGTCCCTTCCTATTTCGGGACGACGAATGATCGTGCCATCTAGAATCTATCAGAAATTCTTAATTTATAGTATAATATTGCTTGACTATTGAATATTTGGTTGTTTATAGATATGAGGGATTATAGATGACATACATCCTAGATATCTAATTGGTAGAATTGTTAGCAACTAGTTAGAAGGATATACGATTTTAGGGGCCATGTTTTGAGGAGTAGTGTGACCAAAGATGTGTAGATGTCCTCGAGATTTCGTAGTTACAAGATGGCTAGAAGAAAGATATAAACTATTTTTGGAGGAATTATAATTTGAGGAGGTTAAGGTAAGAGTAGACTTTGAATTTTATGGAATAGTTACGAATTAGAATTTCGAGGACGAAATTATTTTTATAAATTGGGTAGGATGTAAACCCCTCCCCCCCCCAATTTTTATAAAATAGGTTATCACTTCTATTTTTTTACTTATACGTTAAATCGTGTATATGATTAATTTTGGGGTACAATTAAATTATATATGTACGCTTGTGATTTTTTTAAATATTTATTTTTATATGTATGTGTGTAGGACTAGGAATATTATAATAGGTGTATTAGCTATTTTGTGTTATATATACTAATGTTAGGTAAATATATATGTTGGATAAATAAATTTAGATAGTAATAAATAAAGCTAATGATATAGTATTATTTGGTAGATTATTATTAGATAATAATCATATTAATTATTAAGTAGTCATTATTGATTTAATGATTGATGCATGATTTCTTAATTATTGAATTCTTTAATTATTAGCTAATCATTGATAAAAAATATTAAGTAATGATTGGATGATTGTTTAATTAAGTGATTAATATGTGTATTCCCTCAGCATTTCCTTTCTTCCGAGAATGAGAAGGAACGTGGGCCCGGTTCTTTATTAGTATTAGTTGAATATTGTTTTTCTTTCCTTTTGAGCGGATTCTTCATCCCAGTGTGGGTCCTACCTTTTAACTATGGTCTATTTTAAAACTCTGGACCCTATCTAAAAATAAAACGATAACTTGCTCATGGAAGCAGTAGCATTATACAGTAGCCGACCCTAGAAACCCATCGGTCCCTTCGTGTCCAGCGCGCAGGCTTATGTCCGTTGCGTGTCGGACACCTTTTTGACTACCAAATTCAACAAAACTACCACCAATGTTACCCCCACTGTCACCCTGACGACCTTCCCTAGCCCAGGGCGTCGCCGCTGCGGGTCACCGCTGATCGACCAGGGCCGCCGCGGAACCCCGTGCGCACGGCCAACCGAGCCACAGAACGGAAGCAGTGATAGTTGCGAACCCAAATTCGTGATCGAAATTCATCCTCATTGCTCGATCATTTTCCGAGATATTTTTTCAGGTATGATCCCGATATATACGCCTTCGATTCCCATCAATTAGTTTGATTTTAGGTAATCTATATTACCCAAAAAATCGAACCCAAGTTCGATGAAAACCTGTCCCAAAAAACAGGATTGACAACAGTCGAACTAGCCTAATTTGCATTTAATTATCTTCCAGACCATGCATGAATTCAAAAATCTATTTGAAGGCAGTTATAGACAACATATAGGACATCACGACCCTTTTTGTGGATTTGGAAATCATCGACTACGTGTCGAGAAATTGAATCCCGAAGTTTACCGAAAAACTGTTTTCCGAAAACACGAAAACCTTCGATACGACGTACGTCCCGCCAAACCGGGCGATATGGTCACGAACCGAAAGCATCGAAAGATGTGTATCGAATTCATAGACGTGTGGGCTTTGACAGAATTCAAATTGGTCGCGTGTGCGCGATGAATTTGATGCGTATCCATCGGAATTCACCGTATCGGCCTCTGTGCAAATTTCCTAATTACTTTGTGCACGCTCGTCAGATCGAGAAAAAACTTACGCCAACAGGACCATATCATTTTTCTGGTTCTGTATGCCAAGTTTGGTCCGATTCCGAGACAGTTGATCGGATCGTCGTTTCGCGGACCCCACGATCCGATTCAACGGGCAATTTTGTGCACGGCCCACCAGAATCCAAAACTGGACATACCGTTGGGTTCGTATCAAAAAACCGGACCTGTTGACATATAATTTGATGAATTTAGAGACCATTGACTATGGCACGCTTTTCGGTACAAAGCGAGTCCAACGACGGACACCATTTTTGTCCGAAATTACCGTTTTACCCCTGTGTCCAGAATTGGACTTAAGGACAGGCAATCCTAGCTAATTTGACTATTCTGAGAATGTTGGAAATATTTATTTCAGCTTTTGGAGACATTTGTGGATTTTGGACTTTATAGCGTACCAGTTGACGGTATCTTATTGGTTCTTCGTGCTACCTCCAGGCAAGTATACCTTGTCTCCCTCTACAGTTTATTTTCATGCTTATAGTACGCCTGTTGTAGTATGTTATCTTTAGTTACCTTACTTGTTATAGATTTATATGATACCGCATTTACCAGTTTATTGTCTTTCTTGTATATCAGTATTTCATGACTTGATAGTGTAGTTATACCAGGCTTGTTTACGTCATAGATCATGCTAGAGTTGTCCTTACCTGTGTCATGACTGAGTTGTACCGTGTCTTTAGCGTATCTTGACTGAGTCGTGTCTGCAAGTATGTGTGAGTGAACTGCTATTCCTTTGTCTTTCCCACAACCTACGAGTCCACACACGGGACGAGGGTTGTCCTTTGCACCTGCGAGTCCACATACGGGGCGAGGGTGACTTGTCTTGAAACTGACCTGCGAGTCCATATTCGGGACGAGGGTTAGTATTCCATTGATCTTCCAGCAGTTCATTTATGCATACTTGATCCCGTATCCGTGTTCATAGTTACATGTCAGTAGCCACTTGTCAGTCTCATGTCTAGTTCCTGTTTATACCCTGGTTATATTATTGCATGATTAAACTGTTAGATATGCATGTTTTATGTATCTTGCTAGTCCTCTGAGGACCTGATGATCTCTTCAGGTTTAGCGACTGCATGGAGTTAGTTAGCAGAGCAGGATGGTAGAGGATTGCGATCTATGATACAGGTATTTGCTTGTGATATTTCTTTATTATCCTTTCGTGCTTTATATTCCGTACCATGTTATATTCTGCTTTATTTATAGACTCATATCATTCTTGGAGTCTAATCGGACAATACGATAATAGGCTGCAGACCATGACCCATACTTTTTCATTCTTGTTTATATGATTCTTGTGGATTGAGATATAGTTTAGATTAGACATGATACCCTGCCCTGGACAGCTTATACGTACTCGAGTTGGGATGGAGTCCGCTGCACACGAGCTCGCGTCCGAAAAATCGGGTGCGGGTCATGACAGAAACTCGATTGGATGGTGCACCCTAGGCATATGCATTGTAGACTCAATATGGGTCAAAACCATATATTGGGTCATACGGTTTCGATCTATGTCAAGTCCCAAAAACAAATTAGAAGTTGGCTTAAAATTACGTCAATGGCTCAAATTGGCCTAAGTTGGCCCGAAGTTGCGCGAAGTCAAAATAATATTGAAAAGCAAATTTGTATGGGACATAATATATCAAACTGAAGGTGGACGAGTCTAGAATTCAAATATGGAACTGGATTTGAGAAAACAATATTTCTTGTGCTTCAAAAATCAAAGCTACGGTAAACTACTAACATAGTCATCATTAACTTTAATAAATTAAAATATTCATATAAAATAATTAAAAATAATTAAAAATAAAATCCAAAAATTAGGGGGCTTACAACGAGAAAGGAATACTGTCGCTACCGATTCAGTCGGGACCGATAGATCGGGATCGGTTGAATCGGTCAAACGGGAATTATTTGAATTAAGATCATTTTCTCGTTATGGAAAGGCTTCTTCAGAATCAAGTCCCATATTCAGCGGGTTGCACCTCGAGGATTAGCTCTACGGCTGAGTCGGAAGAGACCTTCCGTTGCTCTATTTTTCATGCCGCACTTGCTTTGGCTTTGGTTTTCGTGAATATTTTTGATAGTTTTCATGTCTTGCGTTTTCGAACTTCGTATTCGTATCGCACGTTCTAATCAGTTGCTTATGCGATTGCAGGTGATCGAGTAGGCGACGTTAGCACAACCAACCAGTCCTTCACTTGAAGCAAAGACTAAGGTGAGTGGCTGACCTTCTTCGCCTCGACCCTCTGCTTCAGAATCAACTATGAAACACAAAAACAATGCTTGTCGCCATAGTGTAGATCAATGAAATCATGGCGCGATTCTTTACGAAATACTTGCTATCGAACCACTTTACATGAAAAACTGATGCCTGATTTCTTATGCCTTATTTACTTATCCTATGCAAACCAAAGGATGAATCGATTAACGTTTATCGCAATGATACGGCTAAAGTGCCTAAATGACTAAGTTCAAAGAAAAGGGTCAGTTTCACACCAAAAGAGAAAGTTAAAGGTTCTAGTAAAAAGATAGAATATTTCATGAATCTACAAAAATGGTTATTGGACAACTTATGCATAAGGTGTAGTTTTCTCGAACGGTTGCTAACCGATTCGGTCCGGAAGGAACAAGTATAGTAAGCGCCAGCCATGAATCGGCGTGGGTGATTCAGGAACTTTCACACATGGCTCGCTACCCGCCGTAAAAGGGTCGTCGTCTAACCTAGCTATAGTCCATGATAGCTTGACATTGGCAGTGACCTTCACACCCCTTTTATTGCTTGAACTAACGCATATGACATGGGATGATTATGATAACTGCTCAATGTATACAATTTTATATGCTTGCCTTAAAACATATTAACATACAAATCAATCAGGATGGTTAGAAAGATCACAAAAATAGCTAACATGTTTTATAAAACGGCTTGAACCAAATGCAGAGCTTGGATTTAATTAGCCACTCGTCAGTACATGTGATCATACTGACCCTCGCTTTTTGTAGGTGCCAGGAATCAGGAGGAACACGCCAACTAGCTATGCGACGTTCGTGCTTTTGAAGCTTCGACCGCACGTCGAAGACCTCTGTCGTATCAACTTTTGAAGACTTTCTGCAAGTCCAAGAAATATTTTTCGGCATCCCTCGCATCCAGGTGGCTGGAATAATTTTGTTGTAAATGAGGGATATATGTATGGAACGACTATCTCATCAGCACTCCTTTTGTAATCGAGTCATGTTGTAAAGCCCGCACGGCACGATTGTAATAGAGTCTGTAAATGATGTCTATTATGAATAAAATACAAAGTTTCTCTGTCTTAATGTGTTGTACAATTTGTATGTGCTCTCTCTTAGATGTTGTGTTTCAGATTACCTTATGACTATGCCTTATGCGATCGCAACCTAGGTTCGTACGGCATCACGTCCGGGGGACGACTTTCGATTCTTCGAAATCGGGACGTGACACATACACCGAAACCAGGCTGGCAAAAGGCCTTTAATATGCAGCCAGAAGCACGTTTGATTTCATTATGTGAGTGAAAAGAATTACAGTTATGGTACAGAATTCAAGGCTTAGTCAATTCTTGTATCATGCTGTTATTTAATGTCACGTCCCGCTCCCGTAGGAGCGATCGTCCTCGCTAAGGCGTGATGCCGCACGAGCCTAGATTGCACTCGTACAAGGCGGGTTCCATAACGGTCGATTTCAGTGGCTGCGACGGGGTCGTCGTACAGAAGTCCCATACAGAGACATTGAATAATAGCAGCAGAAATTTTAGAACAAACACAAGTTATTCAAAGAAGCTCTTTATTGATATTGAAACAAAGATTACAATGGGGACACAAGGCCAAGATTACAATCACTCCAATCTACTCATCTCACATTACAATCACTCAGCTCTATCTCATCTCTCAAAGTACATTTGCTTGAGCCAACGAAAGCTTCGGAAGGCGACGTCCATACATTATGTCTCGTATAAGTCTTGTTTCCACGCGGTCGCACGCTTAGAATCGCCAAGAAACTCCATGCCTTGACGCATCCAAGCGAGCCCCGCACCACGAGCTTCTACCTGTGCCTGCACATATAAACTATGTGGGTGTCAGTACTCAACTGTACTGGTGGAATGAGCTCCTCGCCCACCCATACAAAACCAACACGTTTGATTTACTTTGTGCAGCATAATCCATTCTTATCAATTGTCTTTCTAGTCTTATCTTAGGATCAGTTTTATGACGGACGCCTTGGCATACTTGTGTCTGAGGACCATCCCATGCTTGCACAATGATATTAACTCATACTTTGCCTTAGACCCTTCTCGTGCCAATAACGTTAACCTATCAAGTCGTGTTTGCCTTACGACGATAATCAGAGATGCAACTACTCGGGAGACTCCATTTCCACGTGACCGTGCTACAAATCCTCTCATGTCGTGCCTCGCACTTCAGTGAGACTAAACCACATCGCCGCCTCACGGCCCTTGCTACTTTGATCACCAACTGATCCAATCAAGACTTGCGAACTTAGTGTCACTCGACCAACTTTGCCTTGCAGCTTTTCCTGACTTAAACTCAAGTCGACTCAGTGCCTCGTCACTTACTAACTTTACCCATACTTGTGTTATGATAGCACGACCGTGCCTCATGTTTGAGGTCGTGCCCTGAAACTCAACGTAACTTCACCAACTTGTCCTACGGCCCTTCTCGACTTAACTCACAACAGCTCAAGCCTAACTCATTGTAACACCCAGTTTCTGAAATGAGGGTAATTTTGAAATTTTGTAATTATAATTATTATTTATTGATATTTGTTTCACATTATAATTTTTGGTGATTTTTAATCATTTTTAAATTATTTAAAAACGGTTTTAAGTCATAGCTTGTGATCTTGATGCCTTGCTAGTGTAACCTGAGAGACTGTCTGACCTAGAGCCTAACCATGTCATTAGGATAATTTATTTTTACTTTTGTGCATGAGGGTATTTTGGTCATTTGGCCCCTTTGAATTATTTTAGGATTTATTGCATTGGTGATTGTTAATTTGACTTTTTGCTAGCTGTGACTTAAGAGACTGTCCTAGACTTTGACCTTGACTTTGGTGACTTAGCTAACATGGTATGGACCCTAATCTAACTCAAGTTGGTCTTGGTTGACTTAAGTTGGCTAAGTTTCATGAAGAGAGTAGGAGGATTTTTGCATTGGACCAAAGGCTAAGGACTTGAGCTAGTTAGATAGTACAACTTGGCCCATAGCCCATTAGTGAAACCCTAACCCTAATTTTACACTTTATGACCAGCCACTAGGGCTCCCCTTTCCCTATAAATAATCTCCTAATTAGTTCTTGCCTCTTTTGTATTGAAAGAACACATAGGAAATGAAAGGTTTGTCCATTCTTTCCCAATCCATAGATTTCTTATTTTAAATTATTTTTAACTCTAGTTTCTTGCAATAGAGCCTAGTACCCTTCTATTTCCTGTTTATAGAGAGTAATCCCAGATTTTGAGCAATTTGGGGATCCAAGCTAGCAAGGAGGAACACTTCATTTTGGGGCTTTTTCTAGCTATTTGCATCTATAGGTAAAACCCCTTAAATTGTATTAATATTTTGTTTTCTTTACATTTAGGGCTAGATCTAGGATTTTCCTAGCTATCCCTAAAGTTTGGGTCGATTTCGTGTCCGTTTGGTGTCCGTATCGGACACGTGTCATAAGTGTTGTGTAGGTGTTTGATTAAATGCATGTAAGGATTTTATTTTTGATTTTTGAAAAACTAATTATATGAAATTGTTGATCTATATGTGTATACTAACTTTTGTGAAGACTGAGTCATGTTTGGTGTCGATTTCGTGTCATAATTTGTGCTGGACACGCAGCACGGGGGCTCGGTCGGGTGCCCTGCTGCCCGTGTCCGATTTCTTATTGGACACGACACTTCGTGATACCAAAATTGGTGTGTACGTGGCCCTAGTGACTGACAGGACTCCCACAAAATTTTTTGGGTCCTCGTTCAGTGTGCACGGAGAAATCGTCGCTGCACTGGTTTTTCACTGACACGTGCGAACCCATTTTTGCGTCCTGACACTCACTGTTTGACACGACATGACATGACGTAGACTCAATACAGGACCCTAGACACCTAGCCCTACTATGGGCGAACCCATATGTACGAGCTCGACCCACCCCGAGCTCTGTGTCGAGCCCACGATGGCTCGACACGCATGCACAAGGCTGCCTGCTGCACATCACTAAAACACAGTGTTCACGACTGTTTGACACGTCGTGTCTACTCATTTGGACACGACACGACCTGTGGAGTACCCTTACACATACATGACACTACTATAGGTTTCAATTTGACGTATTAATGTATTTCGAATATCGATTTTGGGTTTGAATGGGTTTGAGCAATATGTTACTGCTAGGACTGATACATGTTTCATTAATTAAGTTTTCTGAATTAAATTGCCATGTTAATTTAAGTACACTGGTTACTGATATTTCATTTCACTAATGTATGCATATCCACAGCTCTCACCCCCACGTTATACTGCTACTGTTATACTATCAATGACACTGTTAGTATCACTGATTTCTGAGAACATGTAGATGAACACTGTCACTTGACACTTACACATGTGACACTAGCCTACAGCCCCATATACACACACACCCCCTTATTTCAGTGTCCACACACACACACCAAACTGTCAACACAATGGGGATTTCGAATTGGGCTTGGATTGGTTCTAGAGTTCAGTCCTAGTGATGTCCAGGTAATTATAGAATACATGGGTTCATTAGAATAGCCTTGCTCAATCTCCATTTCATATATAATTAGTCTATTTAGTACAGACCCTTAAAATTGTTCTGTCCATGAACTTGTAAAGAACAATTGATGGGTTGATGGCTCGAGTATACATGTATGCAGTGTTCTGATATTGTGTTCAGTCATACCCATATGTCTAATACTCAACTGAGTATGTTCTTGCTTATTGCATTATCCATTTCCTTTTTGTTTCAAACCCCCATATATCAAGTAACTTGACTCACATTATAATGTGTCCTGTCTACAGTCAATTTTTCATGTACCAGCCCATACATTTGTATATTTTTCCACTAGATACTGTAGGTAACTTCCATGCCCTGTCAACTCTTCATTTTGTGTAGTCCACAACTGTATCTAGTTCAGACTCCTGCACCTTCATCTTCATATCCTGCATTCCATATCAGTCTTGAGGGGTATGGGATGTCCTAGTATAGGATATGATTGTTAGACACCCTTGATGGTTCACTGATATATATAACTGATGAATGATCAATGACACTAAACCTGAAACTAAGTTTTGGGGTTGTATGAGACTGAAAATTGGGTTATATATACAGGTAAACTGAGATTTAAATCCTAAGTTGGTTTTGTATATATATATGCGTGTGTGTGAGTGTATTAGAAGGATTACATGAGAGCCCATGGGTTATCAGATATAGGTAAGGTTTGAGTGATTTATATGTTAGGCTAATACTAGGCCTATGTAGATGCATGAGTTTTTAGGGTATTAATGTGAGGGTGAACTAGGGTATAGGTTAAGTATATCTATGAGTCATAGGTATTGAGTTTGAGGGTTCATTTATTCATATAGGTTTAGGTATTGAAGATAGCTATTGGGTTATGTAAACATGGTTATACGAGAGAGTATACCTTTGTGTTATGTACTGTTGGATAGGTTAGTGTATGTGGGTTACCTTAGAGGAAATCCATGTTTAGACTAACGGCTTAGTTAAGTATTAGTTGGGTCTATTTATATATGTATGATATAATTGTATATATGGTATCTAAGTTACACTAGTCTATGGGTTAGAATGAGTTAGTGTATCTTAGATTGACCTAGATTTGACCAAATAAGCCTATAAGAATGTGTTGACTAAAGTTTGACCAGGCCCTAGACAGTTGACCTAGTTAGCCTTGTAGATTGACCTAGTTTGACTAGACGTTGACTTGGTTTGACCCACAGTTGACCAAGAGTTGACTTTGACCTATATTTGACCTAGAATCATGTAGATTGCATCATAAATTTTATTTACCTTGTTTTAAACATATTATAACCTGTACTGCTCTATTTAGGATATTGTGACTCCGGTGCAGACATCTGATATTACACTACTCTTTTCAGAGTAGCAAACGAGTACATTCTCTGATAGTTCTCTCATTTACTTGTCAATTACTGTACTTCAGTTCTAGTTAGTTGTATGTGATTCTCTGTTTCAAACACATATTGTTATTACTGAATCCATGTATACGACACACATACTTACTCGTCTTGCCTCTATTATTCGAATCAACATACGAATCACTATTCGAACCACCTATTCGTATCTTCATATGCTGGTTGGACTTGTATTCGATTGATGTGTCGAATTTTGGATTCATTTGTATTAGATGGGCAGGAAAATACTTGATTAGACATGTGAACATTCCCACTATTCGAACCACCCGCTGTGAATGATATTCGAACGATAGCCATCTCTCACCTGATCAGTGCGTGATATGCCGGATTTACCCATAGCCGTTTACATGTCTATCTAAGTATTTTAAAACACACTTGGAGAATTTATTCGAATCATTGTTAGATCATCATGTGAATCATTATTCGAATCACCTTATTCGTATCATCTTATTCGAATCACCTTATTAGAACAATGATTAGAATCACATTCGACTCATACTGTACTGGGATCACATTCGAATCTTCTTGTATTAGACTCACATTAGGATTACACTCGACTTATATTGTACTGTCTGGACTCATCATGTTATTCTAGTTCAGCTAGATTTTATTTTACAGTCTTTATTGCCATGATTCTTCTCTTATTTAGTTACTTACTTTCTTTGTACTTTATCTGTCTCTCTATGCCATCACCTGAATATAAACTTCCATGTTCATCAATACAACTGTCTATAACTGCTTTATAGTTCTCTGTTATTTACTTAGATTTTCTAGATGAGATTGTGCTCGTTCCTGTCCTGACTGGACCTGTTAAATTTTTATAGATGATTGTCCTGAGGATACTTGCCCTACTCATTATGGACCAGGAGATGGCTTAGCTACCTTTGGCCCCGACACTCAGGAGTGATCGGGAGATTAGCTAGTGACTTGGTTTAGATTTCATGTTTTAGAACTTGATTGTAATTAAGTTGAGATATGTTGTTTTGAGTTTGTTGGAGATTATATTATTTTAGTAGTTAGTTTTATTGATTATATTCAGTCTTAGTTATAATCTTCAGTGTTATCATATCATGCTTAGACTGTGATTGAGATTCCATTATATCTATACTTGTCCTCCGTTCGGAGTTAAGATTTGACAAGTACATTATATAATTGCGTGAGTTGTTGGTTAGATAGTAACATAGAATAGCGTTCTACCGTCGACACTGCGGCGTAGGCTGGGCGTTGTTACGTACTCGTACCCTCACAGTGGGTGCGGGTCGTGACACTCATGCAACTCTATGCCAACGACTTAACACTCGACGCTACATCTCGTACCGAAGCACGTCGCCTTCGTTGTAGCCAAATCTTAGGCCCAAATATTATGTCTTCTAACTGCATACACATTCAGCTCAACTCAGTCCAAAGGCACACACGCGGATTGTCGTCCGTGCCGACACATATATATGAATGGTTACTGGCATTAACTAGCCATCGTGGACATAGTCTGGCATTCGGGAGCCTTGCACCGCAGGTTGCGATCCCCGATACAAGTCCCCGACCTACCGGTTGCTTCATACCCAGCTCGGCTATAACCTGTTTCTTCCTAGGCCGAGTCGGTTCCGTGGCCCCGGGTTGCTGCTCGAAGAAACCATCACCCTTGTCGATAAGTTGTCCATGACCGCGCACCTACGCTAACTTCTAGACTTAACGTAACTGCATGGTCTCATCATCATTATTTTAGTTCCTTTGCTTTACTTCTTCCACTTTTCACACTTTTTTTGCAGAGCCCAAACCAGGGTTGCCTCGGCGACTGAACCACAGTCCCGACACATTTCCTTCCGGCGACTAGCCATCGCTTAGACTTAACATTCTTTGAACTCAGGGAACGGCTACTGCATAGCCTTCCAACTTAACTTGAACATAACGTGTTTCCTTAAGTATCGACAGACCGTGGCTAACTTTCCACTGAACCAACCGTGGCTCGTGCCTTAAACCGACTCGTGTTCTATGCAACGTTATCGCCCAAATCATACCTCATACGACGGACCTTGGGATCGTGGGACTATTTAACTTGACAACCGCAGAATGAGCAGGACAGCACTTGGAATGACTTAGGTCGACCGGCATAACTTTGCCTAACTTACTCAAGCCTACAACTTAACCCGAGGGACGAGCAAAGGCTATGCCAAACCTTGTATCGTGGAACCGTGTACGCTTTATCAAGCGTTTATGCGGGCGATGCCTATGACTTAGGCTAACTCTTAGCTTTTGTACCGAAGACCAACTTTCCTTCTCCCAAGCCACGGGACGAAGGACCGAGTGTGATTTTCAAAGCACGCCGTACACCAACTCTAAGCCGACCATTGGACCTTTCCATATTCTAACTCAATTCGACCCGTCGGGATTACTCCCTTTAGCTATGTGGATTCATCTATTTTATTATTAAGCCTAATTGTGCAAGTTGAAAACACGCGATTTATTATGTGAAGGCAAAGATGAGGCAAGTTCACCGAAACTGCCCCACCTGAGTGATGTCTCCGAGCAAGCCGTTGTAAGGCTAAGTCCGAACGTCGTCGACGTTTCGATTCCTCCGATTGACTGAGCGGGACGGGGCACTACATCTAACCCATGCAGGAAAATTCAAGTCGTAGCGACATCTTTCCTAATACATGATGGACATTCACTATGGAAAATGCTCAACCCATATATTGAGATATATAGGAAATTGTTGGTGTTTTTGCCTTTAGACTAGGAAAGATAGTCCCACATCGGCTACACCAAATTGTGAGTATCTCAATATAATGTATTGCTTGTGTTGAGGTATGCACATGAGGTATGGTAGGGCACAAGTGGTGCCATGTGGGAGTATTTTTCTATAAAAAAATGATTAATTCCAACAAGGATGCAAGTTAATTTTTGTTGTTCGGACTCGGACTCGGATACGGACTACAGGATGCCTCGTGCATGCACGGGCGTGTGTTCGGGGGGTAGGTGTGGACTTGCACTCGACTATACTGATTGTGGGATGATGTAAATGTCAAACTCTATTTTATAGTATTGGTATTTTAATCCCACATCGGATAGGAGAAATAGTAAAGTCTCACTCCACTCTATAAATAGAGCCCCCTGGTCTCCTTTCTAAGATGAACCAAAGAGAAAAATGAGTCCGTGAAGTCTAGGAAGCCCGTTTAAGTCACAAAAAGTTGATTAATGAGCGTTCCAGAAATTCTTTAAGAGCTTGTTGATTTCTGGAAGCGGATCGTATAAAGGCGAATCTTGCTTTGAGCAATGGTGATCTTTATCACCCCAACAGAGTTGCCTTCGTCTCTTTCTTCTTTCTTCTTCTACTTGTTTTGTGTGGCTTCGGGTACTTTTGGAGAGCAAACTCGTTTGCAGACATCTCCAAAATACTTTAAGGATATTAGAGAGCTAATACTAGCTGAAAATCTTTAGTATTCGATCCCCTACAAAGGTTATTAGAGAGCTAATACTAGCTGAAAATCTCTAGTATCCGATCGACTCTCCATTTAGATCTGTTTTGGAAATAACAGAGAGGAGGTGTCCGACGTGAGCAGAGAGGAGGTGCCCGACGTGAGCGGAGAGGATGTAGATGACGGAGAGCGTACGGCTGCGGCGGAGGTGGAGGAGGAGAGGGAGGAGTAGCGGGAGGAGGAGGATGAGGAGGAGGAGAGGGGGCCGGAGAGGAGGAAGCCGATTGGGGGGGGGGGGGGTGGATAGGAGAAGGAGGAGAGTGAAGGCAGCCATAGTAATTTTTGGAATTGTCTGAATAAAAGTTCCTCCAAACTGAATTAACACCAAAATTTTGGCCGTCGTGATAAAATTTTATAGTGTTTGAGCAATTATCTTATTTACGGTGGTTATTAAAATTTGTTGTAGTACTGGAAATATAGGAAAGTAGTGATAATAATGTCATCCATAATTTATAATTGTATGCTACGACCTCGCGTGAAACTAGAAGAAGACCTCATGAATCAAGACGACAAGAACCCTATCAATAAAAAGTTTGACTTGAGCTTGGTAGTGTCTATACTTTATTTGGAAAATTTGGAAAATGTTTCGGTGGTCCTCAAGTTTAAAGGAAATGGAGAAAGAAGAGAAAAATATGCAAATTCCATAAATACATCAACAAACTAAAGGCAAAAGCTTATTTCATTGGGAAGCAAAGTGGTACCCCCAATCAAATTAAAACACCAACCAGTCAATTAGCTGCATGAAATATTCGATCTCTACAAACTTGCCAAACAAATAAAGTTGGTCGATGCCATTTTTATTAGGTCAACTTTTAATTGCTTGAGTTATACGCAAAATTAGCTTCTATTTTTCAAAATTCAAGATGAAGGAATACTCAGTTCTGGATAAAATCTCAACAGCCCAGCCCAACTCAAGCCACTTTCATTGGACAACTAACCCATCTTCCATAGTAGGGATGACAATTTCCTCTAAATAAGACGTAATTAGTTTAGTTTTTTTTTTTTTTTTTTTTTTTTTTTTTTTTTTTTTTTTTTTGCAGGTTTAGGATTTAAAAAGAACATAAACGGAAATAAAAATCTCCAATAGTTTCGAAATCGGATATGGATATATTATTTCATATTTTGGTAAATTTTATATCTCGATCACTTATATTCATATGTACAATCCATTAACATTATATATATTATTTTTTGGAATGAACACACATCTTTATTTTTAACTTGTACCGTAAAAATGGGATGGATGATCGAAATTAAAAAATTCGATCCTGAAAGTGTTAACAAGACCGAGAGTGAAACGAAAACATGGAGTATCTTGTTTAACATGGGACAAAAATTAAAATAAAAACTTGAATCAGACCGAACTGAATATGGAGACAAAAATTCAACACTATTCGAAGAAGATGTAGATGAAATTTGGTCTCTAGCCCCTGTTCATCCCGCGGACCTAATCACATGCCATTAAAAATAATAATACCACTCGCAAACGTAAAGTACAAATCGTATCAATAACCATCCTATCGTCAGCAACCTATACAATTCAATAATTTTAAGTTTACTATTAAAATTTTACAACCTTCTTACAACATACTCTACTCTCATGCTAACATGGCCGTAACCCTTTGGTTGTAGTCTTAACATTGCACTACAATTTGGTAACTAAATGTACACGTGGCAGCTGGAGAGAGGGCTCCTGAGGAGATTGAATGGGCGTGGACCTGCCGTCAGCAATCCGCTCACTAGCGGGCTGACGGATATGGTGAGGAACCCGCACCCGCTATAAATAGGAAAGCCCTAGTTATCATCACAAGCTCATTTCCGCACCAACCTACTCCCCTCACTTTCCTCTCGCTTCCATTCCCACTTCCTTCTTGATTTGGGGGAGAGAGAGAGAGACCAGCAGCAGCAGTGGCAGCAATGGCGGCGGAGTCGAAGCCGAAACAGTCCGGGGGAGTCTGGCCCACCGTCAAGCCCTTCGTCAACGGCGGCGTCTCCGGGATGCTCGCCACCTGCGTCATCCAGCCCATCGACATGATCAAGGTCAGGATCTAGGCCTAGGTGTTTCCTGAATCTAGGATTTCCGCCGGATCTCTAGGGTTTGGGTCTTAAATTAGGGTTTCAATTTGTGTTTTCGCAGGTGCGGATCCAGCTCGGACAGGGATCGGCGGTCCAGGTCACCAAGAACATGATTGCCAACGAGGGATTCGGCTCCCTTTACAAGGTTTGGATCTTGGATTTTGCACAAAAAATTGTAGTTTATTAATGCTTCTGTAACAGTGCAGATCTCACTACGTGGAAGTGTTTATTATGAGTAATGATATGAGAGTGTTGATAACTAGTTCATTTTTGTTGTTAAGATCACATTAGCCTTAATTTTGTTCCAATTTTTGTGAGTATTTCAAGTGTTGACTATTTGAAGAGTGACCTGTGCTATTAAATGCAGTACTTTTTAGATCTCAGTACTGCAGCCTTCGCAAAGTCTAATATTTAGTTACTGTTTTGAGAATTGATTGTAGTTTTGTGAGTGAATTAGATGGCAAATACATTAACATTCTTTGCAAAGTATTGACCTCTAGTTACTTGGTTGCAAATTTGAAATAGATGCATTATTAATGATTCTATAAAGGCTTTGATTTGCATATCTCACTCTGTTGAAATGATGTGAGAATGTTAATAACGAGTTCAGATCACACTAGACTTTACTTGGTTTCGATTATTTTGATCTTTTTGGTATGTACCTTTTAAGAGTGGTCTTGCTATTAGATGCATTACAAATGCATATAGAAGGGGTTGATTGTGCAGATCTCAGATTTCGTTGTTAATGTGGCTTTATTTTTGCAATTATTCATATCATTGTCTGGTTTTCTATTTTTGTAATTAACTTGCAGTTCTTGGTAATTAACTTTACCTCACAACTGACTTGTTATTGGAATCTGGCTGGATTTGTTGGAGTTATTATTATTTTTTTTATTGTTTTGGGGGTCAAAATTAGATCAATGGCCAATTTGATCATCCAATCCAATCCAATCCAATCCATAAACTTTGACTAACAGATCCATGACGTCAGGTGAAACGGCATTTACTTGTATTGTAAAAAGATATGTTACCCTATTCAGGCTTTGATAAGATCATGGATTCAGGCTTTGATAAGAAATAAATCATTGATTCAGGCTTTTGATAAGAAATAAATAATGGATTGGGCTGAAATCAAATGCATAAAGGTTCTAGGAAATGTATACCACCTAGGTTGTTAGCTCGTGATACGTATAGTGTATAGATTTGTTTGTGTGTTGTATCGTGTAGCGCGGTTAGTATGTGTACAGGGGCGGCCCTGGCCCAGAGCAGGCCGGACGACGACCCAGACCCCCCCCCCCCCCCCCCCCCCCCCCCCCCGACGAAAGGGGGCACCAACATGGAACTGGCTATAATAGAACTAGTATTATCATGTGCTTTTTTTTAACAAAAAGCATTGTGGTGTAGTGGTTATAATGCTAAATTTTTATTTAAGAGGTCCTTGGTTCAAATCTTGACTACAGCAAATTTTTGTTTTATTTATACTTTTTTTTATATTATGTATGGGGAGCCCATTGTGGAAGTTTCGCCTCGGACCCCCAATTGCTCAGGGCCGGCCCTATATGTGTATCATATGATACAATAACTCTAGGATTTAAATCTGTACTTCTAAATCCACATATTAACATGATTTGATATAATTGTCATAATTTTTTATTTGTTTCATCTTTAGAAGTCTATACTGTGTATCGTATGATACAATAACTCTAGGAGTTTAAGTCTATACTTTTGAATCCACATAGTAACATGATTTAATATAATTTTGTCATAATTTTTTTATTTGTTTCATCTTTAGAAGTCTTTATCTAGTTTCAGAATAGAGATTCTTAAGTATACTTACATGACTCGAGTAAAAGAACTGATACTACTTATCAACCTATATGTATTGTATCAGATCAACCTATACGTAACAAAATGGTAGTAATTGTATAGTAAGATACGTATAGTATATGTAAGATACTAACAAAATAGTACACCACCAGACCTCGCATGTAATCTAGTAATTGTTTTTGTTTCCTGTTTCTTTCTTTTTCTTGTTCTGTTTCTAGAATAAGATTTGTGATTTTACTGCAACAATTTGTATTAGGATCCTTAAACCAATTGTAGAGTTCACTAAAGAACTTACAATTCTATTCTCTTACCTTTCCTAATGTGTTTTTAAGTACTGATATGGAAGGGGTTGAATTTATGTGATTGGAACAATATGACTAGACTACTTCACTTAGCAAACCCACCGGATAGATGCGATCAACATATGATGGAAGTATAATATCTCGTGTTAATTCAAGGGTTGCAGTATCTATAAGTATCAGTAGATCGGAGTATCGGGATTTTCATTTGGAAAGCCAAAATGATAAGAAGTATCTAAAGAAGCTAGAGAAATATTTGATATATTTAGAAATAATCTTATTATTATATGTTATTCTCTTTAGTTTTAAATGGAATAATATTCTACGTGTAATAGAATAATTTTAAATGGAATAATATTCTAATTGGTTGTTTGCTTGCCTTTAGATATAGTGCAACCACGATAAATAGTTTTGAATTGAATAATATTAATATGGGTGAATGTTGTAAATTTATATATATACAACTTCGACAAATGGTAATAGCTATAACTCATTGATAAGTAATCTTATCAACACATTGTAACATTGTCAACCTTAGTACACTTAAACCATCGTGTAGAGACTATTTTTCGTAGATTGTAGTATCAACTGATACCGATACGATTTGGCAGATACCGATATGGTTTTGCATGTCCCAATCGGATTGACCACTGCTGAAACTGACCAATACCGACATTGGGCGTCTCTTTTTCAGTCAATTCAACAGAGAAAATTGAACGAACAAGTCAAATCAACAAGGATGTAACGTAAGGTTGTAAAAGCATGTAAATGAAGAAAACTTATTGCTGGTAAACCAATTAGCAAGGTGACTATTATTTCATTCAATTTTAAAACTACTATGAAAAACGATACATAACATACTTAAAATTATGCCTAAATGTATCAAAAAAAATTCTTAAGTTTTAAATAATTTATTAATAATTATTTCTTTTTCAATACCAAAACATATGATACTCCGAACTGAAACTGTTGATACCATCGATCCTGATACTCATAGGAAGGGTCGATACCGATAGTACATACCTTGGTATTTTCCCAATAACTATCTATTTTTGTTAATTTTTTGATGCTGAATGCAACAGGAAAGAGATCTCCAACGCGGTATCGGTCAGTATCGGTATTGGATCGAGACATGCCAAAACCGATATGTAACGGCTGTATCGGTATCGTCCGGTACGACAAATTGTGGTTATATTTGAAGCAAGGTTGTAAAAGGCGCTAGACGTTAGTCGGACGGGCGCCTAGCGCCTTAGCCTGCTTAGGCGGCCGCAGTTCAAAGAAAAAATCCTAAAAAACTACTGAAATTTGCAAAAAAATGGTTCATAAAACCCAAAAAGATACATAGTCGAAGGTGTGGGGGGGGGGGGGGGGGGGGGTTGGGGTGCTAGGTGTGTTGGCAGCCGCCTAGGCCGACTTTTAGAACACTGATTTGAAGGTTCTTTAATTTTAATAGTTACTTCAGAATGTCAATAATTTACGCATACTTTTGATTTTCATCATTGTGAAGTTCTGCATTTTAAGTGGGGAAATTACTACTAAAAATCACAATTTGATTGATGGTGTGACCTAATTTGATACCCATGACTGTGACCTTGAGTATGCCCAACTTTGTAGTCTTTCTAGGTCAGGTTAACAAGTTCTGATATGGTATATCTAAACATAGATATGCAGTTTTATTTACTGAGTTTTGGTTATGTGGGTCATATCCTCTCTCCCTTCTACAGTTTGTGAGATGTCATATGCTTGCTTCTTAGCACAGTAGCTTGAATTGCAAGATTGATGTGGTAGTTTTCTCCATCTGTTCTAGTTTCTTATTTGGCAAGTCCATCTGTTGCCCATAGATTTCTCTGAACTCTGCATCAACAGAAACCAAGTCATAATTTGGTCGAGCTTCATGTTTAGCCTTGTCAGCTTAGAGTTTTGCTCCATACTTGGACCTCATTTTCATGAGCAAAGACTTCCACAACGATGCATCACTGTGTATGATTTTTCTATAAGGAAGACCAACATAGAGGAAGGAGTAAACATAAGAATAACTTTGCTAATATGAAGCATACAAATCTCTAACATTCATACTCCAAAGAGCATATTAGATTTTCATAGAAGGAGAAAACAATTGCTTCAAAGTACGGTCTACATCATAATTTCATTAGAATATCATATGATCTAAAACTAATATTGCATTCAGCAGCTGCATCCATTATTCATTAACATAAGAATAACTTTGCTAATATGAAACATACAAATCTCTAACATTCATACTCCAAAGAGCATATTAGATTATCATAGAAGGAGAAAACAATTGCTTCAAAGTACGGTCTACATCATAATTTCATTAGAATATCATATGATCTAAAATTAATATTGCATTGAGCAGCTGCTTCCATTATCCATTAGATATACTGTCCAATTGCATACACAGTTCGTTTTATCGTTGTCACGTCCTGATTCGGTAGAATCGATAGTCGTCCCTCGGACGTCATGCTGTGCGGGCCTAAATTGTGCTCGTACAAGGCAATTACATAAGGTTATCCGAAATACAACATCTAGAGTAATTTGAACACATTTGTATAGAAGTAACCGTAAATTGTGCTCGTACAAGGCAATTACATAAGGTTATCCGAAATACAACATCTAGAGTAATTTGAACACATTTGTATAGAAGTAACCGTCTTTTCGTTGATAATACTTAAATTACATTTACATTGACACATATACAAAAGAGAGTTGCCATGCGGACTTACAAACTGACTCAATTGCAAAATGAACGCTGATGAGATAGTCGTTCCATACATCACACCCCTTTATACAACCAAAACATTCAAGACACCTTTGATGGGGGAGAGTTGAATCATCTTTGCTTGGACAAATGCGGGGGTCTTCAAAAAGGATTATCAAGGCTTCGCACGCATAGGCGGAGCTTCAAAACACACGAGCGTTGTCTTCAGTTAGGCAGCATGCTCCTCCTGGTTTGTAGTACCTGTGGAGAGCGATGATCATTACATTACCGTGTAGTGGTGGGTGGCTAATTAGATTCTGTGCTCTCATTTGTTCAAGAAATTATGTGAAGCATGCAATATATTTATTGATCTTTCTGGCCACCCTAGTTGATTTTGCATATAACATACCATAGGCATAATGATATAAACTACGTTAGAACTTACCTACGGTAGAGCGTGCCGTTGATGTATAAAACCTACCATGTTCTTCCCTGTTATATTGAATACCATAAGTTAACTAGTGCATATCCGTGGAGATCACTGGCATGACAAGCCATCCTGGACTTATAGCTTGGTTTAGATGGTGACTCGTTCAACTCGAGTAGTGAATCCCGCTGAAAGTCTCCGAATACCCGCGGTACAATCCAACTTATCTATCGTGTTTCTTTCTAGGCTGAATCGGTCCCGTGGTCCCATGATACCGTTCGAAGAAACAATCGTCCTTGTGCACAAGTTGTCTATGACCGTGCTAGACTAAACTAATTACTCAAGCATGTTCTATGCATTCATAAGAAACTTAACCAAATTCAATGCGTCCCACCTTATCGTTGCAACATTTATTCATAGCATCAATTTTTGGTTGACACAGTTCTATGACATATATGTAAAAAGTAAGCATGTAGCACTTCTATAACATGTGTACACAAGTAAAGTACGCAACAGTTCTATGAAAAAATAAGCCTTTGTGTCCGTGCATCTACATTTAACATTTCCTTCGTGTTGGTATCATTGATCGATTGGAGACAAGAGGGTCAAGGGGAGAAGGGTCGAGCCACTCACTTTGATTGTTTGAGGCGAGAGGAAAAATGGTTGGTTGTGTTAGACGACGCCTACGCGATCACCTGAAATCGCATAAGCAATGAATCATAACTCTACCCTTCAATTCTGAGTTTGATATGAAATGCGAAGTTCGAAGAACGCACGCAATGAAATCCATTGAAAACATTCACGAAAACACATTCATAAAACCAAAGAAACAAGTGCGCGTGAAAACCAGAGCAACGAGAGGTTTCTCCCGACTTAGCGGCCCCAGAGTCCATCCTCGAGGCGCAATCCGCTGCATATGGGACTTGATTCTGAAGAAGCCGATCCATAACAAGAAAAGGATCTTGATTCAATCTGTCCCGTCCAATTGATAGCGACAATGTTTCTTAACTGCGCTACCCGTGTCGCACGATTTTGGAAGGGGGACTACAATCGTCACGTGTATCGAAAGGATGTAGGTTCTTCTTCGTACCTGGTTTTCTCAGGATTCCATGTCTAATGGATTCATGGTTATATAATACCAGATTCATTGGCCAGTTGCAATGTTGCACATCTATGTAGAATATGGCACACTAGTTGACTGAGCTATTAGAATAAAAAGGAGAGGAAATAGTTGTCTTGCGTGTTTGGATTTCCATCTTAAAGAACAAGTACTTGCCTCATGTCTATTGCGCAGACAAGAGATATTGAATTTTATGACCTTGTGTTGGCTTTTGTATATAATTCAATTGATATTGGCATATGGTGATGATCATCATCATCCAAGGATTCTCATATTCGAATAAAGTCGGTTATGGAGCACGAGAAAGCTTAACAAAAGCAGTGACAATTTTATCATCGTATGTTTGTTGACTAATGTTAACCCTTTATAAACTTGACCTCAGCTTCTATGGCGGTGCTAAATTCCTACAAAAGGTACTTATGGGTAATAGACGATCTTGCCATAATTCTAATAGGCCGGTTTGTGTGTACATGGTTAGTTGGTGTATATGTTAACCTACAGTTTTTCTCAAGCAACTAAGGAGCACCCTCCAAGTTCTCCTAAACTAATTAAATGGATACAAGTTGCTATAGGAATATTGCAGTCGTGTCTATGATATAATGCCAATGTTCATAATATATGACATGATAAAGACAAAAAATTGAACCACTAGGACTAGATGTAGGAAAAGGAGATGTGCAACACATATCAATAGATGCTTCCGTTAGGAGCGATAATATAGCAGTTAATGGAACTGCTAGGACTAGATGTAGGGCTAGTTGAACATGGTTTGAAGTGTTAAAGAAGGATATGGATTATGTTAAGAGTTACAAAGGAAATGGCCCTTACCATAGCTGGAAGAAGAGGATTCAAACACCTGAATCCAAAATATAGTTTTATTAGTAATTATAGGATACTTGATACATTAACCATATCCTGATTTTGTTATGAAATATCACTTCCCATTTGATGGTAATCACATACAACTCAACCTTAATTTGATAACGATTTGACTTCAGTACTATACAAAGATAGCTACAGACATGGGTCAGAATATAGTACATAAATAAGCATGTTGATGAATATTTTGAAATCACATCACTTCTCTTTGGATGATGTTGAAGCAATATATTAATATTACAACATCAGAGCCGATGAGAGTGTTGGATTGACAATTCCCAGTTGGGTATATGATTGATACATTATATACTTGACCATTCTATCAATGTGCATGCACTTAGAGGTCATCCTTGAGCATTGTTAATCCAGGTCATCACATATGTTGTCATTTGATACCTGACCTGAATTAAAACAATCTTGTTGTGTTCATCCATGTTTTGTACATAAATTACATCTCTGAACCCTTCAAGACTCTTTTGGAAATTGAAATCTATTTGCTGAAAGCATCCACATATCAGCTTTTTATTGGTCCTAATGTTCTGGCCCTGTTTCGCTGAAAGTATTTGACTTTTTAAATATATAGTTTTAACTGTATTTATCTTGTTCGGAACAGGGGCTTTCTGCTGGTTTGCTCAGACAAGCTACTTACACTACTGCACGTCTTGGATCATTTAGGTAATGACTTTCGACCGAATACATGCAAGCTTTTCTTTTCCTTCACTTTTGTCTTGATCTGGAAGTTTAGCTGAAGTAGCCTGCATTCACTCAGTTTGGTTCTGTTTCCAGAAATTTGGTCGTATTTGGCTTGGGTTAGATACTTCTTTTCTGGTGACAATGGTAATTTGTAAATAATATAGATTGGATGAAGGTGGGGCAGCCCAGTTGCTGAGACCTTTCATATGGTAAGGCAAAATCCTGGGTTCGAGACTGGGAAAAAAGGGGGAAGGGACAGTGAATGACAATATATAGATTGGAACAAGTTTTATAGTCCTCTCCATCATGCAATGAATCTGTTGGAAACTGCTCAGTGAGATAGGCCATGCATCCAGAAGTGGATGATGTCATGGTAGTGGTTTAAATTTTGTGGACATGTTATGGGAGATCTTTTCCGGCATCGCTTGCTGGTCTGACATGTATTTCTTATTTATCATTATCGTCAACCTATGTTGATTAAAATGGATCACTAGTCTGATGCTAAACGAGGCTGACATGCCATCAACCCTAAGGGTGTGTTTGGTACACGATTTTTTTTTATTCCCTGGTAAATTTGGGGTGGAAAGCCCATTACCGTGTTTGGTTTGGGCTATAAAATTTATTTCCGGAAATTTGAATGTCCATGAAAACAATATTTTCTATGGGAATAAATCTGTCTAGCTCAGGTTCGGGTCACTCGGGCGGGTCCGGGTTGAAGCCATGGTATATTAATTTTTTTAATTTTCAATTTTTTGTGTGTCCCTTTTTTTTTCTTCTTTTTTTTTTCATTTTTTTGTTGTTTCCCTTTTTTTGTTCTTAAAAATAATTATTTTTTCCTTATTTTTTTATTTTTCATTTTTTTCATTTGTTTAAACTTCCCCCCTTTTTCATTTCTTTTGAAGAAGTTTTTTGTTCTTTCTTTTAATTAATTTTGCTTTTCTAAAAAAATTATTTCCCCCCTTTTTGTTTTTTCTATATTTTTTGAAGTTTTTTAAAAAATTCCGTTTTAAATTTTTTAAAATCGTTTTGTTTTTAAAAAGAAACTCGTTTTTTGGACCCTGTTCGTTTTATGTCAGGGTGAGTTGGTTAGGTTAGGGTGAGTTGGTTAGGTTCAACGGATCGGATCGTAAAACTGAATTTATAAGTATTTATAAGTAAAATTTTTTTTGATGTTAATCGGATTTGAGCTATGTTTTCGTGAATACTTACATATCACCTTAACCAACTACACTATAAAAAGGTACAAACAATAACAACTATCAAATATTTTTAATCATTAATAAAAAAATGTTATATTTTTTATATGAACTATATATTCCTGGGAATATTTACATATTCACCGAAGATGGGAATATAATTTTCCCATAAATTTAATTCCAGAGAATTTGGTTCCCAAGAATATACAATTCCTGGCTGTATAGTATTCCGTGTACCAAATGCACCCTAAATGAGTCTGACCTTACCTTACCAGCCTGCATAAACCATTCAATTGAAATGTTTTTCCAGTATGCAAAAAGGTATATATTATTTTAACAAGTTGTTTTATTTAACTGCTTACCTATAGCTCATTTAACTGCTTATCTATAGATATCATTTTGAACTATGGTAAGGTTGTTTGAGCTGGTGTCCAGCACTTTTACAGATGACAAGCTCTTCCATTTTCTGAGAGAGCTCAAGGATTGGAAACCTATATTGCCAATAGTTTTCGTTTTATTATAAGGCAATTTGAACTTCACTAGGTTCTCAATTTACTCATTAATGTTGTGTATTTTTAGGGTGCTGACCAACAAAGCAGTTGAGGCTAATGATGGCAAACCACTACCTCTGCTTCAGAAAGCTGCTATTGGTTTGACTGCTGGAGCAATTGGAGCATCTGTTGGGAGTCCAGCTGATTTGGCACTCATCAGAATGCAGGCTGATGCAACACTTCCCTTAGCACAGAGGAGGAATTACAAAAATGCTTTCCATGCACTCTATCGTATTACCTCTGATGAAGGGATTCTGGCACTTTGGAAAGGTGCAGGTCCTACTGTAGTGCGAGCAATGTCATTGAATATGGGCATGCTTGCCTCATATGATCAAAGTGTGGAGTTGTTCAGGGATTCACTTGGCTTTGGAGAAGTTAGTACCGTTGTTGGTGAGTAAATTTTTCTCTCTTTTTGTCGCTCTGTAGCACCAAATTCTACTGATAGTTATTGGTGATCTTGGATTTCTTTTGGATATTATGGGAACCAGAACTTGCCAACTAGATATAACTTTGTATTATATCATCTGCTGCTTACTTTGATTAGTTTGACCACCTTGATTTTCTTTTTGGTTCATCTAATAACTTTCTCTAACCTTGGTATGGGAAGGGGCAGTTGTGGGTTTGAGACTTGGGGGCAGTGAGTGACTGTCCTTTACTCTTAAAAGAAATAAAATAGAAAAATTCTCTCTTTGGATTGTACGATATCTTTTAAACCTGTAATATTTGCATCGAAGCCTTTGTAATAAGAGGGCCAACTTGAGCTCTTCCCTATTAATGGTTTCTTTAAAACTTCAGTAAGTCCCTTAAAGTCATTCCTCTTGACACTTGCAATTTTGCCAACTAAAGAAGTGAAATATATCACAATACTGACCTTAGATATTTAACTTTCTAGAAGTGAAAAGTTTGGGTATCATTATTTTCTTTTTGCAATCAATAGAGTGGCTTTTTTGATTTCAAGGCAAATATTGCATCTAGTGTAGACATTGATAAGAGTTTGACTGCATGATGAGGGAATTAGCATTTGGATGTCCACTTATCTCATGTTGTGCTCTTGTTGTTTTGTAAACCTCTTGTGTTGTCCTTAGCATCTAATATTTTTCACTTTGTTACCAAGTCCAGATGGGGTGGTTCTGTGGTTCTGTTAGGTTGCCAACCAGCGTAAAGCTTTTGTCAGATCTTTGGGGCATCCGTTTAATGTGTTCCATTCACTAACCTAGTAACCTCACATCATGAATGGTTTTCACAGTAGGAATATATAGTGTTGATAAATTAGATGAGCATTTTTTTTTCTGTTAGATGTGAATTGTAGAACTTTGGCTCTCCATATAGTTCTTTATTTGATGTGCTGCATTCATGTTTGCAGGAGCTAGTGCGGTTTCAGGATTTTTTGCAGCTGCTTGCAGTTTGCCTTTTGACTATGTTAAAACACAAATTCAGAAGATGCAACCAGATGCTACTGGGAAATATCCATATACTGGTTCACTAGATTGCGCAATGAAGACACTAAAGAGCGGAGGACCGTTCAAGTTTTACACAGGGTTCCCTGTCTACTGTGTGAGGATTGCACCCCATGTCATGGTAAAATCTCCACTTTTCATAGGCACACCCTTACATAGATGTAAAGGACTTAATTGTGTTGCCTATTGCTTCTTTTGCTTGATTCTAACATTTCAGTGTTACTTATTTTGCTCTTGCTCCTTTGTTTTTATTCCTGGATGGAAATTTGTGCAGATGACATGGATATTCTTGAATCAAATTCAGAAGCTCGAGAAAAAAATTGGTTTGTAGTAGGCCTACCTCACAGTGAAATTTATTCGAGCTGACTTGAACTATATGTAATAATTTTCCAGTTTTGTACCTGTTGTTGAGGCTGGTTTCATTTTGTTGAGGGGCATTATTCATTTAAGGGCTTCTATATGCTGCAGACTAGATCTTTACAATAAATTTTGTATTCTGGAGTCAGTAAGACTCCAGAAACATCTGAAAGTAGAAACTTCTGGACTCATGTTTTCTATTTGTACTGTAATTGTTGCTTGTGCCATCTCCCATTTCCTTATTCTTCCGACTCTGAAGTCTGAAGCACATAAAATAATCTTCCCTATTTGAACTTTCAAACAATTGATTTCCCCAATGCCAATCAAGTCTTGTGCTTTTTGTTTGCAGCCGAACTCGTATGTCGTACTCAAATTCATTAGTTTATGTGCCTAATGAGTCCCAATCTTACACCTAAACTTCCAAAGCAATCTGATTTTGCTGCAGATATAACTATTGCCTTGATCAGAGTTTTGTATTTTTGATCGTAATCCTGTATTATGTAACTTGTGTTATATGCTATTTACGTTTTGGATTTTCAATCTCCTGCCTCCTGTTTATTTAGTTCCTTCTCATATTAAGTGAACAGACAGCCCTAGTTATTTATTTTATGGCTGCCTATTCTTTTTCACTTTAAACGTCCTTTTCTTCTAAAAGTTTGGTCCTGTTACACAATGAGATTATGCTGGAGAAGATTTGACTAAACATTTTCCCAGCACAGCAGCAGAATTACATTTACTATATTCTTTCAATTGTCCGTGTGCGAAAATTCTAGCCAGGAAACATATAAGCAAACCTTTTATCGTAGCTTTTGTTTATTACATTTTTAAATGGGAATTCTACTGTAGTTTCTTTGATGAACTTCCATCAGGTTGCTAGTTACTCGTTTTTTGCTTTCTAATTAGTAGCTTCCTTTTGCTGCTTGATCTGTCTGCTGCTATTCGTTGGCTACCACCGTTCTACAAGCAATGGCTTCTTGGCTGTGCATTACAGGACATCACTGTCATCAGCAAAAAAGTAATCACTCTCCCCATTCTTACATGGTGAAAGACTAATTCTATGTTCTGTAGTAAACTCTATTCTAAGTTTGTGGTCTCTTCCTTAGTTGACAGTATATCACCAGTATACTGGTACATCACGTGGCTTCACAACGACATGATGCGCGCTCTCAAATCAATTTTATTCCTCGAGGCAAAATTTAAGATGAGTCCACAACTTTTGGTTTACTGAGTTCAAATCTCCCGCCAGTCGAAAATAAAGAACATCTCATTTGGGCTCACTTTGAATCACACAAACTAAGACTACTGTTGCAACTCTCAACACGAGAGTGGAGTCCAAAGTAACAAATTCCAATTACAGAGAAGAAAGACAATGAGAAACGAATTTGGGATTTACTACTGTTCACAGTTAAAACAAGCAGAGGATGACAATTACAACACCATTACCATTGGATGGAGCCAAGCCCGTGACTAATAAACAAAACACTGGCGTCCTTCTCCTTGACTGGTCACAGGAGACAAAGTGACAAAAATTCCATGACTTGCTCAGAGACCAAATTCCGGAGCACTTCCTACTAACTAAGACCTGGAAGGAATTCTTTTTTTAAGACGAGCATGGCAAATTCCCAATATCTAGGCTAGTTCCAGACATATCATTCTCACTGTAGGCACCACACCACGACGTACCAATGGAGATGGGAAGCCTAATCCTCACAACCCCAAGAAATTCTTGTCATGGTAGACCCAATAAAATTCTCAGGGGAATATCCACTTAATTATTTAGCAACCCTAAACATATCACCACCACACCACATGTTGGATTTTGGGAAAAGTTGAGCCAAAACATACGTAACATCACATTCCAAGGGAACCTTGCTTTCCATCAGTAACATCACATTCCAAGGGAACCTTGCTTTCCATAAGCCATCACATTCCAAGGATTTCTTACCATGAAAGCTTGCTCATAAAGAAGTTTTAAAGAATATAAAATTTGTAAGGATTCAAGTACATAATTTGTAGTTGTAACTCAAGTTTTTATAATGTCTCCGAAATTTTAAAATAGATTACTAAAACTGTCCTCAATTTATTACAATTTTAATATAGATTCTCTTATAAATTAAGAATAATTTTGGTAATCCATTTTGAAAATACGTGAATATTGTAAAAGTTTTTTTTTTTTTTTTTTTTTTTTTCCAGTTACAGTTTCCTTCAAGTAAATATACTCCTTGCAACACAAGTTTTAGAGAAAGGATCAAGTCCGCCAAGGTAGAAGTTTTTTTTTTTTTTGAAAATAGGTAGAAGTAATTTACGTCACATATCGATTATGTCCATGTGTAGGACGATTTAGTTGATAAAGGATGGTATAGTAACATAATCGCTTTGGCAACTATTACCATGAAAATTTGTTATTGTGTCTACTTTTGATTATTTCAAAATTTCACGCTCGAGCATATCCCTCCAACAAGAGGTCTCGTTTGGTTCGCGGAATCCTCGGATTGGGAAAGGAAAGTGATTACTTTTCTATGTTTAGGTGTCAAAGAAATTGAGGAGGAAAGGAAAGTAATTCCCAATGGAAGAAAAATTAGGAAAAAGAGTGATTCCATCTATCCAAGCAAGGAATTACTTTCGCACATTGAAATATTCACTTTTCTTTCTAATTTTTTTTGATATTTTCAAACATTGGAAATGAAAATCAATAAAAATTGTAATTTTCAAAGAAAAAAAAATGCTAAAAAATTGATTTTCCTTTCCATTCTATTCGGCGACCTATAAATCAATCCACACCTCGGTCTACCCTAATCTGTTCCACTCCACCTAGTTCGAATATCTGGTTTTGTTCTTGCTCTTCAAACCGTAAGGTTAGGAAGCTCCTAGAGCCTATCGTCAAGGACTCCCTTACAACATGTGGTTCCGCCATCATGAATCCATGATTGACCAACATATCTTGAAGAACCAAAAGGAAAAGCTAAATTTGAAAGATTAAAGTACAACCTCTCGATTTCAAAATCAACCTCCACTGACAAATACAAGCACCATGATCCTTAAGTTATGAGCAAACCAGCTGTGTAAACGGAAGAAAACTAGAAAAGTAGCAAGAAAAAGCAAAACGAAAGAGAACAAAAATATTTTAATAGAACAAAAGTAGAATCCTTCCTCCCCATGAAATGGTTGCTCACAAAACAACAAGCTCACTTTAGCCCCCTTTCCAACTTCCTCCTCTCCTTTTTAGCACAACTAATCTGACTTTTACTACTAATCCATTCTCTTTACAGACTCAAGTGGGATTCGCTGACCGCCATAATTAATAGGATCACCTGGCCGCTCCTGTTGTCCCCTCCTCACCTCCACAACCACTTCAACGAAGTAGACTTCCATCCACTTCCATGAAACAAATATTCCACTTACAGACCCAAATAGGCTCAACCTTACATTTTTTTTTTTTTGCATTGGACAAAAGAAAAATATTTTCTACATCACAAATCTTGAAATACATCGTGTTTCCATACGAATCAGTCCACACTTCAGTCCATTTCATTCCACACTCTAGTCCACTCTACTCCATCCCAGCCCACACTCTAGCCCAATCCAGCCCACACTTCTGGTTTCGTCTATTGTCATTCATGCAAAGTTGGATGTTTGTAGGACGTGTGCTGCTATTTGAAAATTGTCGGTGAACTCTAAAATTTTACAAATTGTAAAACAAACTACAAGGTGAGGTGGAAGCATGTTGCGGCTCCAGTCCACTTAATTTTTTTTTCTTCCTAATTTATATATATAATTTGTTTTTTTTTCATATGAACCACCTACAACTAATCCATCCTAATTCATCCGAGTCTGTCTCAGTTCGAATTTCTGATTCGCATTTGCACGTAAGTCTTAGTTACAAGATGAAGTGGACGAGGTTGTCGCCGTGGTGGACGAGACCGGCGTAGCACGGATATCTTTGAGGAGGCCGACGACTTGTTGCATCGTCGGCCTCTTCTCCGGCGAGTGGGCCGTGCAGAGATACCCGACGTGGAGGCAGTCCACCATTTCCCTCTCCCACTTCACTCCACTTCCGTCCACTTCCACCCGGATTCTAGGATCCACCACTTCCGCGCCTTTTCCTTCCTTCACCAGTTTCCGGACCCTCTCAGCCTTCTCAGCCGACCACCCTCCCCTCCCGCTAACCAGCTCCATTACCAATAGCCCGTAGGCGTACACGTCGCCTTCGGGCGTCTCTCCCGCTCCCCGGAGGTCCCCGTAGGCGAAAAAATCGGCAATGCGGGGCTCTAGGTCATCTCCGAGGAGGACGTTGGAGGGGACGAGGCGGCCATGGACGACGGGGGCGCGGCTCGTGGAGCCCGCCCAGCCTTGGTGGAGGAACGCCAGCCCCCGCGCCACCCCGAGAGCGATGCGGTGGCGCGTGAGCCAGTCTTCCGACATTGTCGACCTCGTCGTCGTCGATAACGATATTGCTCTCTTGTCGGTATTGCTGTGTTGCGGCTCCCATGCGTCTGCGCTCCAGTCCTCCGCGTCCGGATGACCGGTCGGGAGCTCGTGGAGCCATCGGTGCAAGTCGCCCCGTTCCATGTACTCGTACAGTAGCAGTTTCTCCTTCCCTGTAACGAAAAATGAACACTCATATATGTTACGCGCGTCCAATTTTAACGTCCTACTATACTTCCAATATTCGTGTCCTGTCCGATACATGTCCACTATAACACGGACACAAATCCAACATGAACTCATTCCAACTTTACTTAAATTCTAGCAAATTATATACATATATTAAGTCGCATACTGCAGACATAGATACAAGATGACACGACGTCATCTATTTTGGTGTGTCTTAGTGTATTTTGGAGTGTTACGTGTCTGATAATACGCATCCCAAATGTAGCATACCTGAAATGCAGTAACCTAGGAGCGGCAGCAGATTCGGATGCCGGAGTTTCGCCATCTCCCGGAACCCTGCGGCTGCCTCGTACTCCTCCACCTCCCTCGCTCCCTCAGCCACCCTGACCACCACATTCATGTCTCCCGGCAGCACCGCGCGGTAAGCCGCCCCGCTTCTCCCGCCCTCCGCCAGCTGCGACTCCCTCCCGAACCCGGAAGTCGCTGCTGCCAGGTCCGAGAACCTGAGCTCCATGAGCGGCTTCTCGAACACCACCACCGGCGCCGTCCACTTTGCCTCCGCCACCCACGCCGGCACTTCCTCGGCCCCCTTCACCCCTCTCTCTTCCTCCTTCCACCCCCTCTCGCTCCTCCTCCTCCTCCTCATCTTGACGACGCACAGGAATAAGCCGACAATAGCCATTAGTCCAACGACTAGGGATGCTACTACTATAACTACTAACACTCTATTTACTCTTCTTCTTCTTCTTCTTCCTCCAGTACTGATGTGCTCGCGTTTATTCTTCTCGTGAGTAGTAGTAGTAGTACCATTGGAAGACACGTAAGCAGCTGAAGTGAATGTTAGCGACCCGGCTTTTACGAAAGCCGACCTCCCGAACTTCTCCATCTTCTTCGAGTCCACTCTGCCGGAAAAATTGTTGTACGAAACGTTCAGAAAGCTTAGCCGAGGAAGGAGACGACCAAAATCTCGAGAAAAATCTCCCTCCATCGAATTACACGACACGTCCAGGAAGCTCAACTCGCGGAGCTCGTCGAGCCCGACAGGCACGAGGACTAGCTTGTTGCGAGACAGGTCGAGCGACCGCAGGCCCGACAGCCCCGACATGGCCGGGGCATTGGTGAACCTGTTCCCGGACAGGTTGAGCTTCTTCAACTTTTCCGCGCGGTCGTCGAAGCGAAGGGCGCCTCCGAGGCGGTTGTTGGCGAGGTTGACGTCGAGGAGGGAAGGGGAGGACCAGAAGCCGCTGGGGACGGAGCCTTGTAGGGAGTTGCCGGAGAGGTCGACGACGCGGAGGGAAGGGATGGTGGAGAGGAGCTTCCAGGAGACGGTGCCGGAGAGGTTTCTTGAGGGGAGTATGAGTTCTTGCAGGGGGGTGTCGTCGGAGCAGCCGGGGGATTGGAAGTTGGCGACGGAGGCGAAGGCCGAGGCGAGGACGGAGCGGTCGACGTGGCAGGTGGAGGAGTGGGCCAGGGGGGAGAGGAAGGAGAAGGAGAAGAAGAAGAAGGAGGTTGTGATGATGAGCTCCATGAGGGAGTGTAGAGGAGGAAGTGTTGGAGCATTGGCACGGAGTTGGTTATATATGAGTGATCGATGGAGAATGTTTGATGGCTTGGCATCGTGAGTAGAGTAGTTACTAGTGGGAGAGTAGGTTAACTAACTGGACTTGGCTGTTGATGCTTGTCACTAAAAGCTTTTGGTTTTACTTTAATTTCATGAATTGCAGCAGGTTGGAGAAGGGGACCGGACGGACAGGCCAGGTACGTGGTTCAAGTTGACCCTTCTACTTCTGGATAGTCAATAGGACTGCAAATTAACAGTGCTCTCGGCTCGACGAGACCTGTCAAGGAGTCGAGTTTGAACTAGGGGTGATCACGATTTTGGACTGAAAATCGAACCGAACCGAAGCGAATCGAATAAGAAATTCGGTTCGGTTTTAAAAAATCTGTTCGGTTTCGATTTTAAAAATATATAAATTTTTTTTATTCGGTTACGGTTTCGGTTTTGGGTTTCGATTTCGATCAAAAACCGAAAATCGAATAAAAAAATAGTTTATATATATATATATATATATATATATATATATATATATATATATATATATATATATATATATATATATATATATAACCCACGTGAACCGTGGTGGCTTAAGCATTCAATGAAAACGAGAAAAGGGGAAGTGGAGTAGGGAGATAGCCCTTGGTCCTACAAGTGTATGGGTGGAGCCCCTAGAAGCGAATCCTAAGTAGGACTATGCTAATAAGAAAAGACAACCAACACAACTCTTGCTTGGACATAGCTAACAAACACTTGATGAAGGTTGGGAAGGGATGCCAGAGCAGCATCCGTTTTCTTGATCCTCTCCCGAAAAGCTAGATGGAATTTAGGATCAAATGCGAAAGAGGCTAAAATACAAAACTCTTTCACATCCTCCCCTTCAGGGAAAGAGTCATCGACCCTAGCAAAAAAAGCCATAAGCTTTGTCTGGGTCTCCCTATCCGAAACCGGATGTTGCACTACTCTATTAGCAGATGGAGGAGCAACCTTGATCTCCCCGGAACAGCCATTGCCGTCCAACGACGTAAGCTGGGACTCGCAGTCCACGGAATAGCTCGATTCCGACTGATTATCCACTATGTGAGCGCTGTTCTCGTACTTATTCTGAGAGTTGATCTTCTTACCTAGAAGGTCTCCGGACCCTGGGTTGTCATCAGAAGTGTATGGTGTGCTGATCTCCGCTTCTTTGGGAGTGACAGCCGCCACAGAGTGTGTAACAGTCGCATTACCTGGTGTCACGCCCCGCTCCCAAATTATATGGGATTTGGGCATAACCTGGCCAGCTGATACAACCTAGAGTGAGCTGCCCAATTTAATGGACTCACTTAGGTGTACTACGCTGTAATTGTAACTATACTACACAGGCAAGTGGTAACATTTAGATCTCATCCACAGGAACAAAGAAAGTAATGTAAAAATATAAAACTGAAAATAACATGGAGTCTGAAATAAATACAACTGAATAGTCTGGTGGGTACAAGCCCACGGAGTACAACACTAAATGAAAATACTGAAAGTAGAAAGATAACTAGTCATGAGCATCGACTAACTAGATAATGAAGCTCATGATCTAAACAACACCATACCTTGAGTCAAGGAAACTCCTCAGGGAGCACCTCGTCGTCTTCTGCAGCAAGTCCTATCTCAAGTCCCGGTTCGCACCCAGTCAACTGCAAGTGCTCGTCTAAATCTGGAAAGCAACCAGGTCCTCAGGAGACATATCAAGATACAGAGGAAACATGCCATAAAGTAAATACTGAATAACTGTAAAGGGTGAATTAACCAGCTAAGTGAATGCAATTTGAAGACAATCCTAGTACGTATGGGTAGATAAATAAGGATTTGGCGTCGAAGTACGGGCCGACGTCGGATCACGAGCCGAGGCCCCACCGGGTAACACGGAGCCTACAAGGGCCCTTACTGAATTTTGGCTGTCCCATACGCCTACTAATTGTCTTCCCCTGCCCCTCGGAATTGTACAAGTCGTATCCGTCACTTGAACATCCTGACTCTCAATGCAAGGTCACAATAACTAGACACAACCTAACCATTCTATATATCAGAGCACGAACCCTTTTGCACTGGTAGCTAGCCAGATGCGCAAGTCCGTGCCATGGTATGAACTCACTCAGTGCCGTGTCGTAACACGTGTCAAGGTCATGGAAATCATGACTATGATTCCCCAACTTAGGGATGTCACCTAGGACTAAGTCAGATACATGAAACTCGATGACAATGCCGTATCGACTGTATCCGAGACATCTCTCGGACATGCAACTACGTCCACTCGAGCAAGTGAACACAATATAAATATGAATGAGTAAACCAGTAATACAAGACAAGGTATACTTGCCTGAAACAAAAGGGAGTCGTAAGCGAAGATCCGGACTCCGCAATCAAGATCGTAACGTCCGATATACCTACAAATATACAAGTACAATATGAGTAGTCTGCGAGTTGCTTCGCAATGACATGGTAATTAATATCGATTCGAAGCTACCCGTGGTTACCACTTATCATGAAATCTCTGTAGTCGTTCCACTATCATTTATACCATACTTACACATTTATATGGTTCTATTCATACAAGATGATTCGTATTTGTCTAGCATGCAAGGCAAATTACTATATGGTAAATGAATGACAAGTGTCTAGTATGACTCATGTTAACACATATGGCTCATGCATATACGATTTGTATGTGTAGGGAGAGGGTTGATATATATAAAGTATCTCCACGTATAGGAAAAGTGTGTGTGTGCAAAGTGTTGATATCTATATAGGATTTATCTAGATATGTGCGACATGTATATATATAGGATAAAAATATGTGTTGCTACATAGGAAAAGTGGCAAGGGCATATATATATATATATATATATATATGATTTCAATGTGCATTTATGGAAGTCCATAGGAAACAAAGGAGATGTGCATATGCCTATATATATATATATATATATATATATATATATATATATATATATATATATATATATATATATATATATATATATATATATTTCAATGTGCATTTATGGAAGTCCATAGGAAACAAAGGAGATGTGCATATGCCTATAGAGGAGAGTAGCTTTATATAACATTGTATATTGGATTTTAATGTGTTGCATTGCATATGTAGCAAACAAATGACAATGGGACATGGGATCCTACTGTGCATATATATACCATTTGTACATAAGATTCTCAATGTGTACTGTTGCATACATTCATATAGAAAAGTGTCAAGGAACATATATATAACATTTATACATATATCATTAAAACATGTGTTGCATTATATATAACATGTTTATATATATAGGAAAATGAGTTACAAATAAAAATGATATATTACATGCTGTGAAATCAATGAAGGGTATCACTTGTTCATTCAAAACCAAAGTCCGCACACAAGTTCATGTTCATTCAAGGGGGGGTGTCAAGCATGGATTGTTTAAAAACATAGCAACATGGAAGAGGGGAGGAGAGGATTATACCTCGTTGTCTTGGGGCTCCACGGTCTCGCGAGGAGGAGGGTGGACAAGCTTACGGTCGATGGGGAGCCTCGACAGTGGCGGACAGCTGCTCACAACAGCTTCTTGCTGCTTAGAGCAGCAGCACAGCAGCAATGCTGCTGTTTCGAAGGTCGTGCGACCCCCACGTGGGCGGCTGCCGGAGGTGGGGCTCCCTCTGGGCGACGCCCCTGGGTGGTGGGGAGGCCTGCTGCCAAGTGCGCCAGCAGCTGCCGCAAAGCAACCACAACAGCAGCAAAGAACAACAGTAGCAGCAAGCTAAGGTGCGGCTGCAATAACAGTAGCTCGAGCAGCAGCGATGGCAGCAAATGCTGATGTCAAAAGGTGGAGAAGGAGGAGAGAATGTGAGGGGTTGGTGGAGAAGAAGATGATGAAGATGAAGAGGAGAAGGTAGAGAAGAATGGTGGTGGTGGTGGTGTGCTCTCGGTTAGAGAAGGAGGAGGAGAGGAGAATGGTGGTGGTGGTGCTCCGGCCAAGGGGAGGGGCTGCTGCCATGGAGGTGATGGAGGAGTGGCTGTGGTGGTGGTGCGGGCTGTGGTGGTGGAGAAGAGATGGTGGTGAAGAGTGAAGGAGATGGTGGTGGTGGTGAGTTGATGATGAAGAAGGAGAAGTGGGGGGGAAGCTCTCGGTTTAGAGAGGGGAGAGTGTGGCCGAGAGGAGAGAGAGGGAGGAGAGAGAGTTAAAAGAGGGGGGGTGGTATGGTCGGCTGTAGGGGGTGAGAGAAGAGAGGATGGTGGTGGTGATGTGTGTTTTAATATATGGAGAGAGAGAGAAGTGATGGTGATGGTGTTCGGTTTTGTGTGTATTTAAATTATAGGAAGAGAGAGGGAGTGATGGTGATGTGTAGAGAGAGGGGGGATGTGCTTGCTGCTGGTTATGGGGGGTTGGGGTGTGGGAAGAGAGAGCGTGTGAGATGGGGTGTGGTATTTTAAGGAAATGAGAGAGAGTGTGATGGTGATGTGTGTGTTTTTGGTGTTTGGTATTTTGTAGGATTTATAGGGTGTTGTGTGTGTGTACGTATGAGGTAGGGGAGATGTCATGGTGCTTGGGTTGAGTCACAATGGGTCGGGTTGGGTCACAATTGGGTCTAATTTGGTCCCAATAATTAAATGACTTAAATTAGCCATTTATAATCATTGATAAATAAATAGTACACGGGAACTCAATTGGATGGGACACAAGTGGCACGTGTATAGTAGGCTCAAAATGGTTCGTGTCCATAACTTGGGTCGACCAGTTTGGGTCAAAATGGTATCTCCAATACAAGTTGGAATTAAATGTAACTCGATGGGATAAATCGAGATTGGGTCAATTGTCCGAAAAGTCGTACGATAAAAATGAAGCACAAGAGAGTGTCTGAGTGGGACACGAAGGTCATAGGTGTAGAGCGTCTCGAGTAGATCGTGCATGGCAAGTTGGTTTGGAGAAAATGACTAGTCTTGTGCTCCTAAATTAAAAGTCACGGTAAGGTGCACATGATGATCAAAAATAAAAGCGGGAATTTAATAATAATTAAAAATGACTCAAATGGTCTAATTTGACCCGAAAGTTCTGCGATGCAAATAGAACACAAGGGAACAAGTTTGGATGGGACATGATATATCAACATGAAGATAAATTTGTCTAGATCAAAAATCATAAAGAGCATTTCGAGAGGTTGACATCTCTGGCGTTCCAAAAATCAAAGTCACGAATAGTATATTTAATTATCAAAACTAATTATAATAAAAATATTTATCGAAAATAAATCATTTAAAAATTTAAAATAACCCTAAAAATCCAGAGGGCTTACACCTGGTGCGCACCTGATCTCTGTGGCCACGTCCTCCATAGGCCGTTGCTCATCGATCCGATTATCTTCTTCTGCCTCTGCTTCATCTACTGCTTTAATTTCATTAGCAACATCTCATAATGACAACTTCCACATCCCCAGAAGAGAGAGACTGGGATATGTGTTCGTGGGCTTTGGTCAATCTGGGCAGTAGTACGGGGGAGAGGGGGGTGCTCCTTAGCCATAGTACTGGCAATTTTCGAGGAGTCGTCCGACGTAGCCGTCACCATATGAACGGTTCCCTCCGTCCCAGAGTTCTACTGTTTTCAGCAGTATCCTCTGTAGACTCTTCCTCTTGGATGTCATCATTTTAAGCCCTAGTTAGGATATCAAAATTGTTGTTAAGATTAACTCCTGGAATATATATATATATATATATATATATATATATATATATATATATATATATATATATCCGACGTAGCCGTCACCATATGAACGGTTCCCTCTGTTCTACTGTTTTCAACGGTATCCTCTGAAGACTCTTCCTCTTGGATGTCATCATTTTGAGCCCTAGTTAGGATATCAAAATTGTTGTTAAGGAATATATATTAACTCCTGGAATATATATATATATATATATATATATATATATATATATATATATATATATATATATATATATATATATATATATATATATATATATATATATATATATATATATATATAGGTATATTTAGTTACTATATATATTTAAAAAAGTACAAGTAAACCGAAAAATTGAATAAAAACCGAATAAATCGAAAAATTGAACCGATTTAATTCGGTTTGGTGTTATTCGGTTATGGACCAATTAGGTTCGGTTTTGATTTTCGGTCCAATTCAATTTTCGGTTATTCGGATCGGTTTGAACCGAATTAATCGAATGCTCACCCATAGTTTGAACACGAAAATGAGTTCCACATCATGAATTACGTAGCCAGCTGGTCTCGAGGGACGGCATGTTCGTACAAGATTTTTTTGTCCCATAGAAAGGGATCTGCATAACACTCCATGGAGATGGTGTAGACTTCTTGAAGACTCATGATTCTTTCTATATATTCTAGAAACTTGCTTGTGAATATCTAGGTTCTAGAATATTTTCTTTAATAATTATTAAAATATGCTGTTTCCAGAAGATTCATGTAACTCACAAGAGCCTTATTAATAAGTAGGAGGCTCATTTATTCCTCACCACCAAAACTTGTAAGCATTCACCATGTTAAGAATTCTTTCAACTTTCCAATATTGTTCCACTACTCTCTTGGGCCTCGTTTGGTTCGCGGAAAGAAAATGAAAGGAAATTGATTTCTTGATATTTTCTTTCCTTTGGAAAATTGTAATTCCAATCAATTTTTTTTCCGGTGTTTGGAAAAACTAAGAAAATTGGAAGGAAAAGTAAATATTTAGAGAGGGGAAAATGAATCCTTGGGTTAGTAGGATGAACCACTTTCACCCCTATTTTCTTTTATCTTGGGAATCAATTTCCTTTAACATCCAAACAAAAAAATGAATCACTTTCCTTTCCCAAGACTCCAATTCCGCGAACCAAACGTAGTCTTAACTTAGCATTATAGCTAAGATCATTCAATAAAGACCCTTACTGGTCTTCGAGTAGGAAGCTTGTACGTCGTATGGGTCAAAACGTAAACAAAAATGCTAAGTCCGTGACACGCAACTGCGCCTCCTCAAATTTGAACTCTTTTCTTTTTTGGGTACATAACGTCCATTCCTTTGGCTACGTTCTCTAAGTATTTGTGGTTCTTTAGTGAATTTATAACATTGGCTTCTACGGTTCTATTTCTACCTAATAACTTTATATATATGCCATACCCCCTCCTCCCCCTATCCGTTGGCACTATGTTGAACACATTACCATGTTATGTTGCTACTATGGTGGTGGCAACCATCCTCTATAAATCTCCTTTTCTCTTTTTTAAAAAATGAACTATTATCTCCTCAAGACTTATCTTTCTCATCGTCTCGTTGTCGTCGACGTCGTCGTTCCCACCGGAAGCAACGTCAACACCAGTCACTACCAAAATATGACATATTAGCGACGAAATTAGCGACGCCAACAAAAAACGTCGCCAATATTTTGCATATTAGTGACGTCCTAGAAATTCGTCGCTATACGACGGAATTAGCGACGCTTAGTGACATATTATTAAATATGTCGCCCTATATTAAAATTTGGCGACGGTTAGCGACGTCTCCTCTATACGTCGCTAACTATTTTACTTAGGGCACGCTGTGTTCTTTTTTCCCCCACTAGAAATTTTTTCCCCCACTCGAAATTTTCTTCCCCTCCTCGAGCTCCTCCGGCGACTCCCTCCCCCCCGGCGACCCCTACCCCCTCCCGTCGAGCTCCTCCTCCTCTTCCTCAGGTAAACCCTAACCTAACTCCTCCTCCTCCTCCTCTCCCACGGACACATACACACACACACACGGACACACACATGGACACACTGTGTCATGTTGTGGTGGACACGAGACACTATGTTGGATACGTACACATAGCCTAGATCCTTTACCAACCATTTATTTTCTATTTTAACATGTTTTTATATATCAATTTCTAAATACCCTATGTTGACTGATACCTTGTTAATTTACTGTATTTTCCAGTTTTGAAAACCCAGTTTTGACAACCAATTTAACCTAGTTTAATACTTTAATTTACATGTTTAAAATCCTAGTGTAGTGTATCTATATGTGTGCTGACTGAGTTTCAAGTTTGGGGTGATTTGGTTAGAGTTTGGGTTCTCGATTTGGGTTTGAGGTGAATGGGTCTGAAATATGTTATAGGAGTATGTAATGTTGTATGAAATGAACTGATTTCCTTTCCTTTCCTTTCCTTTTTGACTGAACACAGTAAATCCCCTCACTGTCCAGATTGGACTGACCCATAGTTCATATCACTCACTCACTCACTCACTCACTCTTGCCTAGGTACACACACACATATAGCCTAATACAAGCATGTTAGCCTCCCTCATATACACATACATGTGACTGTCACATGTAACAGTCAACACACTCACCCTCCATTCACATGTGCATGTACACACACCACCCACTCTCTACTTCTCTCTCTATATATAAGTTTGATAGATGGTATTGTATACATATATACATAACTATATCATGTAACTCATATGTGATATAGGCATATAGCCTATGTTAGAGTGTCTAAATATATGAATACATGAAAGTTGCCTTGTCTTGTAATATATATATATATATATATATATATATATATATATATATATATATATATATATATATATATATATATATACACATATATAAAAAAAATATATATATATATATATACATATATATATATATATATATATATATATATCTAAGATAGCTTGAGTTGACTTTGGTCATTATTGGTACTTGAATTATAGGTTAGGCTTGTATAGCCTTGAATGGTGTGTGCTAGCTAGTATGGGTTAGTTAGGGCCTAGAATGGTGGCATTGACTAGTTTGACCATAGTTGACCTAGTTTGACTACTAGAGTTGACCAGAGTTGACCAAGAGTTGACTTTGGCCTAGTTTGACCAAGGAGTCCAAGATATTGACTTAGTCTAGGGGTGAGCATTATTCGGTTTTGGACCGAAAACCGAACCGAACCGAATAAGAGATTCGGTTCGGTTTAAAAAAAATCGGTTCGGTTTCGGTCCAAAACCGAAAACCGAATAAGAAATATATATATATATATATATATATATATATATATATATATATATATATATATATATATATATATGTATTAATTATAGGTATATACTAAATATATATATATATATATATATATATATATATATATATATATATATATATATGTATTAATTATAGATATATACTAAATATATATAGGTATATACTATAGGTATATAATAAATATATCTAGGTATATTTAGTTATTATATATATTAACAAAAAAACACAAATAAACCCAAAAATCGAATAAACCAAAAACCGACCCGATTTAATTCGGTTCGGTTCGGTTATTGACCAATTCGGTTCGGTTTCGGTTTTGCTTATTCGGTTTTGGTCCAATTCGATTTTCGGTTATTCGGTTCGGTTGGAACCGAATAAACCGAATACTCACCCCTAACTTAGTCAACTCAACTTCACCCAGTTTGACTAGTTACTGCGCTGAACATGTGTGTCCATCTTTGCAGAATTATTTTAAAATGGATATGAATTACTACTTGCGGAATCGTTCATGGATGTACAATCGTTGTCCTGATGATATGTGTGGTGTACGGGATGAATACATAGCGAGAGTAGAGCAGTTCTTGCAGTTTGCTAAGGCGTTCCCTCAGTACATGGACGACACCAAAATTAAGTGTCCGTGTGTGAAATATTATAATGTAAAATATTATCCAGAAGTGGAAGTGACATATCATTTGTACTCGAGGGATTTCACGCCTAATTACTATCAGTGGACCGCACACGGAGAACTTGTGTCTTTAGCATCAGAGCCGGAGCCTTATGTTGAGCCGTATATGCATGCGGGACCTAATTTTGTTTCAGATAATCATACATACGACGACGGATGCGTGAACATGGTTTTCGACGCTGCGGGGCCTAGTTTCGTTCATGATGCAGCTAAGGAGGCACCGGATGTCGATGCTACAAAGTTCATAGAGTTGCTGGAGAATACAAGGACTCCATTGTATCCTGATTGTGAGGATCATTCACCGTTGGAGGTGGTTACAAGACTGTTGAGCATTAAGTCAAATTTTAACATGTCGCAAGAATGCTACAACCGAGTATTGGAGTTAATTATAGAGATCTTGCCGGCGGGTGCTAAGTTACCTAAAGACTTCTATCGGTCTAAGAGGATGGTGAGATCGCTCTGGATGGGATACGAGAAAATCGATTCTTGTCGCAATGGGTGCATGCTGTACTACAAAGACGACAAGGACGCAGATGTGTACAGATTTTGTGGTGCTGATCGCTATAAGACAACTAGTACAGGAAGGTCTACCGGTGCAAGAAGACCGACCGATTCAATGCATTACTTGTCTTTAACGTCGCGGTTGCAAAGATTATTTACGGTAAAAGAGACGGCCGAAAATATGAGTTGGCACATGCGAGAACAGATTGAAGGAGTGTTGGATCACCCATCCGATGGAGAAGCGTGGAAGCACTTTGATCGAGTGTATCCTGATTTTGCTTCAGATCCGCGTAATATCAGGTTGGGCCTATCTTCTAACGGTTTTACTCCTTTTGGTCTTTCGGGATCCCAGTATTCGTGCTGGCCTGTGATTGTCACTCTGTATAACCTACCGCCTTGGATGTGCATGAAGACTCAGTGCATGTTTCTAACCGTTATAATTCCTGGTCCGAACAATCCCAAGAGGAACATTGATGTGTACTTACAGCCTCTGATAGATGAGTTGAATCAGTTATGGGAAGTAGGCGCTAACACGTACGATGTTTCCAGGAAGCAAAATTTTAGATGAAGGCAACCCTTATGTGGACCATCAACGACTTTTCGGCCTATGGAATGTTATCTGGATGGAGCACTCATGGCCGTCTCTCATGTCCGTATTGCATGGACCGTACTAAGGCTTTCCGCTTAAAACACGGAGGAAAACCGTGCTTCTTTGATTGTCATCGACAATTTCTGCCAAAAGATCATCCGTTCAGAAGGAACATGAATGCATTCCGTGCCGGAGGTTGTTTGGGATCTATTGACGGAGCTTAGCATATTTTTCAGGGATCTTTGTTCTAAGAAGTTGCTCGTTGATCGTCTAGAAAAGCAAGAGAAAGACATTACGGTAACATTGTGCAAGCTAGAGAGGGTGTTTCCTCCTGGATTCTTTGACTCTATGGAGAATTTGTCGATTCATCTATCCTATGAGGCACGTGTTGGTGGACCCGTCGAATATCGATGGATGTACCCGTTCGAGCGACATTTGAATCACCTAAAAAAAGGTAAAAAATAAGGCACGGGTCGAGGGTTCTATTTGTGAAGCCTATGTTCTCGAGGAGATTACAAACTTTTGTTCGATGTATTTCAAGCCTCATGTTGCAACTAATAGAATGAGAGCTTCCAGAAACGACGACGGAGATCATGAATGTAATGATACAATACTGAAGGTATTCAATGCTCTAGGAAAGCCATCGGGTAAAATGAAGAAGAGATATCTGAACGATGATGAGCTAAGGGCTGCTCAGGTGCATGTATTACTCAACTGCGATGATGATGAAGTAGAGAAGCTGGAGGGATAAGTAATTAATACGTCTACATTATTTTAATATTGTTGATTATTATACTATTATATTAATTGAACGATGTTATTTTCAGCATATTTAATGATGATGTGAGATCAGGTAGGCCACACATAACAGAAGAAGAACTAGAACAAAAAATGAGGCATTATTTTCCATCATGGTTGAGTGCATATGTAAGACTTGAGAACTCTGTAATTACCTTTCTGTATATGCACTTGAGAATGAGCTTAATTTATTTTTTCGTGGTATTTAGGTCGATCGTCCATACACAAGACTTGAGAATGAGTATATTAGAACGCTAGCCAAGGGACCAATTTATGCTGCAAAAATATGGCCAAGCTACTGTGTTAATGGGTTTAGGTTCAAGTCAACAACTTGTCCGATCAGAGACAACTTTGTGGATCTCGATTCCACCAAAAATAGCTGTTTGTGTATCAGATCTTCGAACTACAAAGATGTTGATGCGGACAACAATTTCTATGGCGTCCTACGGGAGATTATGGAGCTGACATATAGTTATGGAATAGAGCCTGCTAAGATTGTGTTATTCAGGTGTGATTGGTTCGATCCGATTGAAGGTCAAGGTTGGAAAGTAGACAAGCACGGTCTTGTGGATATAAACTATCGGCGTCGATATCAAGCCTATGAACCATTTGTCCTATCAAGTCAGGCTCAGCTCGTGTACTTCACAAGTTATCCTAAACGGAAAACAACAAGGTCGGACTGGTGGGCAGTATGCAAGACCAAAGCTAAAAATACCTTTGAGGTTGACGATATAGCTTATCAAGAGGATGAACTACCTCTTGTAACAAATATTATAGAAGTGGACACGACGGAAGTTCCTCATTACACATCTAATTGTGTAGAAGAAGTAGAATTATCTGAAGAGGAAGATGCAGATGAAAGTGAAGATATAGAGGAGGAAGAAGAAGAAGAAGAAGAAGAAGAAGATGAGCTAAACGAACTAGATAAATTTTCAGAAGAGGATTAAATCTGTACGTTTGTTTTATCATCATATTTGACACTTTAGTGACACTTTTATCATATAAATCTGTGACACTTTAGTGACACTTTTATCTGTGACTATGATATTTTTCAAAAATCTGTGATGTCTATCATATAAATATGTATATTTGTTTTATTGTCATATGTTATTATAAGGTATGACTAGACCAGGATGAGGACGACGCGGAGGATATTATATTAGGCAGTCCCGTCTGCCTCGGGCTGGGGATGCAGATTCCGTACCCTCATCCTCATCTTCGAGTACGCCAGTGTACCGTTCTGTTCCCGGTCCATTATGGGACAGGGCAGTTCCAGCAGGTTGGCAACTCCTCCCTCGTCGTCCAGCATTCTTGATCCTGCGTCCAGTATTCCTCCCGCGTCCAGTATTCTTCCCGCCGACAGCTCTATGGGAAGAGCCGACGCTGAGCATATGGAGGACGGCGATCAGACTGATCCTGCCCAGGCAAGAGGTGAGAGCGACCCTCCATGCGCTCCCCCGGACGAGACGCGTATGGAAATTTGGACGGACGGGCCTACGAAGTAAGTTAATTAGTTAATATATATTTCTCAAATGATTATATGTATATATATATTCATTAAATTTATTATTGTATAGATATCGGCCTCCTGCAGTACAGAGACAGCTGGGGTTATTTCTGAGACAGAACTAAGGTGGGCCTTGGATTAACTACTCAGATGCTCCCGCAGATAGGAAGGCCTTTTGGTTGGCCCACTTCAAGGTAAAAAAATTTATTTATTTTTAAATTTTAATAATCATTTGTGTATATTATATAACTTTTCTATTTTACTTCTTGTAGAGGACCTATTTCTATCCACCACACCGGACGGCGAAGATCGAGGCCCAATTTTCTGTCGTCGCAGGCAAGCTCATCCGTGATGCGATCCACGACCAGAAGTCTCGTGATCGCTCCAGAAAGCCGATCCATGGTTGGATCACGCCAAAGCAGTGGACTGCGATGAAGGCTAGATTCGGCGAGGCCAGGTACCAGGAGCGGTCTGACAAGGCCAAGGTGGCGTGGTCGAGCGCCAATAAGTGGTGTGGTGGCTCTATTCCGATGACGGAGCATTTTCATCGTCTGGTACATTTCCTATGACGGACATCATTTTATATATAGTTAGATAGAATGTTTAATACTAATAATAGATAATATATTTTAACAGATAAAAAAGGGTGAGGACCCCAACATGGTGACCGTCTTCCTGGTCACCCATCGGAGGGCTGGAGAGTTCATTGACGAGAGGGAGACGCAGGCATATGTACGTTCTATTCTTTATATTAATTTACTATAATTTAGAAAATAGGAAAATAGATATCAATATAGACTTTAGCAAACACTTATACGTTAGCAAATATTGTTCTACGCCGAGTTTCTTCGGCTACAAGAGGAGACGGCTGCTGCTGCTAGTGCGCCAGCAGAGGGAGGGGCTGGAACTTCCTCCCAGCCACCTACAGCTCCATCGCCGGACGTCCTCTGGATGACCGTCGTTGGTGGTCTTCAGAAGGGTACGTACTATGGTACGGGATCCTACGGTGCCTATTTGGCTTCAGAGTCATCCCGGCCCCCCTCTGTCAGTGCACAGTCTTCAGCTTCGCAGGCGTCATCACGAGCTCAGGATATTGGTCGTCAGATCGACGAGCTGCGTCGCGAGTTGCAGCAGCAGATTTCTGATCACCATACCGTAGAGCGACGATCCGACGATCACCGGACGATTTGATACGGTCGAGCGTAGTATACAGGAGCTGATGAGTCTGCAGCAGGCTACACCTGCCAGCTTGCACACGCTCACCGAGTCTTTGTTACGCACAGAGCGTAGACAGGTCGAGCTGGAGGGATCGCAGAGGACCATGTCTGCCTCACTCACTCAGGTACAATCTTCGATTGAGGAGAGTACTCAGAGGATGGTGAGTACCCTTGCTCGATCGCAGTAGATTTTTTATCATCTTTGTATGTATTGGCCCTATGGGCCCATTGACCATTCTGTACACTGATTTTCATTCTTATTTGCCCTCCATTGTGGACATGTATGTTTGTTGGATATTTATTTTGTGATATTTACTTTGTTGGTATTTTTATTGAGTACATGTATAATATTTACTTGGACATGTATGTTTGTGATATCTGCGACGGGGATGACAAATATACCTACGCTGGGTTATAAGCGATGATCTGATATACAAAGGAGGTGTTGCCCAATTTTTTAAAAAAATGTTTGGTATTTTTGTGATGATGTGTGTCTGTGTAAACATAGACACACAACATAACAAAAATACCAAACATATTTTTTTAATTTTTTTTCATAATATCTGCGACAGATAGCGACGTTCTGTGACGTATAGCGACGTATCAAGACGTCGCTAATTAGCGCCATCACGTCGCTATCCGTCGCAATCCGTCGCTCAATAGCTGACGTTGACGTCGTTAATGTGGTCGCCGTACGTCGCTAAACTGCTGACGTGGCAGACATGCCATGTCATCACATAAAAAGAAATAATGTCGCTACGTAGTCGCACTACGTCGCTAATTTGGCGATATTCTTATTCGTCGCCCTCCGTCGCTAATTTTGCGACGACCCAACGACATTGTGTGTGACGTCGCAAACAGCGACGGAGGGCGACAAATTTGTCATCTACGACTAGCTTTTTCGCGACTTTCAATTTTCGTCGCTAAAGTCGTCGCTAATTACGTTTAGCGACGTATTTTTCCTTAATTAGCGACGTATCTGGGCGTCGCTAATTTGTCTTATTTTAGTAGTGAGTAACAGTAGCCAATATGAGTAGGTACCTTAATTCTATTGTCTCCACAAAAGACACCAAAGTGTTTGGTTAAATACGTAAAGAGAATATAATAGAAGTATGTGAACAAATGGCGCCAAAATATTTAATTAAATACGTAAGAGAGAATAAACGACACCAAAGTGTTTAGAAGCTTAGTAGAGTCTTCACAACATTTAGAAAATAATTAATTATGATTCGACAAGAGTAGTGAATCGAAAAAGATGGGTAGTTACATTAACCATGTCTATGTAATTGCAAAATGTTATGCAATCAGTAATTAAGCATTGCACCCCTAGATAAAAGTCATGGTATGCCATTAGTTGGGAGCACATGAACAAGTTTGACATCTGAGTACTACTAAGACTTAGTCTAGTGTTATTGTTTGTGATGTAATTGGGTTTTGGTACTCTAAGAATTGAGTTAGTCAAGTCGACTTTGTATATATAAAAAAAGGTACGATACGGCATGTTTAGAATTAATTTTCGATAATCAATTAGATCGTACCGATACTGGTCTTTTTTCAATATGAAGATTCGATCATTTAGCCAATACTTCAGGTCTAGGTCGGGTTTATGGAAACCCTTTTTTTCTTCAACATGGACAAATTAACATACAATTCCCCCTTCCTTACCAATGTTTGCCTCACTTTTGATACCCTCCCTAACGATCTCCGGTTTCAACATACTATTCTTATTCGAGCTCAAGTTGAGCATATGCTACAACATCGTCGACGATGACGACTTGTTATTGCATCCCTAATTGTGTCACAATTGTCGAAGAAAGTTGCTTCTCAAGCATGACTGGACAATTTCACCAGCGAAGCTTGGACACGAGCCACTACAAGAAATTGTATTTTTAGGAACACATTTTAGCCACACAGAATCTTTTTTGTCTCCATAAGGTAAGTTGTTACATATATTAATGACATGGATTCTAGTGTGTCATCATTACAAAAAAGTAACTTTTTGGGATGGCTAAAATTCGTGTTAAAAAGTGTCTAAACCATCCTAAATTATTATTTGGGATGAATTTTAGGACGGATTTAAACGGTGCTATTAGGGTGGCGTGGCAAAAAGTTTTAGGACGGAAAAAAACCGTCCTAATTGGATTTTAGGGTCGAAAAAACTAATTGTCCCAAAAGTGTCTGAATTATTATATTTTTATGACGAATTATTAAACCGTCCCAAAATATAAGTATTTGTGATAAATAATAACCATCCTAAAAATTATGGGCAGAGTCACAAAAGGATGTAGTTTATTTTTAGGACAGTTATATATCCGTCCCAAAAATTAATAACAATTGTTCTAATTATTATGAAATTATTATTTCCATGTTCCCCCTATAAAACATTCAATCAAAATACATAAATTAAAAAAATCCATTTATAACCATATAAGTTATTGCAACTGTAGTATTGCATTAGCAAAAAATTTTAGTATTTATAAAACATTATTAAACGTATATCTAATCGTTTACAAAATAAACCCAAAGTACTTTACATCATTGAGTGTCTACAAAATGAACTAAAATTTCTTTGCGTCATTAGACGTCTACCAAAAAGATTTACATCATTAATCATATCTTCCATCATTTACAAAATGAATCCAAAACGTTTTACATCATTTAGCGGCATCTCCCATCATTCGCAAAATGAACCCAAAATACTTTTGAAGCCAGACATAACAGAATCATCAATGAGCGTTTGGTTGAACTCTCTTTCTCGCTTTTTTTTCTTCTATTTTATCATCTCTCAGCCGCTTGCGCTGGTTTTTACTTAAAATAAATTTTCTCCGTAGTTTCTGCATAGAGATGTAAGACATATTTGTAAATCAGTCAATAAATTGCAGCAAAAAGATAAAAATCTCCATGTTGTCAAGAATCAAGTAAAGAGGAAGCGTAATAATATTTTTTGTTGGAATTTTATTCATGTCTATCTAAAATGCCAGATTGAAACGAGTTGACACTCCCATAAACTAATTAGCACTTCAAATTGGTATTAATAACACGGAATGGATATATATATATATATATATATATATATATATATATATATATATATATATATATATATATATATTTTTAGCACTTCAAATTGGTATATATATATATATATATATATATATATATATATATATATATATATATATGCTTTTGAAAGAATAAGAAATGTATCTGGAATAAGAGTAAGTATGTCCAACTGATTCTATTATTTCTAAAGATAAAATATATATAATAAAAGGGACTTGTAGAATATTAGAAGCAGCGGTATGTAGCAAAGACTTGGGTGCTTACTAGAAGTTCCACCTGGGGATATTAACTGTGATGAAGCTAGGAGGATGCAACTTGAAATAACATTTAACGTTTCCAAGACATGGATAAATTCTTGCTATGCAAAAGAAATATTCGGATGCAGAGGCAATCTACAACATAACAAGAAAAGCTAACTTTCCAAGGTTCAAAATAAAATTGAACCTCAACGCTAATGGGCATGGAACGACATGCCTACCTCATTAATTTTTTCAATAAAATCCTCATGTCCCTTCTCTGAAGATCTTTTGATGTTTCTTTCAACAATTTCTTTAGGCACATCAAGCTCTCTAGCCTTCTCTAATGCAGTAGCTAAAACTGTATTTAATGTTGGATTCAGACCACCCTTTTTAATGCTGTGATAACAAAAGAAAGAAAAGCACATTGATGTCACATTCATGGAAATACAGGAAACTAAGATTTATACACTAAAGAAAAGAGAGGACATAGTAACTACAATTTAATGATATAGTAATCAAGTACTTCAAGCCTATGCTAAAACCTGAATGACTCACAAACATGTCATAAGCAATTGATTTTCCTAGATTAATAGCAGTCCTCAGTTCCAAATGAACAACAGGGACATATATGTTCTCCTCCTCAAGGACTCCCTTTCTTTCTCCCATTAATGGGTTTACTCAAATTTAACTGATTTACCAAATATTGTTGCAACCATCTGAACGTAAGTTTCACATGAAAACAAAGTAAAAGACAATAGCATATCGAAGCAAGAATAATACTCGCTTTCTAAAGTCAAAATGCAATTTTCTTAGGACATTAGATTTGTGGCTGCCTCGAGAACAAGAGATCTCCCCAGATGAATTATTAAGTGCACATAACCATCAACCTTAAAACCAGTGTTAAGTTACTGCTAGACTCGTAGGGAAAGTGTTATATGTATCCAGACAATGCAGGGGCCTATGGAGGTTGGTATGCAACCGTACCCCCTTTTGGGGTTCAAGCCCATATCCTCCAGGATGCACGCATGAGGCCTTGCCGACATGCTAGGCCTTACAAACAAAAGTAAATAATAATATTTGAAGATTAAACACAAATTCATGATATTACCCTCTATTTAGTGATGTATTCTTTGCTAAGTTAGCATGAGAGAGTCTTGCCATAAAACCTAGAAGGCTAGTCACGGGTAGGTCTACCTTTTAAAACATGTAGTTTAAGATCATGCAACCAAGTTCTATTTATAAAATAATATAACTGAAGGATTGAGATGATAATGTTTGCTAAAAGAAACTGCATTCATCTCGATGAAAATCAAACCAAATGGCAAAAAAAAAATGACACTATAATGGGAGAAGGCTTGAATGGTGGGGAGAGTCGCCATTACTTGGGATTACGGCAAGATAATGCTTCCCAAGGATCATGGTAACACATTAGTAAAATATAGAATAAAATAAAATGCTTCCAGAGCTTATCTAGCCATAACATATGCATTTCACTTACCTAGCTTTGTCATTTTCATCACAAAATTGACAGAATTGGATGCAGGCCATTGTCACCTTCTGAGCTCCTATACTGCATGAGATACAAAACACCATTTCAAATGAGATGAAAGGAGAACCATATAATATAAAAGCTTAAAATAACATGTAGATATATGCAAATACAGCTACTTAATATAGTTTATAACAAAAATCCAACCAAAAAGGCTCTATATATCAAATGAAGAAAGTAAATGTACATGAAACGATTAAAGAACGTACACAAACAAACCCACATAATCATTGTTAGTGTATTTAACAGGCATGTGTATCCATCATATTATATAATCATCATTAAATGGCTGGTTCTTAAACTTTGGAATAATATTAATAATAATCTAAGACAATTTTCACAATATTACAACAATGATGCATAATGTGCTCAAACGTATATACTTATCGATGAAATAGAAACAGCTCTTCCAACCATGAAAACCAAAAAAAAGTTTGTAATCCATACCAAATAACAGAAATGATATCTATAAACTTCTTTTAAGGAAAATAATGTGTATTCCTGGTGATGAGGTCGGTTGTAAGTAATAGCAATGTGAATCAGATTCTTTGTACTTAAGATAGGCATGGTTGGAGAATTGAGATGTCACACCTGGAAGTAATTTTTCCATTTGGGTGATTACTTTGGGCTTTTGAAGTTCTAAAAGTTTAGTTACTTTGCTTCTACTATTAGTTACTCTCGGTTGTTAAGTCTATCTAAATCTATATCATGTATCCATATAATGTCCTTGTTCATACTTGTATCTGAATTCATACAACATAGCTCTCCAAGAAGACTTTTTCTTATTTGTAGTAACTGAAGAATAAAATATGGAAAGATGAAATCTTTACACAATTTATAGATATAGTTTAAATCTTTTTTTAACCAAAAAAGACCCGTATAATCTATTAATCCTAAAGTAGACCCAAAACATCCTATATTCTTATTGTGAAGAATTGACAACGGGACCCGTCTAGCTAGTAATTAGCAAAGCAACACACACATGCACAATAAAATTACAGAAATATTCATCCAGAGTATAGAAGTTTTCAAAAATTTAAGCAACAGAAAAAAGTTTGTCAAAATTCTATATAAAGAATCCAGATGCACATACTAAGGGCGTTCGTTCTAGCTGATTCTATGCCAACCTAAAGGAGGAAACAATTCAACAGATTGATTGCAGATAGAAATCAATATGATCAAAATTGAAGGTTAAATTTGTTCAGAACAAGCGATCAAGAAATAGCTTGGCTGCCCTTGTTCGAGCTATAGCCCAACAAGAAACTGTCGTCTCTAGTTTCTCAACATCGAAGAACGATTTCGAGCTATGCTTCAAAGAAGCAAAATCTAATGCCTTCCACTTAGCACAACATATACAAACCAATTAGAACCCTTTATGAAATATAAATTTTCACTACCTAATGCTCAAATTAGATGATAATTAAGTTGGCGGACTAATCGCTACCAAACCTTTAGTACATATGATACACAATAGATACATGCTTAGCCTCAATAATGGCATAGTAATTCTTTTTCTCAACATTAAAAATCCCTCGGGTATTTCTAGACAACATTATCAATTTGCCTCCAAGTTGCAGCAGGACGAAAGGCTCCACAAGATGACTAGAGACGTCTTAGGAGTCAGGACTGTGATTCAAGACATGATGAGAACAACCTCAACAAAAAATGAAGTTAATAATGGAAGGCATGTCTAATTATATCGAAGTTTATAATGATTATTTACTATTAAGGGAAAATTATGAAAAATCATTCCTTCCATCAATAGCTTTCATACACAAAGAATTGCTCTCATGATGTCATATTTCATAAAAATTCCATGAAAATGTTTATTGTTTCCAAAAGCCTAAGATACAATTATACAATATATGTTTATCTAGTAGTTGTATAACAAAATATCTTGAATTTGAAAGGAGAAACAACAAAGGCATGAGTTTGTAAGTTCTTAATGACAAAGGGTTTGTTTTATGGAACAATGTTTCATATCAAAAATCCAAACTATGTACAGTTTTAGTGCTTTTGAGAGTAGAAGAAACTCCATTTCTGCAAAAGTTCAAAAATCCATCTCTACCCCCTAGCATGGCCTCCTTAGGAGGCACATACACTCTGAAGACCAGTGTCATGTCCATGTCATCAGACTTATTTGAGATAGCACATACGCTTTAAAACACAACAGAACATAACAAAATAGACATGTATCATAGCTACCTCTTTAATCCCAACCATGTTATAGCTAGTCTTCTCTAACCTCAATTATAAAACTTCAAACTCCAAAGCCAGCTCAATTTCCATACAAAGTAGGACTAGAATAAATAAGATATAATATTTAGCATAGAATTAAAACCTAAACATTATCGTGACCGAGGCCAGCCACACTAATCCCTGCAAGGAACTTGTATGCTAGGGAATGCAAGTAATCGACTCTAAAAAAAGTAAATATTCACGCTGATGTAGAGAGTACAGCTAGCCTTCACAACGTAAATAATCTACCATCAATGACGTGTCCTTGCCGCCGTGTCCGTGTCGTGTTTATGTCCGTGCAAAATAGAAACCCTAAAAAATGGGAAGGAAGGGATTATGAGAAAATTTTACACCAGGACATACCAAAATACTGAATAGAAATTATCACATATATTACGAATTGCAAGAAAATTAGGGCAAAACCTTGTCGAGGCTTTATTGTCGATGGATAAGTCCTCGGGAATGGACTATCTGGAGTCGACTCTACAACGAGAAGATGACTGGAGCAGTAAGGTTGTCGGCTGCTCCTGCTCCTTCTTCAGTTGTCAGTAGAGAAGAAGAGGAGGTGGTGGTGGAGGAGGAGGATGAGGAGGAGGAGAGTAGGAGGAGAAGGAAGGATTTTTTGATGTGGGCGGAAGAAAAGAGGGGGAACGGAAAAAAAAGAGGAGGCCGAGCTCTAAAAAAGTTATTGGGGTTTTGGTTTCTCCTAGGACAAAGATGGATGTGTGAGATCCAACGATAGGGATGTCTGCTGATAAATCCAACGGGTAGGAGAGAATAAGAGAGGGAAAGAAAAAATTTCCAAAAAAATTGGTAATGAGCGGCCAAATATTTGGCATTTCCGCCGAGATTATTTGGGACTGTTCTATGATTTATTTGGGATGAAATTTTTTAATAGTCCCAAATAACAGATCTATTTTTCAATCTGTCATAAATGATACTATTTTTTATCACCAAAAACATAGTCATCCCAAAAACTAAATCTTTAGGACGTTTCATACTAGCGTTCTTGATAGTGTCGTCCCAAAAGTCTACTTTTTTGTAGTGCATAAAATCCACAAAGTTTTTACTAGTTAGCGAGAAACCAAATATCAATTCCGTCAAAAACTCTCAATATATTACGACATCAATATGTCACAGAACGACATTTTATGTTCGCAGACATGTGCCTGTGTTAGGAACTGCATTTCCTTTTTTAATGAATTTTTAAAATCTGAATAATATATAACACAACAAATATCAATACAAACCCTCAGAAGATCTCCCAAAGACATTTGGGTACCTGAGATAGCTCTCTCTCTCTCTCTCTCTCTCTCTCTCTCTCTCTCTATCTCTCTCTCTCAACATGAGCTTCCCTCCTCCATCGTCAACTAAGCTTCTTCCCTTCGTCTTCTTAGTAACTTGATTTGTTGGAAAAGAAACGCGAAAATCTTTCCCCAAACTAGAGTGTACCTGCGAGAGAACTGAGCAATACAACGTACGAACTAAACACCAAACACGCAGACACAGAGAATTTTGGACGTGGGAAACCCTTACAAAAAAAACCCATGGGACGATCGGAGTCCAACCTTGAGAAGCCTTCACTAATGAAATAAAAGAGTACACTCTCTACAAACTTCTTCTGATCCAATACAGATCTCCACAACACTTGAAAGCAAGAACAATTGGCTACAAGACTACGAAGAACAAAGGCGATGAGTAGAGATTATCCGAACACGATCTTCCTTAAAAAACGGCCTTCAATCCTCCTTCTCTCACAAAGTTGCAATGGCACTCTTGCCTCTTTTCTCTCTATTTTTTTTTAATGTTGTGTTGTGTTTAGGGTTAGGAAAAACAACATATAAAACCCCTAATCTGCAGCAAAATCTGGACAGTAGGATATGATCCAACGGTACAAAAATACCATGAAATCAACCTCAGCCCGTCGAAACAGAGTTCGGCCAGAACTCTGTGTTTTGGTGACAGAACAGTTCTGGAACCAAGGGAGCATAGTTCGGCCCGAACTCTGCCTCCCCTGTTCCAGAATGCACTCTGTGTCACGCCCCGATCCAGGAAATCGCTCGTCCTCGCTAGATTTTACCCGAATCATCGTCCTCGCTGGGGCGTGATGCCGCACGAGCCTAGAGTTACGCTCGTGCAAGGCAAGATAACGATTCATATAGTGTTTATCTCAATTTGATAACATAAGCAGCGGAAGGAAACAAAGTATAACATAAGAATCTCTTTTATTGATAACAAACTGAAGGTTACAAAGGCTCTGAATCGCCCAACATATTATGCCAATTGGCTACAACGCTCATGATCTCTCTAGCTCACAAAGGATTACATTGTTCCATACATTATGCCTCTTTATAGCCACCAAGTAGTCTTCGGCCGAACATCTCCATGTCTCAAGTCCGAACGCCTATGCGGAAGCTCCTCTTGAACGCCAAGGACTCTATGCCTCGGCACGTCCAAGCCAAGCTCCGCCACGAGCCGATCATAACCTGAGCCTGTACATAAACTAGTGGGAGATTAGTGCTTTCGTCCTTGCTTCGCACTGATCAAGACCCGCTCGCACCCAAACCAAACACTTAATCATTTAGTGAGCATGCATCTTAATTTGGTGATCTTTCTATTTAGCCTTAGGATCGATTTCATGGCAATACTTAAACATAGCACCATATCATAAATGTGTCCAATACCGTGTTCCTGCGGCAGATACAGTTAGACATAATATGCCATAAACATAGTGATCGTGCTCATCTCCGTCCCATATTCCCTAGCCTGCAAGGGTTAGCACTTAGCATAAGAATTCATAAAACTCATGCAACCAACCGATCATAAACTTAGACAATGCATAAGGGTCACAGGCCCTGCGCCTGCACCCAACTCTCATCTCAGCCCATCGGCCCTATCTATATGAAGGTCACGGTGTTTCGCACCGTAATGGACTTGGCATCTCTTATGTGTAAGCCTACAATCACTTCGATACGGGTTGCTAGCCCAGTATCCGAAGGATCCCAAACTTACGGATATCATAGCTTATCACAGCACTGGACGGTCGTAATCCGTCCGAATGTTGTGCACCATAAATACCACATATAATTCCCTCCTAGGCCAAACGGTCCCGGCGCCCTAGCATAACCGTTCGAGGAAAGCAGTACCCGTGCACGGGCCATCCGAGTCCATTGACCATGCAATACGCGCAATAGCAAACACACATAACAATCTAACCAAATCCTCCGTTGCATAAACATAGTCTCGATCCATAAACGGTTTCCCGTGCCATAAACGGTTTCCCGTGCCATAACATAATCTACCATTCATATGGGGAGCTCCGTCGGCGTTATGCCCCAACACATCCATATTGATGCACGACACCCAACGGCTTAGTCATCTCATACTCGTATTCAACGCGTACCATTCGTAAGTTATTCTCATAGCATAATTCTGTATTACTTAGTCTTTTCGTAACATAAGTGTCCGAGGGCACGCTCAGCGTCGTATTCAATATTCTACGCCTAGTGTTCAATGTTCTCGGAGCCGTGCACACGATGCACATCTCAATATCGTCTTTCAATGTTCTACCATCATTGCCCTATCGCGACTCGTACACATGATGCACGTCGCTTCAATTGTTCGATTGTTCAAGGTTCTATCTTAGTGTTCAACGCATATTTAGATCTTTCATCGCCGAGCCACGCTCGCTAACTCGATAACATCTTACGCATACCATAACATATTTTATTAGACGTGAAGGAATAGTGAGAGAGAGTCAAGAACCCGCCTACCTTAAGTCGATACGCCTTGTCGTCTTGCCAATTTGAAGCGTCTCGCTTCCATAACTCGATTGCATAACTAACTCTCGGACTTAGCCATTCCTTTGAACTACTCGGTTGATTTTGCCTATCGCGCCCATACCACGTTCCGTAATCCAGTATAAAGGCATAGCCTGCACACCAGATCATCTAACATCAGCACTTGTTCAAACGGGACTTATCCTTTGCATCGATTCGATTCATAGATTCCAACTGACTCAAAGCTTACCTTTGGCCAACGTAACTCTCGCATCGATACTTCATCGGGTCAACGCAACTCTTCGAGTCAACGACTCATCGTAATGCACCGAGCGGAGCGGAGCATTACACTATGGTAGCTTCCGAGCTTTTTCTTCCATCTCTGAATGGCCTCGTCACCTCCCCGAGCTTCTCTGACACACAGACGACGCTCGTCACACTTCGGGGTCTTCTCCACATAGGTTGGGAACCCCACCCACTCTAATATTTCTCCTTCTTCACAACTATGTGGAGGAGGTCGTCATCCCGACGATCTGCCTGCAGAACTCAAACTTTTCCTTTGGTAGAATCTTGGTGAACATATCTGCTCCGTTATCATCTGTATAAACCTTCTCAAGCTCTGCGTCCTTCTTTTCAACCATATTCCGTATCCAATGATACCGAGTCTCGATGTGCTTGGACCGGCTATGAAAGGTCTGATTCTTCACAAGGTGAATAACACTCTGACTGTCGCAAAGCAAAGTATACTGCTCTTGCTTTAACTCTATTTCTTGCAACAGCTTTTTCATCCATAGCAACTCCTTGCAAGCCTCCGTCGCCGCAATGTACTCTGCCTCTGTCGTCGGCAAGGCAACACACTTCTGCAACCGTGACTGCTACGATACCGCTCTTCCAGCAAACATCATCACATAGCCCGAAGTCGATCGCCTCGTGTCACATCTCCAGCCATATCAGCATTGGTATATCCAACCAGCTTTGGCTCGTCACCACCAAAAGAAAGTCTCCAATCGGCAGTGCCCTGAAGGTATCATAGAATCCACTTAACCGTACTCCAATGTACCCTTCTAGGATTTGAAAGATACCTGCTAACTGTGCCAACTGCATGAGCGATATCTGGCCTCGTACATACTATAACATACATAAGGCTTCCCACAGCTGAGGCATATGGAACCCGCTCTATATCTTCTTTTTTGTCCTCAGTAGATGGACACTGCTCCTCAGTGAACTTAAAGTGAGCCGCAAGGGGGCAACTCACTTTTTTCGACCCGTCCATCCCGAAACGCTGAAATACCCGATAAATGTACTTCTTTTGGGACAAATGTAGCAGCTTGGAATCTCTTTCGGCTGATCTCCATCCCAAGAATAGTCTTTGCTGCGCCCAAATCCTTCATAGAGAAGGCCGTGCCCAGTTGGCACTTCAACTTCGCTATACTAGTGGCATTCCGACCCACTAATAGCATGTCATCAACATAGAGCAACAAAATAATAAAATCATCCTCGACAAAGTACCTCACAAATACACAATGATCCAACGTCGTCCGTGCATAACCATGCAATCCCATAAACGACTCGAACTTCCTGTACCACTGCCTCGGAGCCTGCTTCAGACCATACAAGCTCTTCCTCAACCGGCAGACCAAATGTGACATGCCCTTCTCACATAATTCCTCTGACTGCTCCATGTATAGCTCCTCTTCAAGATCACCGTGAAGGAATACTGTTTTCACGTCCATCTCCTCGACCTCCAAGTCGAAACTGGCTGCCAATGCTAGTACCACCCGAATAAACGACTGCTTGACGACCAGCGAAAAGATCTCATCATAATCCACGCCTTTCCGCTGACCGTAGCCTTTAACTACCAGCCTCGCCAGCTCGTAAGTAGAATTGGTGTATACGAAACCCATCTCCTCCTGCATAGCCTGCATCCATTCCTGTATGTGTTCATCTTTTATAGCCTTTGCAAAAATCTCGGGCTCTCTCCCGTCAGTCAGTAGCACATACTGTAACGCCCCAGAACCAGAATACTGGAGAGCGGGGGCATAAGCCAGCTACGTATATTGAAATAGAATCCACCTCGCTATACGGTCACGGCTGTCTAGATACATGAGGGTTTAACTACAAGCCATCAGTCTCTTATGGTTATGAACAAGCCTATTGTCTCAATCTCATGCAAGAAATAGCAGTTACAAGATGTTAGAGCATCAAATATACAATAGTAAGACGTCCCATACATTATATATTTGGATGATTATGAAGCTAGTCGTATAAAATATGAAGGCTAGCAAGAGTTTTAGTCATACATGATCAACCCTAAGATTCGTCAATCATGTTACAGCCCGTAGGCAGACAGTAAGTAAAGTGCAATACGAGCTAACACGTGCTCGTCGGCTAAACGTCTCAAAAGAATATTTTTACAATAAAGTGGGAGAACAAAAGGGAAATGTGAGCACCCTGAATTTCGGGTTGATTTTTTTAATTTTTCTGCTTGATTTAATTTTAATAAATAAATTATTCTGTTTAATTATCTTTAAATGTACTTTCCCGTGCCTTTGATATTTGGAGTGTCAGGGATATTCAACTCTGGAAACCTTCTTCACGAGTTTTGTAGTGGACAGGATTACCTTCATGACGGTATATAATGTCCCATCCAAACTTGTTCCCTTGTACTCTTTCTGCTTCGTACAACTTTGGGTCGAATTAGACCATTTGATCATTAATTAATTTTCCTACTCTTTTCCTTGATCATCGTATGCACGTTACCGTGACTTTTGATTTGGGAGCACCAGACCAGTTATTTTCTTGAAACCAACTCATCATGCATGATCTACTCGAGACGCTCTTCACCCATGACCTTCGTGTCCCATTCAGATACACCATTTTGTGCTCCACTTGCTTCACATAACTTTTCTGACACGTGACCCGATTTTATTTTACCCCACGGTGTCACATTTATTGTCCAACTTGATTTGTGGGTACCCTGTCGACCAAAACCTGTCAGCCCCAAATATGGATATGGCCCACATTGAGTCTACTACCCGCATGACACTTGTGTCCCATTTATTGGAATCTCCACATACTACTTATTTACCCATGATCATCAACACCTATTTTTATTCGATTATTGCACAATGTTCGATTTTGATCCAACCCGGCTTGACCGAATCCAGTCCAAGCTTCATATTTCCCTCTCTCGTGACGCCCTCATTTTTTCTTGTCCAAAATAATATCAGACATCCTTTCTGCCTATTTTTAATATTTAATAGAAAATTCTATTGATTTTAATCCCTATAGGAATGACCTAATTTCCTATAATTAATCCTAGCCTTTGGATCCTCCAAATAAATCCTCACCATTAATTCCCCTCCATCCCTATAGTAGCCATGTGGCCGGCCCTAAAATCAATAGGGAATATTTTCCTTACACTCTCTCTCTTCCTATTTTTCTAACACTCACAACATCTCTTTCTCTCTCTCACTTATATTTTTCCCCATTCAAAACACACCCACACAGCCATCACCTGGCCGAGCCCGACCTCTCCTTCACCCTGGCCGAGCTCGGCCGGCTACCCACTAGCTCCCTCCTCCATCATCTTCCCTCCACAACCATCATCATCTCGACCGCCACCACTGTATTATGCCGTCGCCGCCGTGCCTATCAGGCCGGGCGCCCGTCGGGCACCACCGTGCCAGACAGCGCGAGCACAACTGCAACCGGTGGTAGCAGCAGCTACAGCTCGACAGCCGTGTGCCCCCTTGGCCGGCCGCGCAGGCGCCACCCGCCGACGACGTGGCCGCCGTGGCCGGCATGGCCGACCCCCTCTTTGCCGGGCACACACCCCGGGGCAGGCCAGTGGCCTTTGCTTCTTCTCCGGGGCGACGTATAGGCGATTCGTGCATTTTGCACGAATTTCCACCGTGACGCGCGCGGAATCAAGTCCGTTTTGGCGCCCCATCGCAGCAACTTTGTACGCGATTTTTGAGAAATCCGACCATTGGATCGACAATTTCTTCGCTCCGTCACAATCTCGGTATATCTACCTTCACTTGTGTCAATTTTTGTCTGTTGATTTTATCGTTTGATGCCTCAAAACCGGCCACCAAGTTGACCGTTTAAATTGTATAATTTTTGGACAGTTTCGTGGAGTCAACTTCGTCGGCTTGTACCTCCTCCACCGCAGCTCCATTTGGCATGCTACCAGTTCCTGTACAAAGCTAGTATAATCCTCTTACTACCCCTCCAGTTTTATTTCATTGTGAGCTTGTTTGATTGGTTGAATTCGACGCCAAAATTGGCCATCCGAATTCGTAATATCCAACTTATAAAATTCCATTTATGAACACGGGACTCCAGATTTCATTTCTGACATCACCAGTAGACTCGTGGCGTCTTTCTGGCATATTTTCATATAAAATTTGTTAGATTTGGAGGACGTGAGCCCTGGCACGTATTTCGGTACAAAGTGGGTCCCACAGTCCGGGTCAACGGGACTTTTTGACGCCGGCTCATCGGAATCCAATTCTGGATATACCGTTGAGTTTGTATCGTCATTCTGGACTCGTTGACATATAATTTGCTAGGTTTTAGTGGACATTGGATCCGGCACGCATTTCGATACAAGTCGGATACCAATATCCGGGTCAACATGTCATTTTGAGATCGGCTCATCAAAATCCAATTTTGGATATACCGTTGAGTTTGTATCGTCATTCTGGACTCGTTGACATGTAGTTTGCTGAGTTTTGAGAACATTGGCTCCGGTACGCATTTTCGTGCAAATCAGAATTCTAATGTTCTGGTCAACAGACCAAATTGAGATCGGGTCAACGGAATCCAATTCTGGATATACCGCTGGGTTCGTATCGTCATTCTGGTTTTGTAGACATATAATTTGTTATGTTTTGTAGACTTGTTTTCTTGCACGTTTTTCGGTGCAAAACGGCTCCGACACGGATACCGTTTTGACCCGAAATTATCTTTTTGCCCCTTATCCAAATTGGACCGATGGATAGGCTATCCTAGCTAATTTGACCATTCTAGACACGTTGGCGATGTTTATTTCATCATCCGACAATATATACTACTAAAATACCCCACTTTACCGACGGAAGTTTAGCGACGGACGGATTCCGTCGCTAATAGCGACCAGTTTCCGACATCTTAGCGACGGATTAGCGACAGACAACATAACATAATTTTTTCCAATTTTAAATGTAAAAATTTGTCGGGTGTCCGTCGCTAAGTCGACGAACGTTAGCGACGGATTCTTTTTCGTCGCTTATTCGTCGCAAATGTTGGCGGCAAAATCTTTAAAACATTGGCGGGAACTTTAGCGACTAACTAGCGACGGATATATCCGTCGGAAAACACCTTTTAATTGGCGACGGTTTAGCGACTAATTTATTCCGTCGCTATTCCGTCGCTAGGTTCTGTGCCCTAACTTAAATTGAACCGACGGGGGGGAATTTTTCATTCCCCCCAAAACTCTCTCTCTCTCTCGCGGCTCTCTCTCTCTCGCGCGCGGCTCTCTCTCTCTCTCTCCGCGGCTCTCTCTCTCTCTCTCTACCAGGTATCTCTCTCTCTCTCTCTCTCTCTCTCTTTCTCTAATTTTGGGTTTTGGGGCCGGGGGGGGGGAGTGGGGGGGGGGGGGTCGGCTTCGCGGGGGGTGGAGAGGGCGGGGGGGGGTGGTGAATGGGGTCAGGGGGTCGGGGGGGTGTGGGGAATGGGGGCAGGGGGTGGGGGGGTGGGGAATGAGGGTCGGGGGGTCGGGGGGGTGGGGAATGGGGGCAGGGGGGTTGGGGGGTGGGGGGTGGAGAGGGCAGGGGGGTCGGGGGGGTGTTGAATGGGGGCAGGGGGGTCGGGGGGGGTCGGGAATGGGGCAGGGGGTCGGGGGGCGGGGGGTGGGGGGTGGAGAGGGCAGGGGGGTCGGGGGGGTGGGGAATGGGGGCAGGGGGGTCGGGGGGGGGTGGGTAATGGAGAGGGCAGGGGGGTCGGGGGGGGGGGGGGGGGTGTGTTGAATGGGGGCAGGGGGTCGGGGGGGGTGGGGAATGGGTTGCATTCCCCGATACGGATACGGTTTGGCATGTCCCGATCCTAAGAAATAATACTATTTCATTTAATTTAATTTCATTTAATTTCAAAACTACTAAGAAATAATACTTAAAACACTTAAAATTATGCCTAAATGTATAAATTATATGTTTTTAAATGTAAATAATTTATTAATAATTATTTGTTTTCTAATACCAAAAAAATCCGATACTTCGATCCGATACCGCCGATACTACCGATATCGCCGATACCAATACTAGATTGCTTAGACTTATATTGCAAGGTAACTAGATACAAGTTATGATACAATGTAAATGCAAGTATACATGTTAGCTAGATAGCTTAGACTTATATTGCAATCTCCTATTCACACGAGTATTGATATCGCCGATGCCAATACTCGTAGGAATATATAGTCCGATACCGATTCCGATACCGATACTTTGAACCTTGATTTAAATACATGTTAGTATAGTATCTTCACATATATGTTAAGAGTATATACATGATTAGCAAGGTAACTAGATACAAGTTATGATACAATGTAAATGCAAGTATACATGTTAGCTAGATAGCTTAGACTTATATTGCAATCTCCTATTCACACGAGTATTGATATCGCCGATGCCAATACTCGTAGGAATATATAGTCCGATACCGATTCCGATACCGATACTTTGAACCTTGATTTAAATACATGTTAGTATAGTGTCTTCACATATATGTTAAGAGTATATACATGATTAGCAAGGTAACTAGATACAAGTTATGATACAATGTAAATGCAAGTATACATGTTAGCTAGATAGCTTAGACTTATATTGCAATCTCCTATTCACACGAGTATTGATATCGCCGATGCCAATACTCGTAGGAATATATAGTCCGATACCGATTCCGATACCGATACTTTGAACCTTGATTTAAATACATGTTAGTATAGTGTCTTCACATATATGTTAAGAGTATATACATGATTAGCAAGGTAACTAGATACAAGTTATGATACAATGTAAATGCAAGTATACATGTTAGCTAGATAGCTTAGACTTATATTGCAATCTCCTATTCACACGAGTATTGATATCGCCGATACCAATACTCGTAGGAATAGTCCGATACCGATATACATTGTAGAGCTCTGTTTTGCTATTCTGGACATGTTGTGACCTGTGCTGTTCTAAATAGGAGCCAGACACACTCCTGAGACGGGGGAGTATGTATAGTGATGTGGATTCTTACTAACTTATCATGTGAACCCATTTATGGGCCCTTCATTGAACCTTCTCATGTGCAACTTTCAGTCCATTCACAGTTCCCTATATTGTACTCTACATCACCTAGTTCACTTATATCTAACATCCTAACCCTAATCCAAATTTATGAGTATCGGTATCGGGCTATTCTTATGTTTAGTTTGTCTTACGATACAGATTTTCACATCCAAATTGAGGATGAGTCGTTATTTTGTTGATCGTACATGGATGTACAAACGGCAACACGAGAGTAGAATTGGTGTGAGTGACGATTTTCAGGCAGGCGTGGAAGTATTTCTTAATTATGCAATGAGCAAAGCTCAGTACATGGACGGTAACAAAATTAAGTGTCCATGTGTTAAATGTCACAATAGACGTTACGAAGAAGTGGTGACTGTGAGAGATCATTTGACCCGTAAGGGTTTCGTACGTAATTACGGCCTGTGGTCATCGCAAGGTGAACTATATTCGGAAAGACAGGCTGCGGAAGCTGCTACTTATGCTTTTGATGATAATGCTGCAACGGATGTCATCGAAGACCACGGATGCTCTGTTGATTATGGAGATCTGCAGAACCTTGCACGAGATATGGTGTATGATGCGGCAGGGCCTAATTTTGATCCGGAGGATCCTAATCCCGAGGCGAAGGAGTTCTATGACATGTTTCAGGACGCAGATACTTCTCTATATCATGGTTGTGAGACTCATTCCGCACTGTCAGTGACGATGCGGTTGTTGAACATAAAGTCTGATTTTAACTTGCCACAAGCTTGCTATAATCGGATCACAGAAGTAATCAAGGAGGTGTTACCGAAGGAATCAAAAGAGCTACCAAAAAACTTCTACAAGTCAAAGATGATGGTCCGACAACTGGGACTGGGGTACGAGAAGATAGATTGTTGTCGCAACGGATGCATGTTGTACTACAAAGAGAATTGCGTATCAGAAAGTTGCAGCTTCTGTAATGCGGATCGTTACAAGCCAGTACAGGGAAAAGGAAAGTCGACTAGAAAACGACGTCCTTACAAGTATATGCATTACTTGTCGATCATGAAGCGCTTGCAGAGGATGTATATGTCTCTAAATACAGCAGAACACATGACGTGGCACAGCGAAGAACGCATAAAGGACGAAGGAGAATTGTCACATCCTTCGGATGGAGAGGCGTGGAAACATTTTGATTTGTGTCATCCAGATTTTGCTGCAGAGCCTAGAAATGTACGCCTGGCGCTATGTGCTGATGGCTTCGCCCCTTTCGGACAGTCGGGATCTCAGTACTCATGCTGGCCGGTCATTCTTACCCCTTACAATCTGCCATCATGGATGTGTATGAAGACTCCTTATATGTTTCTGACAGCTATCATACCCGGTCCTAAAAATCCGACGAAGAACATCGATATATATTTACAGCCGTTAGTGGATGAGCTGAAACAGCTGTGGGAGATCGGCGTCACCACCTATGATATTTCCAGGAAACAGAACTTTCAGATGAGAGCTTCACTCATGTGGACAATCAATGATTTTCCAGCATACGGTATGCTGTCGGGATGGAGTACGCACGGCAACATGTCTTGTCCGATATGCATGGAAAATAGTAAGGCGTTCCGCCTTAGGCATGGAGGAAAAACTTCTTTCTTTGACTGTCACCGTCAATTTCTGCCCGCGACCCATCCTTGGAGAAAGAATAAGGACGCGTTCAGATATGGAAAACAAGAATTTTCTCAACCTCCTGCCAGATTTTCGGGATACGATATTTGGGAAGCTGTAAAGGAATTGCCCACCGCAATGGAAGATCCATCGAACCATCGTGTCGAGGGGTTCGGACAAAGCCATAACTGGACCAAACGGAGTATCTTCTGGGACTTGCCTTATTGGAAAGATAATCTTATAAGGCATAATCTTGATGTCATGCATATCGAAAAGAACGTGTTCGATAATGTCTTCAATACCGTCATGGATATTAAAGGAAAGACGAAGGACAATCCAAAAGCAAGACAAGACATAGCCGAGATATGCAAGCGTCCTCATCTGAACTTGATACAAAGGGGTGCTGGTGGACAATTAAGTAAGCCTATAGCGCCATACACATTGAGCAAGGAAGATAGATTAATAATCTGCAAGTGGATATCTAATTTAAGATTTCCTGACGGCTATGTTTCAAATTTGTCTAGATGCGTTGATCTCAATGAACGCAAGCTAACGGGAATGAAGAGTCACGACTGCCACGTGTTTATGGAAAGATTACTGCCCATTGCTTTGAGAGAGTTGTTGCCTTCTGCTGTATGGGTTCCGTTGGCCGAGCTGTCTACATTCTTCAGGGATATCTGTTCAACTAAGCTGACGGTGCAACATATGGTACAACTTGAGGAGAAGATTGTCTTAACAATCTGCAAGTTAGAGAAAATATTTCCACCGGGCTTTTTCGACAGCATGGAGCATCTACCGATTCATCTAGCATACGAAGCCCGTGTCGGTGCATCTGTTCATTATCGATGGATGTACCCCTTTGAAAGGTAAATAAAAATCGATATAATTTAAGTAAAATTTAAGTGGATTTTACAATTCATTGTTAATTCTCAAGATAATTTGTCTCTTTAGGTACCTACACCATCTAAAGAAGAAAGTTGGCAACAAGGCTCATATAGAGGCTTCGATATGCGAATCATATCTTATCGAGGAGGTGTCAAATTTCTGCTCCATTTATTTCGATACTCATGTCGAGACAAATCGAAATAGACCTCAAAGGAATGAAGAAGACGTTGAGGATGGAGGTATATTCAATTTAAGGGGCAAGCCTATTGGGGCTAGTAAGAAACGGTGGTTGACCGACGATGAGTATGATACCGCTCACCGATATGTCTTGTTAAATTGTGACATACAAGAAGTGAGAGATTTGGAGAAGTAAGTGACTACGCCTCGTTATAATATCTAATTTGGTGAATTAAGTGACTACACTTATTTTTATTCTCTCTAACAGTGTATTTAGAGGTGAAGTCAAAATGAGGACACCATATATTACAGATGAGGGACTTCAAAGAGAGGTTGATTGTACCTTTCCGTCCTGGTTTCGTAAATACGTAAGTAACTGAGATAATATGTTATGCGGCTACCATTAAAATATATGCAGCTAAAATATTTAAATTATCAATACATGTTTACAGGTTTTATTGCCTGAAACAACACTCATAAATGAGAGCATTCGTTATTTGGCATTGGGACCGAAGAAGCATGCAAAGACTTTGTCAGGCTATGTCGTTAATGGCTTCAAGTTTAAGTCAACTCAGCATGCTATAAATGCCGAATTTCTCAATGACGGCTTCGATACCAAGAATTCTGGTGTTTGCATAAGAGGCACCATCTATGACGACGAGCCGGACTTTGACTATTATGGAGTGCTTCGGAAGATTGTAGATTTACAATATAGTGCCCCATATGATATGCATATTGTGATGTTCAAATGTGAGTGGTTCGATACGAGACCAAATATCGGTTGGAGAATCGATAAACAATTTGGATTCGTCGATATAAATCATCGCAGGAGGTATAGAGGGTCCGACACGTTTGCGATAGCAAGTCAGGCTGTTCAAGTCTACTATACAAGCTACCCAAGGCGTTGTAGAGATTGATTTGACTGGTGGGCAGTATGCAAGATTAAATCTAGAAATACATTCAACGTTGGAGACCCAGCATACCAAAAGGACCAGATCGAGAAGCCCCAATACATGGGACAACAGTCGGATACCATGGACGTGGAAGATGTCGATATACCTCATGCTGAGGAAAATAGAGGGGAGGAAGAGGTTGATATACAAGACTTAGCTGTCAACCAGGGGAGAAAGAGGCGTCTTGTCCCAAGTATTGAGCCTGAAGAAGAAGAAGAAGAAGAAGAAGAAGAAGAAGAGGATGAGGATGAGGATGATGATACAGATGAAGTCGACGATGAGGATGATGATATAGATGAAGTCGACGATGAGAATGAGGATGAGAACGATGACGATGACGATGAGGACGAGGACGATAACGATGATTAGATTAAATATCGGTATATATTAGAAGTACTTACAACTAACTTAGTGAATTCAGTTTAGACGGACACATTCTTATTTCAGTTTATGTTTTTGTCGTTCGATCATCTACTTATTGTATGATTTTCTTTTTACAGATGGCACTCTTAGTTCTCATTGTCTTGACGGCACTCGCCGCCCTGCTGCTGGTATATATACTTTAGTTCAGTTTTATATTCATTTATACTTCTATATTGTTAATTATATTTATGTGTTCTATTTACAGGTCATGGTCACTACCACTCGTGCTGCTGGTAGCGGCAGTGGCCGTGGCCGTGGTGGTGCTGGTGGTGGCGGTACTGGCCGTGGTGGGCGTGGTGGTAGCGGCACTGGCTGTGGACGTGGTGGTAGCGGTCGTGGTCGCCTTCCATATTCCCCGGATATAGAGTCCTCCGATCCCGACCTGGAGAGCCCGACCACAGACTCTTCTCGCCGTCGATCTATCTCTGCGCTACCTTCATCTTCATCGAGGCCTGAGACTCCATCCGCTAGCGGATCCGTTCCGCCCCCGGATGCACCAGCGGGTACACCATCAGTTACTGCAGGGTGGGCTCCGGAGTACCCCCGGATTCAGCTTCATCCTGCTACCGGTGAGTACATCCGCGGACCCGCGGATCCTCCGACGCCTCCAGAGAGGCCGATAGGCGAGAACCGACGAGAGCTATGGCCCGCGGGTGATACATAAGTAAATTTAAGTTAATTTATTAAATTTGTTTCATTTATTCAAGTTAATAATCCAGTCTTTGCTTCTTTGTAGGTTTTTCCCGTATGATGCTGCCCGGATACTCGGGCAAATTATCCGGGAAAACTACCATGGCCCCTACCTCAATTTTTCTGAGGTGCCTCAGAACATGCAGTACGTCTGGCTCGAGGAGATGAAGGTATATATATATCTTTTGGTTAATTATTAATTATTCTTTAATCCACTAATTTTTTAATTACGTAATAATTTAATTTGTATGTCAGACGACGTTCTGGTGGGCCCCCCATCGCGAGGAGTTGATTCGCAAGGCCTACAAAGCCGCCGCCGGGAAGAAGATACGGGATGCGGTGTACGACGTTCGTACGGCGCATTCGAGGAAGAAGTGGCTCCGGGAGGAGTACTACGAGCAGATGTTGGATAAGATGAATACTGCTCAGTACAGGGAGAAATCAGAGAAAGCGAAGGCGAGCAGACAGGCCGCTGGTCTGCATACGGGAGGTTCAAAGCCCCACGCAGCGACGCGTGCAGATTTGGTGAGATACCGCAAATTCATTTCACTATTAAATTCGGTACTATTAATATACGTAGTTAATTAAATTCGACGTATATTTCGTATGCAGGCACAACGGGCGGTAAAGGAGGGGAGAGAGCCGGAGTCGGTCACCGCCTACGATGTATTCCTGCATACACACAAGAGGCGGGCAGACGGGAGCTTCGTCGACGCGAGGGCCCAGGCGACTGATGTAAGTAATTACGTTTATGAGATTTATATTAGAAATATAATTATTGTTAACTTAATTAGGTGAACGTAGGATTCAAATTATAACTTAGGGAAACATAGGATTTAGATTATAACTTAGGAAAACTTATAGTATAAACACATTCATTGGATAGGCTGCATATCGTGAGGCCCTTAGTCAGATTGAGCCCCCTGCCGAGGTTGTCGGCGAAACGACGCCCACCCAGACGCCCTCTTCTATGGCCGCTCGCTACGACGACGTGTTCGTAGAGTCTGTTGGCGGCTTTAATAAAGGGCGCGTCTACGGCGTAGGTTCCATGGCGGCGTCGTTGCAGGGCGCGACTCCGAGATATCCACCGCCCCCGCCTCCTCCCGCGCCCCCGTCGGACGATATGAGGGCGCAGCTTGCGACTCTCACCTCCGATATGTCGAAAATGCGGAGTCTAATGTCGGATGTGCTGGAGCGCCTTCCGCGTCCTTCTTCTGCTCCCGGTCCAGATCCGTCTGCTCCCGGTACGTCTAGTGCGGTTGCCGGTCCTTCCGACCCTGGACGTTATTCATTTGACCGTTCTGCCGAGGTCCGCCTGGTACCGGATACTGCGCTCATTGGGCTCATGGACTTGATGTCGCCAGAGCAGCTCCGTACGCTTCCAGAGCATGTGTTGTTCCAGGTGCCGGCGTACATGGGGAAGAGTACATCCGCAGAGCCGAGGCGGCGCCGAGACGACGACGCGATCCATCTCAATGATATTTGTACTGTTTTTGGATATTTGTACTGTTTTTGGATTTTGAATTCTGGATATTTTGGAAGCGTACATGAATGTTTGGATATTATGAATTTGTGTATTTGTGTTTGGATATTTGTACATAGATGTTTGGATATTTCTGTTTGATATTGGATATTATGAATTTGGATATTTGGATATTTGTTGATCGTACATGGATGTTTGGATATTGGATATTATGAATATGTGTAATATTTACGAAAAGGAAATAGAATGTTTCTGTAATTTTTTTTAATTAATGTTGCATTTAGCGACGGACTAGCGACTAACTAGCGACGGATATATCTTTTAGCGACCGATGAGCGACTAACTAGCGACGGCAAATCCGTCGCTAACTGGTTATATAAATATTTGCATTTACCGACGGACGAGCGACGGAATATCCGTCGCTAACTGGGTGATATAAATATTTTGCAGTTAGCGACCACCTAGCGACTACCTAGCGACGGCGAATCCGTCGCTAACTGGTTGAAATAAATTTGCAGGTAGCGACGAGCTAGCGACGAACTAGCGACGGAACTTCCGTCGCTAACTGGAATATTAGCGACGGAATATCGACTACCTAGCGACGGCAAATCCGTCGACATGGTTCTGGAAATATGGTAGGTTTCCAGAGACTTAGCGACGGATAGTGGGTCGCTAATCCGTCGCTAATCTGTCGAGGATGACGACGGACTAGCGACGGCTTAGCGACCCATTATCCGTCGACATGGTTCTGGAAATATGGAAGCTTTCCAGAACCAGGCCGACGCCCTACCCGTCGCTAATCCGTCGCTATAACGTCGAGGTTAACGACGGAATGGCGACGGAATAGCGACTGATTTTGCGTATCAGGAACCTCTCTGATACCCTTTTACCGACCTATTTACGACGGCTTAGCGACGGATATTTTAATATTATATGGCATGTAAACCGACGGGAACAAGTCGCTAATCCGTCGCTAAACCATTGAAAGGCAACCGTCGGTAATCAGTCGCTAGTCCGTCGGTTAATCATTTGTCCGACGGCTTAGCGACGGACAAATTTTAGCGACGACGTATTTCCCGACGGCCATTTTCATCAAATATCCGTCGCTATTCCGTCGGTAATTTATGTTACCGACGGATGAGCGACGGATGTGGCCGTCGCTAAAGTTGGTTATTTTGGTAGTGATATTTGTAGATAGTTTTTCTATGTATCACCTTTTAGTATAATTAATTCTTATAATATTTGTATTTCGGGATTAGTACAAAGGAACTGAGATTAGTCAATTCCAGTGATCTCACATCACTGAAATTAGCAAAATGGACACATGGATCACTATAATAAGATCATTAGCTTTACCGTTGGTCATCTTATCTCGATTTGCGTATCGTAAGTTTCGACGTACGAATAACGAAGTACACTTTATATCTTTAATAATTTGACTAGAATTGACCCTGTTTGACCAGAGTTGACCAGTTGACCAAAAGTCAACTGTAAGTCAACACTTGACCTAGTTTGACTAGATTGTTGACCGAAGTTGACCTAGAGTTGATTTGACTTAGAAGAACCTAGGATAATATAGATTGCTTGTAGAGATTCATTTATTACAACTTGAACACCTTGTAACCTGTGTTGCTTTAAATAGGAATCTGTGGCTTCAGTTGGACCCCTATACCTATCAGCTGTTCAGGTTATCAGGCGAGTACATTCTCTGATCATTTCATAACTTGTTAGAATTATATTCCTACTTTAGATTACTTTACTTGATGCTGTCACGACATTATCACGGATTAGTGCTATATGGATCTCTTCATGCGATGTTATCTCCCTCGGGAGCATTGGGTACATTGTGTCATGTGCGTTTCACTTTCATCATGTACTCCTGTGCTTTCACCATACATGTACACTCTTGTGAATCATGTACTCTTATGTTCACGGAGCCCTCACTACAAGAAAATTGGTTTTTCCTAACGTTTTATAAACGTTGGGAAAAGGTCTAAAAACGTCGGCATATGTTTTACCAACGTTTGATCAACGTTTCTCACAAACGTCGTCGTTGTCGTAGTTGGAAATTTACGACGTTCACAATAAACGTCGCCAAAAGCAAAGACAACGTTTGCATCAACGTTTAATAAACGTCAGAAATTTGTGTCTATGGTTGACTATTTTTCAACATTTTAACAAAAACGTCAGAGAACTTAACTGTTTTTCCCAACCTTTTTCTAAAGGTTGGGATTTGTGTGGATGGGCAAACATTTTCCAACATTTACCAAAAACGTCGGTAAAGGTAAAACCATTTAAAAAAATAATGGATGATAATTTTCCAATGTTTTAACAAAAACGTCAAAAACATAACCATTTTCCAACCTTTTGCAAAGCGTTGGGATTTATTTTCCCAACATTTTCCCAACAATTTTCCAACGTTTTAACAAAAACATCGGTATAGGTAAAGTCATTTTAAAAAAAAAAAATTTGCATGCACTTGTATTCAACCAGCTTCCAAATGAGTAATTAAACCACACTCCTATTAACATTATAAGTTCAACAATATATAATTTACAAAATAAACTTTATTGATCAAAATGCAACAAACTTACCTATCGAGTTTAAGAAAATAAAACAAGTCAAAATTCATAGCACTCCTCTTCCTTGAACTGCAAGTTCTTCAACTCTTTCATAGTCATTCACTCGAACATACTCTCATTTGAGATCTCTTTCCCAGACCAACAAGTTATAAAACGCCTAGAGAATCATGTAGGGTAACCCATCAGACTCAAACGAATGAAACTGGTTTTCTTTTCCTGTCTGGTTGATTGCAAATAAATGCCCATTACATCTTTACTTGCAAGCACGCCTACCTATCAATATGGAACTGCATATTTACTTATAGGACAGCTTACCTTCTTGCGAGTAAAGCTGCAAAAAATGGGTCAGAGATTTATTTGTAGGCTATTTGAAGCTACTAACCTTATTTAGCCAGCATTATTGCTTCCTACCTACTATTGGAATCTACCGTGTGGCTTAATCCACCTTTTGATCTATCAAACGTCCAATCAACATTTCCTGACACCATTAAGTTGTTTTTGTGCTAGTTGATACTGCAGGAAACCAAACATGCCCAGCATGTGACCGACTTCTGCTTTCCCTCAGACCCCTAAGGACTACAAGAAATTGAATGAACATCGATTGTCAGATAATTGTAAAGAATACAAAAAAAATAATAACTTAACTCACACTTAAATAGCAAATTATCGCACATGTGTAACTTGAAAACAAATAAGCGCACCCAGACCATATAATGGATCTGTTCGCTTCCATACTTTTGTAGGGCATCAAGAAATGGCAAGACTTCCATATATACCACAATATTATAGGCCACAAATAAAGTCCACAAGTATGTATTAAAAGCAACTAAATGGTAAACATATATGAACTCACATTTTTGCAGCTTGTCGTCCCTTCCCAATTGCAGCACCGAAGTATCTCTGCTCAATGCATCATCAAACATAAGTTGTGAATTGCAAATAACTCAAAAACTCAAAGCAAACTAATTTTTACTATAACAAGGAAGATTATATACACGCACTCAAGCAAACATTTCCAACCACATATGAAAGCCTGTATACAGAAACAAGTACAAGCTACTTTCACATATTGTTATAGCCAAAGTTATCATACTTCAATGAGAAACTCACATATGAAACTAATGAAGGCTCAATCATGTATAGTTGCGGTCGATCTCTGTAGTAACCTCCAAGAAGAACTCCGCAACCGTAAGGTCTACATCACTGTAGATACATCACAGAAATAAGTAATAACAAATGTTCTATGATGAGTATTCTTACCTCATCCATATCGGTAGCGGCCATATCATATCGATATATGTCGATACTACAAACTATTGTTCGAATACCCACGACACTTTAGTTTCAAGGTAGGTAAGGATAGCCTTAATCCCTAACAAGATTGAAACAGGAAAAATTGGTATCCTAATCCGACCTATTACAAACACTATACACACAGATGGAACAACTGAGTAAGATAAATAAATTTAGAACACATATACCCAACAAATACATGTCCATGCCAAGGGTACCAAGAAGCGGTGGAAAGCCCGCTTGACTTGAGAAATCCTAGCAATTCCCCTCCATTCTGAATATCTTGTTGTAACATGCCTTTATTACAAAAAAATCCCATGCTAACAGAAACATAAGCAAAATCAAGATGCTTGTCACACAGACTGTTAGAAGAAATTACAAGTACATATTTTTCGGATCAAATTCCTTGAAAATTTTTGCATAAAAACGGAAACCATCAGAACTGACATCTCCACACAAAAGACCTCCAGAGGAATGTTGGATAGTTATCAAGCTTGAAATTGTTAAAGAATAACGAATTTGGCATTTATTAAAGGAAAAATGGCCTCTTTATATATATCCTTATTTACCTTTGGATTCAGTAGTAAGCAAATGCTCTTTGGCTAGAGTTGGTGCAATTCCTAGCATCAATGCAGCATCGCTAGGGCATTTACCCGTTCTAAGTACATCTGGATTTTGAGTAAAAAAGTAATTCTTGCAAAGACCTGCAACAAAGCAAGACCCACCTTAGCTGGCAACATGTAAACAAAGTATCTAAATAAGCAATACCAATCAGATATAGCTGGGTTTTTTCTTGTATTTCATGCACTTGTGAAAAAAAGTATTGATTTAATTATTGCAGAAATGCTCTTTATGGATGAAGTCAGCGGCGTGTGTCTTTAGCTGGAAGAAAAGGTAGGCAACATAGGCAAAGAGCATGATGATGATGCATGCTCTTGATAAATCCAATGCAACATGCACCATATATGTTCCTCCACTGGGCTTGATGGTGTATTTGAACATTAATTAACGTAAGCATATGACATAAACACCCAAAAGTAAGAGACCTGAATTAACATCGTCTTGCTTCTACAGAATGCCAAGCAACCAAAATGGTTATGAGGGAGTAATTAGAATAAGATATCGAAGATGAACAAAAAACGTTTTCTCATCTCCACAACTCACTCTATCATATAGTTGCTCCTTGTAGAGATTGGCAAGTCCACCACAGCACATGGAGGTGCCAAGAACAAGCAAAATGTTGGAGAGGATGTAGCCAACAAGAGAGCACTTGACAACATCAATCTTTCCTTGATGCAATGTGAACATCGCTATAATAAGCTCTGTGGCAATCCCACAAGTAGCATTCAGGAGGCTGCCAACTGTTCCAACAATGATTCAACTTTATTGCATTAACAGAAGTATTAAAGAAAAATCAAATTGAAAGTGTAGGTTTTATCTTCCAGTCTTGTATAATTAGTATTTTTGAGATAAATACAAAAGGATTTCCTAATATAAATTTTAGGTGAATTACTTAAAACATAAGAAATCAAATAAAATGAACAAAAAGAAATGCAGAAGGAAAGTTCCTACTTCTTACCAGTATTGCAGGTGTAGCACGCAATTTGCCTGTAATATAATGAAATAAATGCAGGTAAGTAAAAATAAGATACCTTGCATGATATTATCAATAAAAGAAATGAAGAGACAGAAACAAAATGGACCATATATGTTTGTTTACTTGAAAATTAATAAGACGACTGCCAAAAAGAACCAGGTTGTCATGGTAAACAAAAGCTTTGAGCTTGTGAGATTGCAGAGTTTTGTTCACATTGTAGACATATTCTGAGCTGATTGGATGATTAAATCTGAGCTGGCCTGCTGACTGTACTAGGCTAATTGTAGGATTGGAACTGGATTAAAGACTGAAGAACTGGACTGAAGGCCATTCTCTGATACTATATGTATTTAGATTGGTGTTAAGCTAGCTTCTTGCTACTGAACCAAGTATGAAGAAAGAAGGAACGTATCAACTCCCTTCCCCTTAGATTGACCTTGTCTCGAGGTTAAAATCTACCGAGCATGGTCTGCTACTCTTCACTGCTTATATTGCATTAAGCTACACTTCTACTATTTATTCCTTGCTGGGCCAATTGATGAGTCTCTCTATTCTCCCACTCTATTTATATGAATCTGTTATTGAGTACCAGTAACACCGATACTCATTGTGATACACTCTAATATTTGGTATACAAGAATAGAATGGAATTTGCTGACTTGAATATCCAGTAAGGAGCTAAGCTGAGTTGGCTCTGACTAGTCCATAAGAGTGACTGATACTGAAGAGAAAGTATGGTACTAACCTTGTACTCCTCACAGTTTATACAATAAAGTCCTTCATAGTCAGCCCGATAGATATCACCATTGTTGAGCACTCTTTAGTAGAAGTCCTTCACGAACAGTTCATGACTTGGATCGGTAGTGTGGATGAACTTTTCGTATGCCATGTCCAGCTGAAATGGCCATTAAACCAAAAGGTTTTGCTTGTACAATAACAGACAACAGAAGCTTAAAAATACAAACTCACTCAATTCATGTACAATAAAGAAAACATGCATCTTTTCAGAGCATCCGGTAAGCATGTGAGGCAGATTGTGGTCATTCATGCAGGTGTGGAGTGAGCAATTGAAACAAGTGTATATAGATAGTATCGATAAGTGCCTCAGTTTGTCATAGAATAATTTGAAGTAATAGGTATCGAACTGCTACATGATGAAACTTATTTTTTGAAGAAAGTAAATTCAATAGAAGGCCTTGTTCTGTACATGTAAAGACTAAAACAAGAAAAAATGCCGATCACATCTTTATGTGCTCAATATTGCGCTCGATCTATAACTTTATAAATACTTTTTAAGAGCTAACCTCCACTGCTGAAAATTTGTAGTCAACAAAATGCCATGCATAAGTTGCATTATGATCGCACAGGAAATGATCCCAATTGAACCAGAATAACAACTGTGTGCTATAAGAAAAATGGATTTCAATAGTATTACCTATAAATGCAAAATAATGATGCTCCAAAGATCATATTCTTCTGCCACATAAATATTAAATTAGGTATTATAAGAAAAAAATTGAAATAAAAACATATAGCTCACGACTTGGCAGATTATCGGTTGCATCAACCACGATATCATATCAAGGATGATAAATATCATGGAAAACATATTAATTCAACTATAACAATAAGGTAACACTGATGTCTTAAAGTGTGTCATGTTCTGGATCTCAACAAAGGATACTTGCACACAATACCCAATGCATTTGCTGCCCGCAAAGCTTTCCTGGGTTCCACAATCTTTACTGACGAGTTAATCCTGAAATAGAAATATAAAATAGTGAGAATAAACAACTACATTCTGTTACATGATACATACATTCTGATACCATAGTCAAGTTTAAGTTTAAGATCTAAATTAACATAAAGAATGGCATAGTTAGATAAAAGGTCTAGTGCTATAAGGGAAAAAAAGAACAGAAAAATTGACACTTTAAATCTCACAGATGGTATGAGAGGGGCCAGGAGGAAACATGGCCGCTCTTGAAGGCCTATGCCATGCTTGGAGGAACTACAGATCTTGCAAATTGCTAATTGCTAATTTTATCCACCCTACCAAGCACATCCAAGATATATTATGTGCATAATTGACTTGATAATAATAACAAAACTAAAAGTGAAAATATGAAGGACTCTAAATCAATTAGAGATTTATAAGTATCCAAAACTGTATTCAAGTTTGAGAAGATAATTAGAAGTTGGAGTAACAAAACAAAAGGCTTTCTTCTAAGTGTGGAACAAGAATATCATTAATTATTATCTAAAACATCAAATAAAAGAGAGGGAGTCTGCATCAATCCAAAACCAATTGAAATAAATTATTTTCTAAGTAAGAAAATAATATAAATCTAGGCCTTGCGGTCTTGCCATGAAACACTATTTTAGTACAACAAACAGATGATGTATGTTGAATAATAATCATAGCTATATGGGTCACTAATTTTATTGTCTTCTATATTACAACTTGATCCTTTCTCCTATCTTCCGTTAAATTCTATTAATAACGGGATACAACTGGTTGCAACTTTTGGGTATCCGCATTTGGAACCTGCAAATTTGTTAGCCAAATTCCAAATTCGGAACACGGTTCCTAGGATAAGGGTATCCAGGTAATTAATTATGATCATGGTCACTTAGTGTCAGTACAATGTAAAGTGCAGATTCATTCTGACCCTTTCATCTTCTGTAAAAGCTTGGAATAACCTTCTTCAAAAAATTATTACTACTTTAGCTATCCCTCATCTAGTGGATAACTCCAATAAAGCATCAGTTTTAGTTGTCACCTAGCTGGTTCTGTTGCTACCAAAGAACTTCGAGATCAATTTACACTATACCATCATAGTATTAATACAAGTTTTTAACAATGTATTTCCTCACTACAAAGCATAATGTCATTAGGTAACAAATGTCAGATGATTATATCATATTCGTGACCTACTTTCAAATTGTTGTAGGGAGGGATCGAGAAAATGAGTGTGGTGTGCGACAAAAACAAAGTCCTTATCCTAAATTTTTAGGGTCAGCTTTTTGAACTATTTTCTTCCATTCAACTCTTTTAATGTCCATTTCCTCTATACTACTGACAAAAAAAACATATCCCTCTATACAACCATGTTCTTCATAAAGATTATAAGGACAATTGGATAAGGTAAGTGCACATAGTTTTCATACGTGTTGCCAATATGGTAAGATGCCCAACATGGAAGAAGAGTCATCGTGCTTCTTCGATATTAGTTTCTTTCTCCAGTTCTGACATCCAGAAGAGGCCTTGCTTCTGGTACGACTGACACAAAAAGTGTAATACAAAGTTCATTGATGACACAAAAAAATATGGAAAAAAAACTTGCATTAATGACCATTAGTACAAAGGTCATGTTTATATGTACTACCGACATGTGAAATGGTTGAATCATCAATTTGATTGTTACATGGTTCCAGGAGAAAAAATGGAAGCAAATTGTATTTCATATAGTTTTTTGTAAGTTTACTTTTCCTTGATCGACTAAGTGGTAAAACAAGTGACAAAATAAAACAGTGACTAATAATATGGTACTCCTGTGATGTCAGTCATGTGCCTTCCCTTGGAATTAAGAACAAGAAGCCCACCTGAATAAGTATGCAGAACAGTTCCAAATATTAGTCCATAGAGTAGATTATCAAAAGACTCAAATGAAATATTATGAGCCGAAGCCAAAGCAACACTAAAGAATGTTAATCCCTAAAACATTATGACGTTATTCAATTAAAATATCTATAAACTTTACAACGTCAAGACCTATGTGTGGGAACCTGTTGATGCAAAGTCAAATGATAAGTTCATGCAATTTTGGAGAGAGAAAAAAGTAATTAAAGTAACTCCAGGAATGCAGCAGAAATTTCTTACTGCATATAATTGTACAAAATCTAAGAGTAGTGTGAACATGGGTGTACAACAATCCACTGCTCATAAATTCAAATTTGAATCAAATTATTGGTACATGCTACAAGCTTATTGTTTCCATGTCTTGGTGAATAGATTACAAAAATGAGGCTTTCTCAGTAAAATTTTAGAAGTTTCAAGAATATCATGAAATAAGTGCCAGTTTTAGGGTATCAAGGATCCCAACACCTACATATAGTTATAAACTAGAAGAAAAGAGGTCAAGCGCCCAAAACCTCTGTTATCTCTCGAAATTAAACTCATATTCCTCCATCTTGCCTTAGTTAGGATACGAAAACCTAAAGATTTGACAAATTTTCCAATTTGAGGGCTTTCAATAATCAACAAATCTTCTAAAAGCTCTAAATTCCAAAACTACAAAATCCAGTATCAAAGTTAAATAACTTATTCAAAAACATATGGTTATGGTTCTTCGTTCGAACCTCTATAAGAGTGAAGAGAAGCTTACGGCGGCCCTAACAGGCTGCTTCCCGTCCCGAGCCTCTCGATGACCACCGGGACCAGGCCGTCAAAGTGTTGAGGTGCTCACCTGAGAGCACGACGAAGAGCGCCTCAGCGCCCTTCGGAGACCCAGAAGATAGTGTCCCTATGGAGATCCATGGTGGCATTGACGAGGGAGTTGACCTCGAAGGAACAGAGGGCCCTGGTGGAGGACTCGAAGAAGTAGTGGAGGCGCTCGACATCAGCCCATCGCTCCTTCCTATCCTTCGGCCGTGCCATATCTAATGCTTCCACCATTGTTGGAGAAGAAAGAAAATTAGGGTTAGGATGTCAGGATCTGGCAGTGGTTGGGTGGATCTAAGGGGATAGAGAGAACAAAAAGGTAAAGGAAAAATCTAGGGCTCAGAGAGAGTCGGGATGGAAATGAACATATGCAGAAACTTTTGATTCAGCAACACCTATATCACATGAAAAACAAGTGATACAGAAGAGAGAAGATTTACAATTAAATGGCGAAAATTAAAGGGGTTTAGGAGGGAAAGGAAAAATTTTAGAGGGCAAGGAAAATATTGATCCAATGGTTTCCTTTCGATTCTACGTTTTTTTATAAAACGTTGGTTAATTTTTCGACGTTTAAGAAAAAAACGTCGAAAAGTTAATTTTTTGTCAGCGTTTATTGAAAAAGGTCGGTATTTGCTTACTTAAGCCAACTTGAACATAAACGTCGAGAAACAAACGTCAGTAATCCTTGACATTTAAAAGCAAACGTTGGTAGTTTTCAACATTTATTGTAGAACGTCGTTGTATCATGCATAAGCCAACTTTACCATAAACGTCGAACAAAAAAACGTTGGCAAAGCCCTATTTTCTTGTAGTGCCTCATGTATACTATCATGTGCACCCTTTCATGGACCCTCATGTGATATCATGTATAATAACATAACCTGCTTAGATCCTTGAGTATTGATTAGGGAAACGGGGGAGTGCTAATAGTCATGTGAACAATTTCATAGTAGTGTAGATCATGTAAAACTCCTTAGTGTAGATCATGTACTAATCTGTCCTGTTCACATGTGCTATTTTGTACTCTATAATACTAGCCACTATTAGTTCTCTATATACAGTAGCTATTTACATACAGTTCTCTTCTTTTACATCATGTACTTCCTTTTAGTTTCATGTATCTTACTCTACTGTATGTTTATATTTTCTAACCTGCCATGATCTGTTGAGATGTATTGTGCTCGCTCCTATCCTGACTGGACCTGTTGATAAATTTACAGATAGCCTGGAGGTTGCCTTCTAGCCTAGAGGAGACACATGTAGAGGTTGTATAGATAGTCATTTCAGTTGTCTTGAGTTGTATTCACTTTATAGATTACTGCATTTGAGCTTTGAGATGTATTTCTGGGTTTGTGTATCTTAGACACTTAGACTTCTATCTGCCGTATCTCTTTTGGATTTCCTATTTTATCTATTTTTATCATGCTCTACCTTAGATGTGATTGAGACTGTATCTGCTATGTCACCTCCATTCGGAGAGTATATACTGTACTTGTACCTTTATATTGTTAGATGTTTGACCTAGGACAGCGTTCTACCGCCGATACTACGGCGTAGGCTGGACGTACCTACGTCTCGTGCCCTAACTCTAGGGTGCGGGTCGTGACACGTTTTTTAGTGGTGGCCCATGTCGGTCGAGTTTGTGTAGTGGTATTCGAACTAGAGTACCACCACAGCCTGCAGTAGGAATATGATATATTTTGAAGGTACTCAATCACAGTTAGGATCCCTTGAGAGATTCCTGGGACGACCCTTGAGAATCTTATTTTAACTTCGATTTGAAAACTCTTCTTCCCTTGATTTGATTTATCTTTACTTTCTGTTGTTGAACTTGATTTTGATAGATTATTGTTGAATTTGAGTTTGTATTTATTGATTTTGATGGAAGATTGTTGAATTTTGAATCTTGATGTTAGCTGTTGCATCCGAGTTTGTATTTATATGACTTGATGGATTTTTGTTCATTTTGAATCTTGATGTTCGTTGATAAATTTAATTTTGGGTATTCATTGTTGATTTAATTTAAATTTTGTCAAGATGAAATTATATGGGCTAGGTCATCTAAGTTATGGAATCTAGTCTTCTACAGTCATATTAGCCAGCATGGTGAGGACATATAGTCTGACTTTGGATATATTTCTCGGGTGTGGGAATTTAAGGTTTTCGCAGCCAAGCTAGCGGCATCGCAAAAATTTTAAATACCATGATTCTAGAGGTATGTGCCTAAGTCGAGGACTCTGTGATTATCGTAGCCTTGCTTACTAGTATGACGAGGATTTAGAGTACCATAATTTTGGATAGACGCATATGATTATCAGATTGTACCTTAAATATTTTTGAACATATTTTCTCTACCTTGTTTCAGTCCTTCAAAAAAAAGAATTATTATTTGTTTGTTTTGTTTTGCTTCTCATTATTTAACTTAGGAGTAGGTTAGCTATTTTTATAAACCTTTGTGTAACTTCTTACTATGAATTTCTTCTTAATATAATGAATTGATGATTTCTGCTAGACCTTATCTTGGATTTGATATTATAGCTCTGATTTCAAAATGGTTCCTTCTCTAAACAGATAAGCAAAACAGAGTTTATCATTATTTCTCTCTTGCTATTATTCTTGTATTAAATAATAATAATAATAATAATAAAAACTGTCTTGGTTACATCAATCACCTACTTTGTAATCTTGGTAGGAATCTAAATGTTGGTCTTGATATGGAATTTGATTTTATGTTGGGACATGAGAATATAGATATAGTGGACACAGACACTTGCCTGACACGTATGCATGCTACGCTTTGATTACCAACCTATCTAAATATATATTAATATGTTGTTGATGTTTAAATTCTCAAAACCCTAATATTTTTGGTTCTCTGCTTTTTTCAGCTTAAATTCGTAATTTAAATATAAATTTCATGTTATTAGTTTATTTATATCACTGCACATGTATGTATATACAGGGTTTCAATTCTTAAAGAAATTGGTTGGGTTTTGTGTTGAATTTGTCAAATCTGAGACTGTGCATATTAATCCTTAATACTGGATTCTAAGTGATTAGTTCAATTTGCTATTTTTAAATGTAATATTTTGAGCTATATACATTATGGTATGTAGGGATATAATGTTAGGTTTCATATTCTTACATGTTAGGTTGTGATAAACATTGGGTTGGTTTGATGTTCGAATTTCTCCAAATCCTAAAACTGAATACATGTTAACATTTTCACATTGATTTTCAATGTTTAGTTCAATTTCAGATTTAATATGTAATATTGAATTGTATGCATAGCTAAATGTATGGATAGTATGTTAGGATTTCTTCTCTATCATGTTAGGATGTATTGGAAGCATTGAGTTAGTTGTGATGTTTCAAACCCCTAAAATATGAAACTGCATTATGTTAATATTACAATGGTTTAAATATTAGCTTATTTCAGATTCTTGTATGTAAATGCTGAACTAAAACTGGATTTAACCTTTCAATGCTAAGCTATAACCCTGTACAAGGACACACACACCCTAACTTAGTATATGCTGCCATGTAAACCTAACCTTTCCTTCCTATGTTATATTCATACATCTATAAAGATATATATAGAGAGAGTTTATGCATACATGTTATAATGTATATAGATACATAACTAAATCTCTAACTCTTTATATATATATATATATATATATATATATATATATATATATATATATATATGGTTAGCCATGCCTGTTATGAGTAATAGGTTGTGTATTGTAGATTGTTTAACCAATATGCCATGAGTAGTGTAACTTGATAGCCATTTTTTTGAAACCCAAATCCTCCTATACTCTTTCATGTATATTTCACATACACACATGCCTACTATCTAGCCATATGAACATGCCCCCATACACCCATACACACACAAACCACATAACATTTACATAATGCTAGCTTTTTCTTCTCTAACGCTCTCTCTCTATATATATATATTGTGATTAGATTTCAATGTAATCGACTTTCATTAATTAAACTTGTGATTTTGATTTTTCTTTGAATAGTACCCCTTTATAGATAATTGGTAGTTATCTTTATTTTATTTTTTGATGAGTACCAGTTTTCATGTAGGATGGTAGACTGCCTTACAGTTTTGATGGTTTGTTATTTCTGTAACTTTTCTAGTTTAGCATCCTAGATTGCTTGTGTGTTTTGATACCCTATGACCGTTTTGGTTAGCATGACTAGTATACCTAGATGAGACTTCACTACCACCGTATGCCATGACCCTGTATGTCGTCCCTTTTTAATCGTATGTTTTACTTAAGTTCTGGGACTTGATTGTGGGGTTTGACCTAGAAGGAGTATGAACATTTTAATTTCGAGGACGAAATTTTTATAAGGTGGGTAGGATGTGAGCAACCTGAATTTCGGGTTGATTTTTTTTAATTTTTCTGCTTGATTTAATTTCAATAAATAAATTATTCTGTTTAATTATCTTTAAATGTACTTTTCCGTGCCTTTGATATTTGGAGTGTCAGGGATGTTCAACTCTGGAAACCTTCTTCACGAGTTTTGTAGTGGACAGGATTACCTTCATGACAGTATATAATGTCCCATCCAAACTTGTTCCCTTGTACTCTTTCTGCTTCGCACAACTTCGGGTCGAATTAGACCATTTGATCATTAATTAATTTTCCCACTCTTTTTCTTGATCATCGTATGCACGTTACCGTGACTTTTGATTTGGGAGCACCAGACCAGTCATTTTCTTGAAACAAACTCATCATGCATGACATACTCGAGACGCTCTTCACCCATGACCTTCGTGTCCCACTCAGACACCATTTTGTGCTCCATTTGCTTCACACAACTTTTCTGACACGTGACCCGATTTTATTTTATCCCACGGTGTCACATTCATTTTCCAACTTGATTTGTGGGTACCCTGTCGACCAAAACCTGTCAGCCCCAAATATGGACGTGGCCCATATTGAGTCTACTACCCGCATGACACTTGTGTCCCATTTATTGGAATCCCCACATGCTACTTATTTACCCATGATCATCAACACCTATTTTTATTCGATTATTGCACAATGTCCGGTTTTGATCCAACCCGGCTTGACCGAACCCAGTCTAAGCTTCATGTTTCCCTCTCTCGTGACGCCCTCATTTTTTCTTGCCCAAAATAATATCAGACATCCTTTCTACCTATTTTTAATATTTAATAGACAATTCTATTGATTTTAATCCCTATAGGAATGACCTAATTTTCTATAATTAATCCTAGCCTTTGGATCCTCCAAATAAATCCTCACCATTAATTCCCCTCCATCCCTATAGCAGCCATGTGGCCGGCCCTAAAATCAATGAGGAATATTTTCCTCACACTCTCTCTCTCTTCATATTTTTCTAACACTCACAACATCTCTTTCTCTCTCTCACTTATATTTTTCCCCATTCAAAAGACACCCACACAGCCATCACCTGGCCGAGCCCGACCTCCCCTCCACCCTGGCCGAGCTCGGCCGGCTACCCACCAGCTCCCTCCTCCATCATCTTTCCTCCACAACCATTATCATATCGACCGCCACCACTGTATTCCGCTGCCGCCGTCGTGCCTACCAGGCCGGGCGCCCGTCGGGCACTTCCGTGCCAGGCAGCGCGAGCACTGCTGCAACCGGTGGCAGCAGCAGCTGCAGCTCGACAGCCGCGTGCCCCCTTGGCAGGCCGTGCAGGCGCCACCGCCGGCGACGTGGCCGCCGTGGCCGGCATGGCTGACACCCTCTTGGCCGGGCGCACACCCCGGGGCAGGCCAGTGGCCTTTGCTTCTTCTCCGGTGCGACGTATAGGCGATTCGTGTATTTCGCACAAATTTCTGCCGTGACGCGCGCGGAATCAAGTCCGTTTTGACGCCCCGTCGCAGCAACTTCGTGCACAATTTTTGATAAATTCGACCGTTGGATCGGCTATTTCTTCGCTCTGTCACAATCTTGGTATATCCACCTTCACTCCTGTCAATTTTCGTCCGTTGATTTTATCGTTTGATGCCTCAAAATCGGCCACCAAGTTGACCATTTAAATTGTATAATTTTTGGACAGTTTTGCAGAGTCAACTTCGTCGGCTTGTACCTCCTCCACCGCAGCTCCATTTGGCATGCTACCAGTTCCTGTGCAAAGCTGGTATAACCCTCTTACTACCTCTCTAGTTTCGTTTTATTGTGAGCTTGTTTGATTGGTTGAATTCGACGCCAAAGTTGGCCGTCCGAATTCGTAATATCCAACTTGTAAAATTCCATTTATGAACACGGGACTCCAGATTTCATTTCTGACACCACCAGTAGACTCGTGGCGTCGTTCTGGCATGTTTTCATATAAAATTTGTTAGATTTGGAGGACGTGGGCCCTGACACGCATTTCGGTGCAAAGTAGGTCCCACAGTCCGGGTCAATGGAACTTTTTGACGCCGGCTCATCGGAATCCAATTCTGGATATACCGTTGAGTTCGTATCGTCATTCTGGACTCGTTGACATATAATTTGCTAGGTTTTGGTGGACATTGAATCCGACACACATTTCGGTGCAAGTCGGATACCAATATTCGGGTCAACAGGTCATTTTGAGATCGGCTCATCGGAATCCAATTTCGGATATACCATTGAGTTCGTATCATCATTCTAAACTCGTTGACATGTAGTTTGCTGAGTTTTGAGAACATTGGCTCCGGCACGCATTTTCGTGCAAACCGGAATTCCAATGTTCTGGTCAACGGACCAAATTGAGATCGGGTCAACGGAATCCAATTCTGGATATACCGTTGGGTTCGTATCGTCATTCTGATTTCGTAGACATATAATTTATTATGTTTTGTAGACTTATTTTTTTGCACGTTTTTCGGTACAAAACGGCTCCGACATGGATACCGTTTTGACCCGAAATTACCTTTTTGTCCCTGTATCCAAATTGGACCGATGGGTAGGCTATCCTAGCTAATTTGACCATTCTGGACACGTTGGCGATGTTTATTTCATCATCCGACAATGTTTGTAGATAGTTTCTCTATGTATCACCTTTTAGTATAATTAATTCTTATAATATTCGTATTTCGGGATTAGTACAACGGAACTGAGATCAGTCAATTCCAGTGATCTCACATCGCTGAAATTGGCAAGATAGACACGTGAATCACTATAATAAGATCATTAGCTTTACCGTTGGTCATCTTATCTCGATTTGCGTGTCGTAAGTTTCGACGTACGAATAACGAAGTACACTTTATATCTTTAATAATTTGACTAGAATTGATCCTGTTTGACCAGAGTTGACCATGTAGAACCCTAGAGGGGGGGTGAATAGGGAAATAAAAAATAAACTATAACAAATGATGCAATAAAGAGTAAATAGTAGAAAGATCAAACGCAAACACAAGGATGTATCCTGGTATCCTCTTTTGAGGCAATCCAGTCCCGGAACTCTCTCCGGCTTTAATCCACTATTATGCAAATAGTACACACGAGTTTGGATCCGAAGAACTCGCCAACTTCAACACGAGTTTGGATCCGAAGACTCGCCAACTTCTACACACGAGTTTTCTTACGAAGGCTCGCCAACTTCAAACAAAAGAGAATGAGAACTTGCTGATCTTCTAACACGTGAAGATCGAAATGTACAACTCTTTAATACTCTAGCACTTTGGGAGAGGATGACAATGAAAAGCTTTGAGAGAGTATTAATGGTGGAGCTCTTGGTTGTTGAAAAATTTATGGAAGAGTTGGTAAGAAAGCTCAAGAGAGAGAGAGCTTCCTTTTATAAGAAAACCAAGAGTGGGTGGCATTTAATGCTTCTGAGTGTACGCAGACCGGCATGCCGTCGGTATGCCGTGGCATACCGCCGGTATGCCGGCCAAATAGTAACGGTCATATTTATGACCGTTCAAGAGCATTAAATGCGGCCATTAATGCATGTCAGACCAAATCAAAAAGCAGATTATTCGAAATTCGGTATACCGCCGGTATGCCGGAGCATACCGTCGGTATGCCGACTAAAGTCACAGAAAGTTTTAGAGCTATAAGAAACGGTATGCCGCCGGTATGCCGTAGCGTACCATCGGTATGCCGACAATAAATCACAGCATCTATTGTGTTGCTAGGAAACGGCATGCCGCCGGTATGCCGCAGCATGCCGTCGGTATGCCGACAATTCGAGACAGCAACTTTCTGGACACAGAAAGCGGTATGCCGCCGGTATGCCGAAGCATGCCGTCGGTATGCCGCTTATTGTCACAGAAACATTTCTGGACACGAAAACGGTATACCGCCGGTATGCCGTAGCATGCCGTCGGTATGCCGCTTTTTGTCACAGAAACTTTTCTGGACACAAGAACGGTATACCGCCGGTATGCCGGAGCATACCGCCGGTATGCCGCTCTGAATAACTTGATTTTCGATTTGTGCTTTAAGTTATCATCCATCCTTTAGTGTTTACAGAAATACCTAGACCAGTACAGACTCGAAAACACTAAGCATGAAGACGCCGACTTTATGCAGGGAATGCCGGTGAACGCCACAGTCTTCAAGAAATCAGAAAGTCCTTGATCTTCTGAGAGAATTAGAATCTGAAGAGCAAAAGACTAAAACTACGAAGATGCTGTTAATTACTCAAAATAAAATGTGCCAACAAACTCCCCCATTTTGATAATTGACAAAATAGAGAGATAGCATCTTCAGGGAGTATCTCCCCCGTAGGTAGACAGCTCCCCCTCAATACGATTTCTCCCCCTTTGTCACTTATTCAAAGATGGGGATAACTAAAGTAAACAGTGCACATATAAATGTAAAAATACGAGAAGAGTGATAAAAGCATGCAAGAATATATTGAAGGAAAAGTTAACATACATGCTTGACCCATACAAAGCAGAGAAAAAGAACATAAAGACTCTCCATTACGAGAGCCGGACACTTGAGACAAACAAGGATAAAGTCCCCGAAGGACTGCAAAGAGCAAGAAACAACCACACCGGTCCCCGAAGGACCACAAAAGACAAACAAACAACACATAAAAACAAGAACCACTAAACCACTGAGACCATCACCAAAGGAGAACCATCCCTAATCCTCTGCCGGATCATCATCACCATCATCATCCTGAGCCTGCTGGAGGGCGCCAAAAGGATCAATGCCGTCCGGGTACATAAACCCGTAGGCATTGGGGTCAGAAAAATGCGGGGCCGTGTACATAGGATCCTGAAGATTAAGATCCAGAAAGGCATCCCGGTCTTGGAGAGTGCGCTGGATAAAGTAGCCCTGATCGTGGAAGCGAGACTGGATGAGGGCGCCAAGTCCACGAGTGTGGGTCCGCATCTGCTCCTCCGCCTGGAACATCCTCAGATCAAAGTGGTGCTGAGTAAGTGGCATATAGCGGCCCGTAGATGGAGGGGTAGATGCAGGGGCAGCAGGAGTGGAACCCGGTTGCTCCTGGGAGGAGGAAGCACGGAAAGAAGAGCCGCCAGCAAGGGTACGGGAGACGGCCAGAAAAGAGGGGACCCCATCCGAGGAACAGAGAGACAAGTCAACCTGTTTGGCCTCCATGAGTAAGGTGATGAAGGAACCATAGAGGAGGTTCTGCTTCCCCGCAGGCATGGTACGCCGGAATTGCAGAAGAAGAGTCTTGGGGAAGGAGAAGCGCTTCCGGGCATAGAGATGGTACATGAGAACAAGAGCGTCACCAGTGATGGCGTCATAGTTCCCGCCCTTTGGAAACAGAGTGTGGCACACGATACGGTGGAGCTCGTAGTAAAACGGCTCCAGCTGGACGGAGAGTGCCGGGATGGCGGGAGGGTTGGGACCCTTGCAGATGATGCGACAGAATTCGTCGAAGGGTGATGCCGCCGAGGAGGTGAGAGCTCCCAAAAGAGGTAACGCATCACCTCTGTCCGGGACGCCCAAGATAGCCCCCACTTCCTTAGAGGTGAGACGGAAGTGGCGGTCATTCACCATAGATTGGATGGCGGAAGGGTCGTCGTCATCCGGTCTCATGTTGCAGTAGAATAGACGGACGGCAGCCGGGTAGACAGGGATTTGGCGCCGAAGAAGAGAGGAGAGACCGGCATCGTCAAACAAAGGGACGTGACCGGGAAAGAGGTTCCAGTTGATGGCCCGTCCTTTGAAGACGTTGTGGTTGGCGAAGTGTTGGAACCAAAGCTCGGCCGCCAAGGCGTTGGAGAAGACGCGTTGGTCATAGCCGGAGGGAAGCGCCACCGGAACGAACGGGTTGAACATGGTGGAGGAGGATCGGGGGCGCTTTGGGTTTGCCATGAGAGAGGAGCAGAGCTATGTAGTGGAGAAGGAAGGAGTAGAGAGGAGGAGGAAGAAAGGATGGTATATAAAGGAGAGAGGGAAGATGAAGAGATGAAATTTGAAAAAAGAAAAGGGGGGGAGGGGGGAACGGTTGTAGAGGAGTGTTAAATGGGGAAGGTGAAGGGAGGATGGAAAGTTAATGAGGGGAGTAAAAAGAGGAGAGAAAAGAGGGAAGTGATAAGAGAGGTAATTAATAGGAGGGGAGGTGAGGAGATGGGTAGTTAAGGATGGAAGTGATGGGAGAGAGGGAATAAAGATAGTATGGAAAGATATGATGGAAGGAATAAAGGAGATAGAGAAAAAAGGTGGGGCCCAGCTCAGAGTTTGTGTCCTGTCCGCAGTCGTCCGGTATGCCGTCGGTATACCGGAGTATACCGCCGGTATGCCGAAGAACGAAACAGAACGTTATTCTGGTTCGAAAAACGGCATGCCGGTGGTATGTCGTAGTGTACCGACGGTATGCCGAAGATCGAAACAGAACCTAATTCTGCTTCGAAAAACGGCATGCCGCCGGTATACCGCAGTATACCGTCGGTGTGCCGAACGAGAAACGGTTAGGGATCAAAGGATAAAATGCCTAGTTCACGGCAAAGGAAAGAGAAGCGATCTTCCGGGAGAGGCTTAGTGAAGATGTCGGCTAATTGATAGGTAGTATCAATAAATTCAAGATGGATATCTCCTTTTTGTTGATGGTCACGAAGAAAATGGTGTCTAATTTCAATGTGCTTCGTGCGTGAGTGACAAATCGGGTTTTTCGTGAGATTGATAGAGCTAGTGTTATCACATTTAATAGGGGTGCAAGAATGAGAAATACCATAATCTAAAAGTGTTTGTGACATCCAAAGAATTTGTGCACAACAACAACCAGCCGCAATATACTCTGCCTCAGTGGTTGAGAGAGCGACAGAGTTTTGCTTCTTACTAAACCACGATACCAAGGACTTCCCGAGGAATTGACATGTGCCACTAGTGCTTTTTCGGTCAATCTTGCATCCGGCAAAATCCGCATCCGAAAAGCCGTGAAGCTCAAAGGATGAGGATTTCGGATACCAAAGACCCATGTTAATGGTGCCTTTGAGATAACGAAAAATGCGCTTGACGGCACTCAAATGTGATTCCTTTGGATTGGCTTGATATCGTGCACACAAACAGACACTAAACATGATATCCGGACGGCTAGCCATTAAATAAAGTAAGCTACCGATCATACCTCTATACTTACGAATGTCGACCGATGTGCCATCTTCATCATTGTCAAGCTTGGTCGTTGTAGCCATAGGGGTCCTCATTGATTTGGATGAGTCAAGGTCGAAACGCTTGAGGAGGTCCCTAGTATATTTCGCTTGATTGATGAAGGTTCCTTTAGGTCCTTGCTTGATTTGTAACCCCAAGAAGAAGGAGAGTTCTCCCATCATACTCATTTCAAACTCTTCCTGCATAACTTTGGCAAACTCTACACAAAGTGTGTTGTTAGTAGAACCAAAAATAATATCATCCACATAAATTTGAACCAATAAGAGAGTCCCATCATGGGATTTAATAAAAAGTGTGGTGTCAACTTTTCCCTTTGAAAAATTGTGAGACACAAGAAAAGAGCTAAGACGCTCATACCAAGCACGTGGAGCTTGTTTGAGGCCATAAAGGGCTTTATAAAGTTTGAAAACGTGGTCAGGAAATTGAAAATCTTCAAAACCGGGAGGTTGTTTAACATAAACTTCCTCCTTAATAATACCATTAAGAAAAGCACTCTTAACATCCATTTGAAATAGCTTAAAGTCATTAAAACAAGCAAAGGCACAAAGCATACGAATGGATTCAAGACGTGCAACCGGAGCATAGGTTTCGTCGTAGTCAATGCCTTCCTCTTGGTTATAGCCTTGGGCAACCAATCGGGCTTTGTTACGAGTCACTAACCCATCTTCATTTAGCTTGTTGCGAAACACCCATTTAGTTCCAATAATGGGATGATTGCTAGGTTTTGGAACAAGTTCCCAAACCTTGCTACGCTCAAATTGATTAAGCTCCTCTTGCATAGCTATCATCCAAAATTCGTCAAGAAAAGCATCATGAACATTTTTAGGCTCTATTTGAGAGATGAAAGCCACATTGGCACAAAGATCACGAGTGGCGGATCTTGTGCTAACACTTGAGGAAGGATCCCCAATGATGAGCTCCTTAGGATGATTGGTGACAAATCTCCATTCTCTTGGGAGATCCTTTGGAGGAGGCTCGAGAGGAGGAGACTCTTTTGATGGGGTCACAACTTCATTGTGAGATGAAGAAGGACGATCTTCAATAGAGGAGTTCTCCAATCCAAACGAGATGTCATCAATATCCTCGGAGGAGGAGAATGTAGAAGAGTTGAGTTCATTAAAAGAGACATTGATTGACTCTTCGACAACAAGACTTCTTTTATTAAAAACACGAAAACCTTTGCTATGAGTAGAGTATCCAAGGAATATTCCTTCATAGGCTTTTTCTTCAAACTTGCCTAGGTTATCCTTGGTATTCAAAATAAAACAATTGCAACCAAAAACCTTGAAATATTCAATAGAAGGAATTTTGTTAAACCAAAGCTCATAAGGGGTCTTCTTAGTAATAGGTCTAATTAAGACCCTATTAATAACATGACACGCCGTATTAACGGCTTCCGCCCAAAAATATTGAGGGAGCTTATATTGGTTTAACATGACCCGGGCCATATCGCCAAGGGTTCTATTCTTTCTCTCCACAACACCATTTTGTTGAGGAGTACGGGGACAAGCAAAGTCATGTCCAAAACCATTCTTTTCACAAAATCTTTTGAAATCAACATTATCAAATTCACCTCCATGATCACTCCTAATTTTGTTAATAGAAAAGCCTTTCTCATTTTGAACACGATTACAAAAAGCAACAAATTCACGAAAAGTATCACTTTTGCAAGCAAGAAAAATAACCCAAGTAAATCTTGAAAAATCATCAACTAAAACAAAGGCATAGAGTTTGCCACCAAGGCTAGCTACTCTACTAGGCCCGAAAAGATCCATATGAATAAGTTGAAGGGGTCTTGTGGTACTCACAGAGTTGATGGATTTGAAAGATGACTTGGTCAACTTACTTTTCTCGCATTCTTCACAAACCATATCCTTCTTGAAGGGGATGCTAGGAAGTCCTCGTACAAGCTTCTTGGAGGCGAGACGAGAGATGGTATCCATGTTAGCGTGTCCAAGCCTCATGTGCCAAAGCCAACTCTCATCGTTCTTTGCAACTAGGCACCTGTCATTGTTAGTACCTTCAACAAGATAAAGAACATAAATATTGTTTTCTCTAATGCCTTCATACACAATAGTTCCATTGGAGCTATCGGTAATGTAGCATTTGAGTTTAACAAACTTGATATCATAGCCATTATCGGTGAGATGGCTAATACTAAGGAGGTTATGCTTAAGATTAGTGACAAGACATACATTATTGATACAAGGATAAGGAGGAGAACCGATATTACCATTTCCAATAATATAACCTTTTAGATTGTTACCGAAGGAGACATGTCCTTCCTTCTTCATCGATAGCATTGTAAAAAGTGAAGCATCACCGGTCATGTGCCGTGAACAACCGCTATCGAGAATCCACTTGCTTCTAGCATGAGAAGGATTCGTCACCTACAACATAAGTTGAAGATGAACATTTTGGTACCCATGATCTTATGGGTCCTTGAGTGTTAGTCTTAGGAACCCATTTAAGAACTCTCATGTCAACTTGTTTTCTTGTATAACAAAAATTAGAAGTATGACCAAGCAACCCACAATAATTGCACATTAAGGAAGATCTAAAAGAAGAAGTGTGAGTGTTGTGCATATGTGAGTCTCTAGTGTGAGATGTTCTGCCATGAGTGTTATGATGATAGAAAAATGCATGATGAGAAGTTTTCTTTTTAACAAAAGGTCCTTTTCTAGTGTTAGAAGAGGAGTTGTGTGTAGTGTTCATGTAATGGTTATGCCTAGCATTGTGATGAGTGTGGGGAGGTCTAGGAGCATGCATGTGAGTGGAATTCTTATTACTAGAATTCTTACTCCGTGTAAGAAGATCATTATACTTAATAGAAGTGGAATATTCTCTTCTATTTGCATCTTGACATTTGCGCATGGCAAACTCATAAGAGCTTCTCATGGATTGAATCTCATCATCCTTTTTCTTGATGGTGTCAAGAGATTCTTGAAGTTTTAGTCTCAAAGACTCCACTTCATCCGTGTCGGAAATAGGAGATTTTCCCTTCACATCACTAATGATGCTTAAGAGCCTCTCTACTTCAAGTTGAAGAGCCTCGACCTCCTTAAGAGATTTCTTGTATTTATTCCGAACACCTTTGTGTTCTTCATGTAACTCAAGAATGGCTTTCTCCAAATCATCATAGGTAAGAGTGTTTAAGGAAAAATCATCAAGTACCTCATCGGTTGCCATGAGACAGACGTTGGCATTGTGTTTGCACTCCTTGTCATTGTCGGAGTCGCTTGCGTCGCTTTCACACCAAATGCTAGTGTTGGCGAACTTTCTGAAGGACGAGCTTCCCTTGCTTGGCTTCTCGTACTTGCTTGAATCTTTTCGTACCATCGGACAATCCCTCTTGATGTGTCCGGGTCTTCTGTATTGATAGCATGCCGGGTCATCTTCATTGTCCCGTCTAGAGCGGTTGGCCTTGTTGAACTTTAAGAACTTCCTGAAGTGCTTAGCTGTGAGAGCTATTTCTTCATCGTTGTCCGACTCATTGTCGTCGGAGCTATCCTTGGAGTAGGACCTTGAAGCTTTGAGAGCAAGAGTCTTTTCCTTTTCTTTGGTCTTCTCCTTCTCCTTCTCTTGAATGGAGGATTCCTCTTGATCCTTCATGTCAAGCTCGTGAGTCATCAGCTTACCCATGAGGGTCTCTAGGTTCATGACGGTAAGATCGTTCCCCTCAATGATTGCGGTAGCTTTAGGACTCCAAGCTTTCGTCAAACCTCTAAGAATCTTCCTTATCTTTTCATGAGCGGGATATTCCTTTCCAAGAGAAGAGAGAGGGTTAATAATATCACCAAAGCGAGTAAACATGCTAGCAATAGATTCATCATGCTTCATTTTAAAAGACTCATATTCTTGCGTGAGTCTACTGATCTTAGATTCCTTCACTTGTGAAGTCCCCTCGTGTGTAACTTCAAGCAACTTCCAAATTTCGTTGGAAGTCTTGCAAGTAGAGATTCGATTGAATTCACTACTGTCGAGAGCACAGTAAAGAGCGTTCATTGCCTTGGCATCTCGACAAGCAAGCTTCTTGATGTTTTCAGTGAGTGTTTCCCGAAGGGTGTCAGAAGCAATATCCTCTATAGCTCTGGAAGGAGTAGGGATGCCATTTATCACGCAATCCCATAAATCGAAATCTATGGACTTGAGATAAATGCCCATCCTAATCTTCCAATAGTTATAGTTGGTACCATCAAATAGGGGAGGCCTATTTGTGGAGTGTCCCTCATTGTGAAACGTGTTGATGCTAGGGTTAGAGGCCATGGATCACTCAGGGGTGTAAATCCAAATCAAGAGAACAAAGCTCTGATACCAATTGTAGAACCCTAGAGGGGGGGTGAATAGGGAAATAAAAAATAAACTATAACAAATGATGCAATAAAGAGTAAATAGTAGAAAGATCAAACGCAAACGCAAGGATGTATCCTGGTATCCTCTTTTGAGGCAATCCAGTCCCGGAACTCTCTCCGGCTTTAATCCACTATTATGCAAATAGTACACACGAGTTTGGATCCGAAGAACTCGCCAACTTCAACACGAGTTTGGATCCGAAGACTCGCCAACTTCTACACACGAGTTTTCTTACGAAGGCTCGCCAACTTCAAACAAAAGAGAATGAGAACTTGCTGATCTTCTAACACGTGAAGATCGAAATGTACAACTCTTTAATACTCTAGCACTTTGGGAGAGGATGACAATGAAAAGCTTTGAGAGAGTATTAATGGTGGAGCTCTTGGTTGTTGAAAAATTTATGGAAGAGTTGGTAAGAAAGCTCAAGAGAGAGAGAGCTTCCTTTTATAAGAAAACCAAGAGTGGGTGGCATTTAATGCTTCTGAGTGTACGCAGACCGGCATGCCGTCGGTATGCCGCGGCATACCGCCGGTATGCCGGCCAAATAGTAACGGTCATATTTATGACCGTTCAAGAGCATTAAATGCGGCCATTAATGCATGTCAGACCAAATCAAAAAGCAGATTATTCGAAATTCGGTATACCGCCGGTATGCCGGAGCATACCGTCGGTATGCCGACTAAAGTCACAGAAAGTTTTAGAGCTATAAGAAACGGCATGCCGCCGGTATGCCGTAGCGTACCGTCGGTATGCCGACAATAAATCACAGCATCTATTGTGTTGCTAGGAAACGGCATGCCGCCGGTATGCCGCAGCATGCCGTCGGTATGCCGACAATTCGAGACAGCAACTTTCTGGACACAGAAAGCGGTATGCCGCCGGTATGTCGAAGCATGCCGTCGGTATGCCGCTTATTGTCACAGAAACATTTCTGGACACGAAAACGGTATACCGCCGGTATGCCGTAGCATGCCGTCGGTATGCCGCTTTTTGTCACAGAAACTTTTCTGGACACAAGAACGGTATACCGCCGGTATGCCGGAGCATACCGCCGGTATGCCGCTCTGAATAACTTGATTTTCGATTTGTGCTTTAAGTTATCATCCATCCTTTAGTGTTTACAGAAATACCTAGACCAGTACAGACTCGAAAACACTAAGCATGAAGACGCCGACTTTATGCAGGGAATGCCGGTGAACGCCACAGTCTTCAAGAAATCAGAAAGTCCTTGATCTTCTGAGAGAATTAGAATCTGAAGAGCAAAAGACTAAAACTACGAAGATGCTGTTAATTACTCAAAATAAAATGTGCCAACAGACCAGTTAACCAAAAGTCAACTGTAAGTCAACACTTGACCTAGTTTGACTAGATTGTTGACCGGAGTTGTCCTAGAGTTGATTTGACTTAGAAGAACCTAGGATAATATAGATTGCTTGTAGAGATTCATTTATTACAACTTGAACACCTTGTAACCTGTGTTACTTTAAATAGGACTCTGTGGCTTCAGTTGGACCCCTATACCTATCAGCTGTTCAGGTTATCAGGCGAGTACATTCTCTGATCATTTTATAACTTGTTAGAATTATATTCCTGCTTTAGATTACTTTACTTGATGTTGTCACGACATTATCACGGATTAGTACTATATGGATCTATTCATGCGATGTTATCTCCCTTGGGAGCATCGGGTACATTGTGTCATGTGCGTTTCACTTTTATCATGTACTCCTGTGCTTTCACCATACATGTACACTCTTGTGAATCATGTACTCTCATGTTCACGGAGCTCTCATGTATACTATCATGTGCACCCTTTCATAGGCCCTCATGTGATATCATGTATAATAACATAACCTGCTTAGATCCTTGTGTATTGATTGGGGAAACGGGGGTGTGCTAATAGTCATGTGAAAAATTCCATAGTAGTGTAGATCATGTGAAACTCCTTAGTGTAGATCATGTACTAATCTGTCCTGTTCACATGTGCTATCTTGTACTCTACATCACAAGCCACTATTAGTTCTCTATATACAGTAGCTATTTACATACAATTCTCTTCTTTTACATCATGTACTTCCTTTCAGTTTCATGTATCTTACTCTACTGCATGTTTATATTTTCTAACCTGCCATGATCTGTTGAGATGTATTGTGCTCGCTCCTGTCCTGACTGGACCTGTTGATAAATTTTACAGATAGCCTGGAGGTTGCCTGCTAGCCTAGAGGAGACACATGTAGAGGTTGTATAGATAGTCATTTCAGTTGTCTTGAGTTGTATTCACTTTATGGATTACTGTATTTGAGCTTTGAGATGTATTTCTGGGTTTGTGTATCTTAGACACTTAGACTTCTATCTGCCGTATCTCTTTTGGATTTTATGTTTTATCTATGTTTATCATGCTCTACCTTAGATGTGATTGAGACTGTATCTGCTATGTCACCTCCATTCGGAGAGTATATACTGTACAGGTACCTTTATATTGTTAGATGTTTGACCTAGGACATCGTTCTACCGCCGACACTGCGGCGTAGGCTGGACGTACCCTCGTCTCGTGCCCTAACTCTAGGGTACGGGTCGTGACAGAAAACCCACTCGTTGCCTTGGTTACGCCTGGTGGTCACCATTTGGCTGGAAGGTAGAGAGATCCTCTGGAGCTACTCCGGTATCTGGCCATACAAAACCAGCTGGGTCAGATCCCAGAAAGAGCAAGTGCCACAAAGGAGGCTTCACTTAAGAACTAAAACCAGCAATTAGCCCAAAACATAATTATATAATAAAAGACTGGAGATATAGAAAATAATGACGATATACGATGAGATAACCATGGGACTATTCAGATAACCGAGTTACAACCCTTAAACCAAACAAGGACCGGGGTTGTAACCCTTCATCTGAACGGAACTTGGTTTTCCACCATTTATCGATAAAATAAAGCACAAGCCATCAGGTCATGTTACAATCTTGTACAGGATCAGGACAAGACTAGACCGGGTTAGACTCTATCCAATCAATCACGGCCAAGCAATAAGTACAACTTGATACTTTAACTAACTAGGGTTATCACAGGCCTAATTACTAGCAAGATACAATGAAATATTCCAACAGCCACAAGCCCTGCAGACCATCCAGGTTATCCAGGTCGAATATCCGTTCATGAAGGGTGCAACACATGACAGTGTGCTAGAAATGTGCCCTACTCGTCGGCAAGCTACAAGTCCACTTACGCGCCCAGATAACGGGATTGCCTGTAGCTGGGAAATCTCTTCATGACTACTGGGTTATTCTAGTTATTAGTCTTAGTCAATTTCAGTAGGTATCCCTGACCGTGGTACTCAGGGGTCCCTGCCCTAGACATGATGCGAGATAGTATTGGTTCATTTGTGCAAACACAATCGTCCATGGTGTCCAGGCTATTCATTCTTGTCATGTCATGCTAGCCATCGCAACAGCATTCAATAGTTCCCATCAGGCTTGCTTGTCATGTCTTGTCATGTTATGTTATGTCAATTCACTTGTTATATCGTGCCATATACAATTATCAGTCCAGTCATGTCATGTCATGTCAAGTCAATTCACTTGTTATACCGTGCCATGTACAATTATCAGTCCAGTCATGTCATTCAATTCGTGATTATCAAGTTCATGAAAAGTGTAAGGACATAAAGACAATCTGGTACGCAAAAAGGGGGCTCAAGACTCTACGCTAGTAAACCTCTACGCTAGGCCAAGAGGCCCCAAGCGTAAAAATGGCTTTACGCGAGCAAGACCAAGGAAAGACCGCTTCTACGCGAGCGGGCGCCCTACGCGAGAGGAAACTCTACGCGGCAAGGCTCTACGCGAGCGAGCACCCTATGCAAGCGAAACTTTACGCGCACGAGCACCCAAGTGAAACTCTACGCACGCAAGGCTTTATGCGAGCGAGCACCCTATGCAAGCGGAACTTTACGCGCACGAGCACCCAAGTGAAACTCTACACACGCAAGGCTCTATACGAGTGAGGAAGAGTCTACGCGAGCACGACTCTACGCGAGCGAGAGTGGCCCCCGCGTAGAGTTCAAGTGAACTCGACGTAGAAAGGATTACGCTGGCACGTAATGCATGTGCGTAAAAGGGACACTACGCTGGCACGTTTAAGACGTGTGCATAAAAATGGGGAAACACTACGCCAGTACGTTAAAACGTGTGCATAAAGGAGGAAATGCTACGCCGACACGTTAAACGTGGGCGTAAAACTAAATACTTTGCTAGCACGTAAGAACGTGTGCGTGAAACTTTATCTTCTCCCCAAGGCCAAGACAAGCAGGCGTAAAAGCTCAAGAGCTCAAGAAAGCCCCATCTCGATCAAGACTTGATGAAATCCAACCATTCCAAAACCAAACTTGCGTAAAATTAGAATGCCTTCTACATAGAAGTCTTAGTTTTCGAAAACAAGCCAGTTTAGTAGATCAAAATCAAGAAATCCGAAAATGCAACAAACTTAGATCTACATGAAATGAACCATGAAAACTAAAAATGCTAAGTACTAAAGTGTCTTAGAATCTCGTGAGGAAGACAATGGAACAATAAAACTTGAGTTCCTCCATGAAGCAAGTTGTACTTGCCTAAGCTCTCTGGTAGGTGGAGAGAGTTAATGGAGGAAGAAGAAGAGTTATGGGGATTAATGGAATAGGGAGAGAGGTTAGGCGACTTATAAAAGAAGAGAGTGGGTGGTAGGTGGGGGTTTGTATATCAACCCAAACGGAGCCCAACCAAGCCGAACCCAACCGAACCCAATGCAGGCCAAGGCCAGGATAAACCACACGAACCAGAAAATGCTAACTAACCCATGGCAATGCAAAACCCAAGACTAGCCAGTCAAGACAAGTCGAACCAGGATGAACCCAAAATAAATCAGGGCAAGATTAAACCAGGATCAAGCTAAGCAAGACAAGTCTAATTACGGGTCAGGATTCCGTATACGTATACCAAAATACGTAATACGAACTACGGGCATTACAACTCTACCCACCTTAAAAGAATTCTGTCTTCGAAATTTAATTAAGAGACTAGAGAGGCAAGGGTGAGCTATACTAAGCAATCAATCAAACAATCAATCATGCAAGCAAGGAATCGAAGGCATGAGGCATAAGGAAGACATTATACCTCACGAGTCAAATAGGTCGGGATATCGCGATCGGATATCATCTTTATGCTCCCACGTTGACTCACCTAGAGAGTGATGACCCCAAGTAATACGGACTAAACTAATAGTCTTGTTCTTGAGTATCTTTTCTCTCCGGTCCAATATGGATACGGGTCTCTCCTCATACGAAAGGTTGGTACCAACAACCAATTCCGAATGATCAAGAACATGACTCGGATTCAGGATATACTGTCACAATTGGGATACATAGAAGACATCATGTACCTCACACAACGATGACGGGAGAGCGAGACGATAGGACACGTCTCCTACTCGCTCTAGAATGTCGAATGGCCTGATATACCTAGGACTAAGCTTTCTCCGTACGCCAAAACGAATGATGCCACGGTTAGGCGAGATCCTAAGAAATACATGGTCACCGACGGAAAATTCAAGGGGGCGTCGATGAGAATCGGTCCAATGGCGTTGGCGATCTTGTGCGACGCGAAGATGATCTCTGACTCTTCTGACCACCTTAACTGTCTGAGTAATCATTTTCGGACCGAGCATCTGCCTCTCTCCAATATCGTCCCATGTTAGCGGGGATCTGTACTTCCTACCATACAGTGCCTCGAACGGTGCCATCTGAATACTGGCTTAGAAACTGTTGTTGTACGAGAACTCCACTAGGTGCAGGTAATCCTCCTACGAACCACCGAAGTCGAGTGTACAAGATCTTAATATATCTTCCAGGGTTCGTATGGTACGCTCTGACAGACCATCTGTCTGCGGATGATAAGCTGAGCTGAACTGGAGGTGAGTTCCCAAACTCTCTTGCAGACAGCGCCAGAAGTGCGACGTAAATCTTGAATCTCTGTCCGAAGTGATACTGACTGGTACACCATGAAATCTGATGATCTGCCTGAGGTACATCTCTGCCAGCTGAGCCATCGACTGACCAACTCTGAATGGAAAAAGTGAGCCACCTTCGTGAGCCTGTCTATGATAACCCAAATAGCATCTCTACCGGCCGGGGACCTAGGTAATCCAGTCATGAAATCCATGGTTATATGCTCCTACTTCCATTCTAGAATCGGCAAGGGCTGAAGAAGTCCAGCCGGTCTTTGATGCTCAGCTTTAACTTATTGGCAAACTAAATATCGAAAGATAAACCGGGCTATCTCCCTCTTTATACCATTCCACCAAAAATGCTGTAGGATATCATGATACATCTTCGTATGGCCCGGATGAATCGAATACTGAGAACTTTGAGCTTCTGCCATGATCTCCTGTCTGATATCACCACTGGGCACACAAAGAAGTGTTCCATCCTCATGGACACATAACTCTGGTCTTCGCCATGCTACACATTCTGCCCTAAGCTTCTGAAGCTTAGAATCTGTTGACTGAGCTAACTTGATCCGTTCAACTACACTGGACTGAACTTGCAGACTGGCCATCAATGTCACACTGGTAGGAAGGACCACTCCTATATCCATCTTCTGAAGATCTGCCAATAACTCTGGCTGCGCTGTGAGGAAATAAACTTCGGCTCTCATGCTCAACGCATCTGCTACTACATTAACCTTCCCTGGGTGATATTGGTTGACATCATAATCCACAAGTGGCTCTAGCCACCTTCTCTGATGCATGTTGAGATCCTTCTGGGTTAATACATACTTCAAGCTCTTGTGGTCGGTGAAAATCTCCACCATATCTCCGTACAAGTAGTGTCTCCAAAGCTTAAGTGCAAACACTACTGCTGCCAGTTCCAAGTCATGGGTTGGGTAATTCCTCTCATGATCACGAAGTTAACGTAATGTATAAGCTATTACTATTTCATGCTGTATCAAAACACATCGTAAACCTCTGCCTGAAGCATCACAATATACTGAAAATCCTTCGATCCTATCTGGAAGCGTGAGAATAGGTGCCGTCATCAAGCCTCGCTTCAAACTATCAAAAGAATCTTGATATTCTGCTGTCCAGGCAAACTGTACATCCTTGCCGGTCAACTGGGTCATAGGTGCTGAAATTCGAGCAAAATCTGAAACAAATCGCCGGTAGTAGCCGGCCAATCCAAGGAAGTTGCGAACTTTTGCCACTGTGCTGGGTACTGGCAATGTCTCAATGGACACTATCTTCTGGGGATCCACTTCTACTCCTCCTCTGGTGATGATATGACCCAAGTACGAAATGCGATCGAGCCAGAACTCGCATTTACTAAACTACGCGTACAACTGGTGCTCTCGAAGAATCTGGAGGACAATTTTGAGATGCTGTTCATGCTCCGCTTCACTCTTGCTGTAGACTAAGATGTCATCTATAAACACAATCACGAACTAATCCAAGTATGGCATAAAAATACGATTTATGAGGTCCATGAATACAGCTGGCACATTGGTTGCTCCAAATGGCATAACAAGGAACTCTCAATGCCCATATCTAGATCTAAAAGCTGTCTTCGGGATGTCCTGCTCTCTGACTCTGATCTGATGGTATCCTGACCGCAAGTCGATCTTCGAGAATACTGCCGCCCCTTTGAGTTGATCAAACAAATCATCTATCCTCGGGAGAGGGTATCTGTTCTTGATTGTCACTGAGTTCAAGGTATGATAATCTATACATAATCTGGAGGTACCATCCTTTTTTTCACAAGAAGCATCGGGGCTCCCCAAGGCGATCCACTTGCACGAATGAATCCCTTGGTCCTGAGTTCTTCAATCATCTTGTATAATATCTCTAACTCTGACGGCGCCATCCTGTAGACTCTCTCCGACACTGGGGCTGTCCCTGGGATCAAGTCGATAGTAAACTCGATCTCTCGCTCTGGCGGCATTCCTGGAAGCTCCTCTGGAAAAACATCTGGAAACTCCTCGACTATCCGGGATAACTGTATTGCTGCTACTGCCATCCGCAATACTGGAGGAGAAGGTTCAACTTCGTATCGGGAAAATAAAAACTCTGGCTCGCCTGGAATGCTAAAAACAACCCTGCCAACATAGTAGTCTATCCTAGCATACTAGTGTCACGACCCGTTACCCAAATTGTTGGGCCGGGCCGAGCCATGTCCAGCCTACGCTTGATTAAAGCGTAGTAAGCTGTTCTAAAAATAGACAATAAAGGATCTAAGCTGCTAACAGTTCTAATATCATATTTAAAGTTCATCACAACACAACATCTATAAGCGAAGGTAACATAAGCACAGACTTAATAATACACTTTATAAGTATCTAACTGGAGACAAAGTCCAGTATCCAAATATAAGTACAGACCAAAATCTAAGTCTCAAAACACATGAAAATATTTAAGCAAGGTTCCCCGTTGGGGCCTCTTCTGGAGCTAAGGCCAGGTCCTCAAAATTAGTGCCATAACATGTAACACATAGCATTTCCTCCTCGAAATGTGAACCTACAACGTTATCCTGTCAGGACGGGAGCAAGTACAACCTCTACAACTAAAGTACTAAATATATAATGAAAGAGATGTACAACAAGAAACATGGTGTGATAAGTCTATAAAACAGGAAATACTGGAAACATGGCCTCATGGTACAACTGGGATCATGGTATGACTGGAATCACCGTATCATAGTAACATAGGGAACATGGCATATCTGGAATCATGGTATATCTCATAATCTATCATGGCAAGGATATATATGTCATAGAGACATATGTATATGTAATATTTAAAACTGTAGCAGGTACGTGATCGGTCAATAGATGTACAATGTGCTGGGGGCACATAATGAAATATACTTCCGTACAAGTATAAAGGCGATAGATGTACATACGTACAAATACAGCTTTGAGATAAAGGCCTGCGGCAAGGTATGCATATAAAATACGACCTCGCTCGCTACTATGAGGGGGGCATGATCACGTACTCAACTGTCAGTTTCCCCATAGCCCATATATATAACATATGAGAGATACGAGAACAGTAAAAACATGTAAGAGATACGAGAACGATATAGAACATGTGGGAGATACTGGGATCGGTATAAAGCACGGTAGGTACTGATAGCAGTATAAAGCATAGTAAAATATGTACTGAGAACCAGTAAGATGCATGTGAAGATATAAGAACTGTCCTAAGCATGGCAGGTACTGTAAGTAATACAACATGTAAAGATTTAACTTGCTACCTCAAAGATCAGTATTTTAACATGGTTAATACATGTTCTAGCATTAAAAGACAGTAAATGAGTTTGTAGATGTACTTGTCTCGAGCAAAGCAAGAATACTAGTACAAAGATATAGATGTACGGTGTCCTGTCAATAATGATATACAAACTCAGCCTCTAAGTTATGTTTAATATTACACTACTGGTGTGACACGACTCCTGACTGGATACTAGCCAAGTGGGGACCTAGCATAAAAGTCTAATGTGGAGTGCCACTATATCCAAACTAATTTCCTAGGGTCTTTACACTAGTGTAGGGGGTGGTCCAATACTACAATAACTCAAAAGAACCCAAAACTTGTAAGTCGTAACTACTCAATAATTAAATCAGACTGTACACTGAGTTCCAACAATTTTTGAGATAGACAAAAAGCTCAAATTAACATAAAATAAAGTACCAAAATAATTCTTGTTAATTATAAAAATTTATACTAATTTTTCTGGAATTTATAAACCTTCATAAATATTTATTAAAAATCAGCAAACATATGAATTCTAAAAATGAGTTCTGTTTTCCCATTTTTATAAAATACCAAAAGTACTTATTAAATGCTAAAAAAATTATAATAAATTATCTAAATTAACATAGTATTTAAATACAATTTTTTCCAGATTTTTACAGAAATTAAAATATATATAAAAATCCAAAAATAGAAAGTAATAATTTCTGGAAAAATAATTAATTACAAATTAAGGATAATACATAAACAAAATCTATAGATGTTGTCGGATGATAAAATAAATATCACCAACATGTCCAGAACAGTCAAATTAGCTAGGATAGCCTACCAAAAAGTCCAATTTGGACACAGGGGCAAAACGGTAATTTTGGATCAAAATGATGTCTGCCGTTGGACACACTTTGCACCAAAAAACGTGTCGTAATAGAAGTCTACAAAACCTAGCAAATTATATGTCCACGAATCTAGAATGATGATACGAACCCAACGGTATGTCCGAAATGGAATTCCGATGTGCCGATCTCAAAATGACACGTTGACGCGGACACTTGGAATCCAATTTGCACCGAAATGCGTGCCGGAGCAAATGTCTTCAAAACTCAGAAAATTATATGTCAACGAGTCCAGAATGACGATACAAACTCAACGGTACATCCGAAACTAGATTCCGATGAGCCGATCTCAAAGTGACACGTTGACTCGAAAAGTAGGATTCGCTTTGCATCGAAATGTGTGTCAGGGCCCACGTTCTCCAAATCAAGCAAATTTTACATGAAAACATGCCAGAACGATGCCATGAGTCTACTGGTGGTGTCAAAAATTGAATCCGGAGTCCCGAGTTCTAAAATGGAATTTAACAAGTACGAATTAAAGAATTCGGACGGCCAACTTTGGCGTCGAATTCGACCAACCAAACGTGCTTATAATGAAACGTAACTTAAAGGAGGCAGGAAGAAGGTTATACCAGCTACGCACAAGAACTGGTAGCGTGCCAACCGGATCTGCGATGACGAAGATACGAACCCGCGAAGTTGGCGCCACGAAACTGTCCAAAAATAGTTCAATTTAAACGGTCAACTTGGTGGCCAGTTTTGAAGTATCAAACGAAAAAGTTAACGGACGAAAATTGAGGAGAGTGAAGTGCTATATACCGAGATTACGACGGAGCAAGGAGTTCGCCGATCCAACGGTCAGATTGACCAGAAAATTTGCGTGAAGTCGCTGTCCCGTGACGCGAATTCTGAAGTTGAAATCGCGCGTCACGGCGGGATTTTGACGTAAATGCACAAATAGCCCATGCGTCGTGTCGGAGAAGGAGGCGCTGGCCCGGGGGAGTTCGTCGGGCGGTCGCAGGGTTGTGGAGAGCTCGCGGTGGTACGGGCCGGCCACGTGGTGGTGCACGGCCACGCCTATGCGCGCGCGCAGGGTGGCACGGCAGCCACTGCTGCTACCCGCAGCTGCTACGCTGCTGCTGCAGCGCAGTGCAGCGCACGGCTGCTGCGTCGGTCGTCAGCAGGGGTGGCCACGTCGGTGGTCGTACGAGGGTGGTGGTTCGGGTGGTGGTGGTGCATGGTGGGAGTGGAGATGTTAATGGTGAAGATGGTGAACTTGATGATGATGGTGGTGATAATGATGGTGAGTAGGAGGAGAGGGAGGAGATGGTGAAGGAGGTGGTGGCCATTCACGGTGGTGGTGGTGATGTTCGGCCACCAGGGGGGGTGGCTGTGTGTGTTGTGTTGAGAGAGATAGGGAGAGTGATATATGTAAATAAGTGTGTGTGTATATTAAATAGAAAGAGAGAGAGAGAGAGAGATAGAGAGAGAGATATTTGTGTGAGAGAGAGAGAGAGAGGGGGAAGTCGGTCCAAGGGGGGAGAGGTTGTGTGCTGTAAAGGAATGGGGAGGGGGTGATGTATGTGAGTGTTTTAAGGAGGAGAGAGAAAAGGAGATATTTATATATATATGTATATATATAAATATGTGGGATATTTGAAAAGTAGAGAGAGGAAGAGATATTTTCAAAATAGAAAAAATAGGAAAATTATGCAGGGTATTTGGGCAGTCATGGGAGAACAATATGGAGCTTGGGCTCGGGTTCGGTCGAGCCGGGTCGGGTCGAAATCGGACAGGGGGCAATAATTGAATTAAAATAGGGACTTATAATCATGGGTAAATAAATAACGTGCGGGGTCTCAAATAGATGGGACAAAGCGTCATGTGGGTAGTAGGCTTCGTATGGGCCACGTCCATACTTTGGGTCGACTAGGTTGGATCGATGTCAGGTCCCGAAATTAAATTGGAAAATAAATCAGGTTTCACGGTAGAAAATAAATCGGCCTAAATTGACCCGGAAGTTGTGCGAAAAAAATAGAGCACAAAATGGAGTGTCTGAGTAGGACACGAAGGTCATGGGTGAAGAGCTTCTCGAGTAGATCATTCATGAGAAGTTGGTTCTGAGAAAACGACTGGTCTCGTGCTCCTAAATTAAAAGTCACGGTAACGTGCAAACGAAGATCAAAAATAAAAGTGGGAATAATTATTCAACGATTAATTGGTCTAAGTTGACCCAAAGTTGCACAATACAAAAAGAGCACAAGAAAACGAGTTCGAGTGGGACACGATATATCAAAACGAAGATAATCTTGTCTACTTCAAAACTCGTAAAGAGAGTTTATAGAGATTGGTATCCCTGATGCTCCAGAAGTCAAAGTCATGGAAATGTACATTAATGATCAAAACAATTAAATAATAATATATTTATTGAAAATAATTCATTCAGAAAATTTAAAAATAGCCCTGAAATTCAGGAGGATTACATCCTACCCACCTTACAAAAATTTCGTCCTCGAAATTAAAAATCATCCAATAGGTCAAAGTATAACATGTAGCTGCTCTGGCTACGATTCTCAAACTGCTATCCTTGAAATCATCTCTTCTGTTTCTCTTTACAATCTTTTTAGTTCAGGTTCAACAAAGTCCTTCTATCATAAACTATGCCATACATCCTTTAGAATCTTCCATACTAATATGAAACATTTATGTATACCCTAAACTATAGGTCATTCTCTGGGTATGTTCATAAGCCTAAAATGTTTAATCATCAACCATATTTTCAACCTCAATTGTAAATACTGGATTTCCTTATCGTATCCTAAGTATCCATATTCTATCAATCCACATGCCCTTAGCATTATTTGTCGCCAATCCTTTTATACAGCTTCAACTTGAAATTATACGTTCAATTCTTATCCTTGGCGTAGAGCCTTCTTCTTTTTACTCAACAAGTCCTCCGAATATAAATCCTCGATTTCAAAACTTCCGATTTATTAATTACCAATGTACATATATCTTTGTCTTGTTCCTTGTCTTTTTAACTGATATCTTTCCGATCTCGTATGTAATATTATATCCCATTCTAACTTATTATATACCATTCCACATATCGATCTACCCTCTAATCACATATGATTAGCTATAGATAACCAACCAAAATTCTACAAATGCTAAATCCTCAAACTGCTAATCACAAGATTCTAATTCTCAATCCATAGTCACAATAATATAATATCTCATTATTCCATCTTAGATACCCTATCATCAAGTCATACTATCAATACAATCGTTCTTAATGGTTTCCAAGTCTGCTACAGTCAGTCACCCATACTTGTCCTATAAGCTTAATTTAACCAATCTCTAGGAAAAGTATTTATCACAATCACATAATACATTTATAGTTATACTACAAAATCAATCAACAAGGTTTGGCTATTTCGGTCGTCTATCAAATAGAAGGTAACAAGGCCTAAGACTGGGTCAAGCAATCATAACAGTGTCCAAACAAGTTAAAGGGTCAAGCAAGACAGAAAAGTTTATCGGAATATCTCCAAGAATGGTACGAAGACAACGGGATACATAACGAGAAAAATTACCCAAGAGGTTAACGAAGAAGAGTTTAGTCAAGTCATATGAAAAATGGAACACAAAAATAATTATGTCCAAAAGATAACATGAAAGCAATCATGTTGGAGAGTCCTAGAGAACCTATAATCCTAGTTGTAGATGTAGATAGGACAGAGTTAATCAAGACGGGAAAGAATGATGATAAGAATTTGTTCTTGCTCATTCGGTCATAACAAAGTAAACAAAGTTAAGATACGATCTGATAACCATACACGTCTTCCTGAAATCATGTTGCCAGAATTTTTGCCCCACCAGTAAGCTTATATGCACTAAACGATAGAGTCAAGACTAAGGTATACACCCTATAGTCATATTATCTAAATTTCTTACCACGCCAACTGGTATGGCTGCAAGAAAATCTAAATTCTATGAATAGGATAGTATCTCCAAAATCAGGCTCTATATTTTTGTCATACCAGCTAATATGGCTGCGATAAATTCTAAACTCCATAAATAAAGCAGACGTTTATCTTATCAGGATATATCATAATTCAATCCACAAAATTTATCACGATGCAAGATCAAAGTCAACAACAAAAATCAGAAAATCGATTTCAACAACGAATTTAAGGAAGAGCAAATAGAAATAAGTGGAAACAGATTTCTAGGTAAGATTAGAGTGAGATCCTCAGAGGTCATCCCAATGGTACTAAATTGGTCAAAATTATAACCCACTGAATTTCAAATAAGATACTAAATACAGTTAACGGTCCTATGCTGTGATGAGTTCTCCTATGTTGCAATCCTAAAAATCCTCTAGGTGTTCTAAATGTTTATCCCTAGTGTTAACAAGTTGTCCTAGATCCTAATTGCAGGCATGCTTGGTACAATAACGTAACCAAACAACTTAAGTCTGGACCTGCATGGGCCGCCAAAAAAACATGTCACGACCTGTTACCCAAATTGTTGGGCTGGGCCGAGCCATGTCCAGCCTACGCTTGATTAAAGTGCAGTAAGCTGTTCTAAGAATAGACAATAAAGGATCTAAGCTGCTAACAGTTCTAATATTATATTTAAAGTTCATCACAACACAGCATCTATAAGCGAAGGTAACATAAGTACGGACTTAATAATACGCTTTATAAGTATCTAACTGGAGACAAAGTCCAGTATCCAAATATAACTACAGACCAAAATCTAAGTCTCAAAACACATGAAAATATTTAAGCAAGGTTCTCCGCTGGGGCCTCTTCTGGAGCTAAGGCCAGGTCCTCAAAATCAGTGCCATAACATGTAACACATAGCATTTCTTCCTCGAAATGTGAACCTACAACGTTATCCTGTCAGGACGGGAGCAAGTACAACCTCTACAACTAAAGTACTAAATATATAATGAAAGAGATGTACAACAAGAAACATGGTATGATAAGTCTATAAAATAGGAAATACTGAAAACGTGGCCTCATGGTACAACTGGGATCATGGTATGAATGGAATCACCGTATCATAGTAACATAGGGAACATGATATATTTGGAATCATGGTATATCTCATAATCTATCATGGCAAGGATACATATGTCATAGAGACAGATGTATATGTAATGTTTAAAACTGTAGCAGGTATGTGATCGGTCAATAGATGTACAATGTGCTGGGGGCACATAATAAAATGTACTTCCGTACAAGTGTAAAGGCGATAGATGTACATACGTACAAATACAGCTTTGAGATAAAGGCCTGCGGCAAGGTATGCATATAAAATGCGACCTCGCTCGCTACTATGAGGGGGGCATGATCACGTACTCAACTGTCAGTTTCCCTACAACCCATATATATAACATGTGAGAGATACAAGAATAGTAAAAACATGTAAGAGATACGAGAATGATATAGAACATGTGAGAGATACTGGAATCGGTATAAAGCACGATAGGTACTGATAGCAGTATAAAGCATAGTAAAACATGTACTGAGAACCAGCAAGATGCATGTGAAGATATAAGAACTGTCCTAAGTATGGCAGGTACTGTAAGTAATACAACATGTAAGATTTAACTTGCTACCTCAAAGATCAGTATTTTAACAGGGTTAATACATGTTCTAGCATTAAAAGACAGTAAATGAGTTTGTAGATGTACTTGCCTCGAGCAAAGCAAGAATACTAGTACGAAGATATAGATGTCCGGTGTCCTATCAATAATGATATACAAACTCAGCCTCTAAGTTATGTTTAATATTACACTAGTGGTGTGACACGACTCCTGACTGGATACTAGCCAAGTGGGGACCTAGCATAAAAGTCTAATGTGGAGTGCCACTATATCCAAACTAATTTCCTAGGATCTTTACACTAGTGTAGGGGGTGGTCCAATACTACAATAACTCAAAAGAACCAAAAACTTGTAAGTCGTAACTACTCAATAATTAAATCAGACTGTACACTGAGTTCCAACAATTTTTGAGATAGACAAAAAGCTCAAATTAACATAAAATAAAGTACCAAAATAATTCTTGTTAATTATAGAAATTTATACTAATTTTTCTGGAATTTATAAACCTTCATAAATATTTATTAAAAATCAGCAAACATATGAATCCTGAAAATAAGTTCTGTTTTCCTATTTTTTTAAAATACCAAATGTACTTATTAAATGCTAAAAAAAAATATAATAAATTATCTAAATTAACATAGTATTTAAATACAGTTTTTTCCAGATTTTTACAGAAATTAAAATATATATAAAAATCCAAAAATAGAAAGTAACAATTTCTGGAAAAATAATTAATTACAAATTAAGGATAATAATAACAAAATCTACAGATGTTGTCGGATGATAAAATAAATATCACCAACGTGTCCAGAACGATCAAATTAGCTAGGATAGCCTACCCAAAAGTCCAATTTGGATACAGGGGCAAAACGGTAATTTCGGGTCAAAATGATGTCCGCCGTTGGACATACTTTACACCGAAAAACATGTCGGAATAGAAGTCTACAAAACCTAGCAAATTATATGTCCACGAATCCAGAATGATGATACGAACCCAACGGTATGTCCGAAATGGAATTTCGATGTGCCGATCTCAAAATGACACGTTGACGCGGACACTTGGAATCCAGTTTGCACCGAAATACGTGCCGGAGCAAATGTCTTCAAAACTCAGCAAATTATATGTCAACGAGTCCAGAATGACGATACGAACTCAACGGTATATCCAAAACTGGATTTCGATGAGCCGACCTCAAAGTGACACGTTGAATCGAAAAGTGGGACCCGCTTTGCACCGAAATGCATGCCAGGGCCCACGTTCTCCAAGTTAAGCAAATTTTATATGAAAACATGCCAGAACGATGCCACGAGTCTACTGGTGGTGTCAAAAATTGAATTTGGAGTCCCAGGTTCAAAAATGGAATTTAACAAGTGCGAATTAAAGAATTCGGACGGCCAACTTTGGCATCAAATTCGACCAACCGAACGTGCTTATAATGAAATGAAACTTAAAGGAGGCAGGAAGAGGGTTATACCAGCTGCGCACAGGAACTGGTAGCGTGCCAACCGGAGCTGCAATGACGAAGATACGAACCCGCGAAGTTGGCGTCACGAAACTGTCCAAAAATAGTTCAATTTAAACGCTTAACTTGGTGGCCAGTTTTGAGGTATCAAACGACAAAATTAACGGACGAAAATTGAGGGAAGTGAAGTGCTATATACGAAGATTGCGACGGAGCAAGGAGTTCGCCGATCCAACGGTCGGATTGACCAGAAAATTCGTACGAAGTTGCTGTCCCGATACGCAAATTCTGAAGTTGAAATCGCGCGTCACGGCGGGATTTCGACGTAAATGCACAAATAGCCCATGCGTCGCGTCGGAGAAGGAGGCGCTGGCCCGGGGGAGTTCGCCGGGGGGTTGTCGGGTTATGGAAAGCTCGCAGTGGTACGGGCCGGCCACGTGGTGGCGCACGGCCACGCCCATGCGTGCGCGCGGGGTGGCGCGACAGCTACTGCTGCTACCCGCAGCTGCTACGCTGCTGCTGCAGTACAGTACAGCGTGCGATTGTTGTGTCGGTCACCGACGGGGGTGGCCGCGGCGGTGGTCGTACGGGGGTGGTGGTTCGGGTGGTGGTGGTGCATGGTGGGAGTGGAGATGGTTAATGTGAAGATGGTGAACTTGATGATGATGGTGGTGATAAAGATGGTGAGTAGGAGGAGAGGGAGGAGATGGTGAAGGAGGTGGTGGCCATTCACGGTGGTGGTGGTGATGTTCGGCCACCAAGGGGGTGGCTGTGTGTGTGTTGTGTTGAGAGAGATAGGGAGAGTGATGTATGTAAATAAGTTTGTGTGTATATTAAATAGAAAGAGAGAGAGAGAGAGAGATATTTATGAGAGAGAGAGGGAGAAGTCGGTCCAAGGGGGGGAGAGGTTGTGTGCTGTAAAGGAATGGGGAGGGGGTGATGTATGTGAGTGTTTTAAGGAGGAGAGAGAAAATGAGATATTTATATATATATATATGTATATATATATAAATATGTGGGATATTTGAAAAGTAGAGAGAGGAAGAGATATTTTCAAAATAGGAAAAATAGGAAAATTATGCGGGGTATTTGGGCAGTCATGGGAGAACAATATGGAGCTTGGACTCGGGTTCGGTCGAGCCGGGTCGGGTCGAAATCGGATAGGGGGCAATAATTGAATTAAAATAGGGACTTATAATCATGGGTAAATAAATAACACGCGGGGACTCAAATAGATGGGACACAAGCGTCATATGGGTAGTAGGCTTCGTATGGGCCACGTCCATACTTTTGGTCGACTAGGTTGTATCGATGTCAGGTCCCGAAATTAAATTGGAAAATAAATCAGGTTTCACGGTAGAAAATAAATCGGCCTAAATTGACCCGGAAGTTGTGCGAAGAAAATAGAGCACAAAATGGAGTGTCTGAGTGGGACATGAAGGTCATGGGTGAAGAGCGTCTCGAGTAGATCATTTATGAGAAGTTGGTTCTGAGAAAACGACTGGTCTCGTGCTCCTAAATTAAAAGTCACGGTAACGTGCAAACGAAGATAAAAAATAAAAGTGGGAATAATTATTCAACGATTAATTGGTCTAAGTTAACCCGAAGTTGCGCGATACAAAAAGAGCACAAGGAAACGAGTTCAAGTGGGACACGATATATCAAAACGAAGATAATCTTGTCTACTTTAAAACTCGTGAAGAGAGTTTACAGAGATTGGTATCCCTGACGCTCCAGAAGTCAAAGTCACGGAAATGTACATTAATGATCAAAGCAATTAAATAATAATATATTTATTGAAAATAATTCATTCAGGGGGCTTACAACTGGTTCCTTAACCAATCCATCCCTAAGACCATATCATAATCGACCATCGGTAACTCTATCAATCTAGCGGGGAAGTCTCTACCGCTAACTACGATTCGACACGAGGAAAACACTCTATCTACTCCCACATGACCGTTACCAGTAAGTATATTGAGCCTTACTGATAATGACTCGGGCTCCAGTCACATCCGTGTCGCGAATCGTACAGACATAAATGAATGCGTTGCACCAGAATCAAATAACGCTGTTGCTGGAAAGGAGTTGACGAGAATAGTACCTGCCACTACCTCACCTGGTGCCAATCCTTCTTCTACGGTCATCATCATCGCCTGACCATGTCCTCTGGATGCGGGTCCCCTCTGCTGAAAACCTCTCTGTCTACTCTGAATCAGGGCTTGGGCTTGGGCATACTACTGGGGGTTTTGTTGCTGGAATGCTTGGGTATGCGTCACGCCCTGCTCCCGTAGGAGCGATCGTCCTCGCTAAGGCGTGATGCCGCACGGCGCTAGGTTGCGCCCGTACAAGGCTAAGTCTAGAAACGGCCGATTTGAGCTACGCAACAGAGTCGCATAGAGTGTCCCCATTTGCTGCGAAAAGTAAATGAACACAAGTTTTGCAAATTCAAACTCTTTATTGATTTCCAAGAAGTTTACAAGCGGCGCTAGGCCGAGATTACAAATCGCTCAAGCTCTCTCTCTCTCTCTCTGAAACATAAAAGGCGTGCCAAGTGGCTTACAAGATGAAATGATTCATGGCGATGTTCCGATATATTATGTCCTGTATAGGGTGCTTCAGCTTCTTGCAACGCTCCAAGGCCCCAGAGTTAACTTCGCACCTTAGCACGTTCGAGGAAAGCTCCGTACCCGATGACGACTCCTGCGTCCTGCAAGCAAACTGTAGGGTTATCAGTACATTATTATGCACTGGTGGGGAGGCTAGCTCGCCCACAATGCTATCATTACCAAACACGTTCTATTTACTTTTGTACACCGTCTATCATTCGTTGTCTTTCTAATCTTGCCTTAGGATCAGTTTCATGGCATATTTCATGACCTATCTCGTGTTACCGATTTCGATGTGTTGAATGAAAATACATGCACGACTTACCCATACTTACCGTCCGGCCATTCCTGTCCAAAGTAAACCAAGTTAGTCAATAATTCATATAAACTTTCATGCCAAGGGCGTGTCCCTGCCTCAGGTCCTAGCACGACGTAGGCGTGTTTTCTAACTCAATTTCACGAAGTACTCTTTCTCCTTTGGTGTGTTACATTTCAAGCCTGTTCAGAAGGCACTTCATTTAGTTTACTTAGACTACTTTGTTTCAATGCAAGGACTTGCACATGGATTGCCACCAGCAAAGTCCACTTAATCTATATGCACCGGTCGCTGGCACCATAAGCCATTTTGGACCCTTACTACCATGGTATTTCTCAACTAGCATAGGGTGCTGGCTGGCTGGCGCACCCCGTTAGTCTCTTGAAATACTCCTGCACTTACGTCTCCTGGGTGGCCTAGCCCGCACCCAGGCAGCCCGTAAGCCCCGTTGATTTTCGTCCAGCCCAGCTACGATCCTCCCTTTGATCGTGCCGCGAAAATCCCTTATATCTTCCACCTCCCGTATACGAGGGGATTGTCCACGACCATTTCGTATTATTTGTCATTTTAACTTAATGGCAGACTCCGAGCCGTAGGCTAACCCTTAGCCATAATGCGTTATCGACCAGGTTGGCGTCCGTGCAGCGCGGGTAGCGAGCCCTGTTGCACGTGCCCGTCATTCTGTCGCTAACCATTCCTTTCTTCCTTATCTTTTATTCTTTCTTTCTTTTCTTTCTTTCACTTGCCCATTCGTTCATTGATTTATTAACACATTCATTCATTCGTTGATTCTTTCATTCACTTATTCGTTTATTCTTTTATTCATACATTATGCAACTCTCCGTAAAGGAGTCGCCTTGGCGACCCATCGGTCCCGAAGTCTTTCAATGTTGCTATACTCTACTCGGAACGACTATGTCGATAGTCTTCCGTTTCATTGTTGTAAACCATTTATTGTTTCATTGTTGAACGCATAAGGAACTCGAAACGTAAGCTTGTGCCTTAGCACGAACATGGAGTGCGGTACGAGAGTTTGCACATTTTCTATGTCCTTTTCCATGTTCTAAATAAGCATACAAGATGGGATTATTCCCTTAGCTAGGTGCGTTGAGTCATTTATTAGCATGTGCGGTGTTATCGCCTAGCGATTCTAGCAATAGTGTCCGTATTATTATGTGTCTAGGCTATGCAAAGACGAGTTCATCGGAGCCACCCACCTTAGCGATGTTCGCATCGGCCGAGCGATACTCCGAGCGTGCCTTTGAAAGTCTAAGTCTGGACTCCTCTTGACGGGCCAATGTAAGCCTTGCATCGATTCTTCATCAGGTCGATGCCAACTCTTCGGGTCGACGGTTCATTCGAGTCGTTGCACTTGTCGTTTGAATCGGCGTTCCGCTAGGGCGGAGCGGGTCATTACATAATACACCACTCAAAACAAATCTCGTCCTCGAGACTTCCTGAGTGCAGGTCATCCTACCATTCCTTAACTCGTGTCGTCGTATTTCTTAGACAATTCTATCGAACGGCTCTATCGTTCGATGGCATCGAACTATGCTCGATTATCCTTCCAAGTTTTATGTTGCATGCGTTTGGTGAATTTTATTGAATGACTGTCTATTCATTCATTTATTTGTTCATGCGCATCTCAACACCCACTTGCAGCTGCATTTGAGTTTATCATATCGCTGCATGGGGACTGTGCACATATTCAAGGCGTCCCTCGAATACGTATATTTCAACCAGGCTTAGCGATTAACGAAGTCGGACAAGCTACTCGTGATAGTTTTGATTTGTCGATCGTTTTACTAACTTGGATCTAAAACCGAACTTGCGTGCATCTCACTATCGTTTATCTTGATCCTCGAGATGATCTGATTCATTTCTCAAGCGTTCTTGTCTACGAAATTAATACAATTTCTTCTTCTTAGCGGAGTCGACCAAGTCTTAAGTACTTTTCATCCGATTCAAGACCAAGTATTGCACTATCATCGAGTACGTCTTCCTATCAATGATTCAATTCGTTATCCCAACTTTACTTGCGCATCATCCATTCCTATCATTCGCTTTGTTTGGGGCCAATCTCGTCGTCGTTCACGCACACTCCTTGTTTTCCGTCCTACTATAAGTCTTACTGTCCAAAGTCTATCGTCCGTCCAGACGATACTGTAAGGTCAATCGCACAAGTTCAATCACTCAGCATAGGGTCGTCCGCCTATCCGCTAGGTCATCTCACAGGGTCATAGTTACAAGTCAAGTCCGTGGCTTATCGTGCAAGGCCGCTGCACGAGGCTCGCCCCAAATCCTATGGTCAAACCATTTGTTCGTTTGTACGGGAGTTTCTACCCAAGTTTGTTTTGCTCAAATTTCTAAACATCAAGCAACGTTCATCCTATTTGCATCAATACATTCTCCGCTCCAAGTTCGAACTCGTTTAGGAAAGTCATCCTATGATAGGTTGTCCTCAATCAAATCCTTGACATGTCAATATCGTACGTCCGCAATAACAATTATCGTAGTCTATCTCTTCAAGTATGTTTGATACAATCCACCTATCCATCCTATCCAATTCACGTAGTCGATCACAAGGTCGTCTAGCCTTACAATATGTCGCACCCCGATCTCACGCAAGTCTGATTATCTACCACGGACATGAATCACCACATCAACGTTCCCACGGAATAATCGTCCTCATCGGGATGTAACTCTTGCATTGAATCTAGACTTACTCATTTTCGATACGCGGATTGGGTCTACTCAATCCTCAAGTTTTCTTCGTCGTCCATCATAAGTCCGATCGATCCTCCAATTTGCCTTCGCTTCAAACCACAAGTTGTAGCAATCAAAATTTCCATGTCAAGGTATTTCAAGTTCGACCATTTCTGCTGGACATGAATCACCATGCCAACGTTCACGCGGAATGATCGTCCCAAATTCGACGTGACGCATGTACGAGGCTAGAGTTGCGCTCGCATAAGACAATGTCGTTTTCGTTGTGGTTATCACCGAACAATCAGGTCAATCCCCAACATAGCATCCTTTTACACATTGGCTTCTAACATGATCATCCTTCGTCGAATCAGAGTACCCCCGAGTTATCATATATCAATCTTTGATACGCCTCAATATCATCGATGATATACATAACCTGACGATCTTCCTTTTTACAACGAATTCTGAGTCGTGCAACTTAATTCCTTAATTCACATTGTCTCGTGCTAACTCTTTATTGAGCAACGTCCATTCCAAATCCTTAGTCATTCTCGTATCTCCAAACCAACGTTTTCCATGCACGCTATCTTCCGATTATGCTAACTTCGGTTTCATCTGAGTATTTCGTCTTAATTCAAGTTTCAATCCATTCGACTAAATTCAAAATCGCACGCACGATCCACTACATTTCCTCGACCAAAACATCCATTTACCTTATTGTTTCAAATCTCCATTCAACCGTTTCGTAATTTGCACTACGCATTCTTAATTCATCCGAACAACATCTCGTTTGAGACTTCCAAAGTCGCAACCAACTAAGCGTTACTCGTTCTAAGGCTTTGCGCGATATAATCACTTGCCGACACACTCGTACTATCCGTAAATCTTTTAGTCTCGCTCGAACAATTTCTTTGTCGTCCATACACCACTCAGGGTTCGAGCCACTCGACTAGTCGTCGACACTCATTCTTATTCTTTTCCGATGCTATCACATACACCACTCGGGGTCAAGTCATTCTATAAATCCTCAAAAGATCATTCGATTTCCAATCGATACGTTCAATCGCGCGTTCGTCCGTTCCTCAAAGTCTAAGAACCACTTCTCGTGTTCGCTTTAGCGTTGGTCAAGTAGCGTCTCTATCAACATACGTTCTAAGTCTCATTTTTTCTCGTCCGAGCGATAGTCGGTCTCGCTCGCAAACTCGTTTGCACCTAAAGGTCTAGGTGCACGACACTCGGCACAACTTAGCCAAAAAGCTGCGTGCATAATCTTCCCTTTCGAACTATACTTCGGTCTCGCATACTCTTTCGCCATTGTCAGCGTAAGGTTATTCAGGCACGCCTTGCGTTTGCTAACTTTTAGCATTTTGGTTTCTTCCAACTCAAATTCGCTGCGTTTTGGCACAAAGGCCTTCGCCTATCGATCCCGTTCAACCGAGTACTCGTACGAGCTTTTGAAAATATTAGACTTATTGTATGGAACATTCCAAGGCACAACGAGAGAGAGTGTATACTTCTTTTGTTTCAACGAGTTTTTAAAACTGAGAGAATCGAAATGAAGTCCAAGGACGTAAAGCCGTGCTCTGATACCAATCTGTCACGCCCTGCTCCCGTAGGAGCGATCGTCCTCGCTAAGGCGTGATGCCGCACGGGGCTAGGTTGCGCCCGTGCAAGGCTAAGTCTAGAAACGGCCGATTTGAGCTAGGCCACAGAGTCGTACAGAGTGTCCCTATTTGCAGCAGAAAGTAAATGAACACAAGTTTTGCAAATTCAAACTCTTTATTGATTCCCAAGAAGTTTACAAACGGCGCTAGGCTGAGATTACAAATCGTTCAAGCTCTCTCTCTCTGAAACATAAAAGGCGTGCCAAGTGGCTTACAAGATGGAATGATTCATGGCGATGTTTCGATACATTATGTCCTGTATAGGGTGCTTCAGCTTCTTGCAACGCTCCAAGGCCCCAGAGTTAACTCTGCACCTTAGCACGTTCGAGGGAAGCTTCGCACCCGATGACGACTCCTGCGTCCTGCAAGCAAACTGTGGGGTTATTAGTACATTGTTATGCACTGGTAGGGAGGCTAGCTCGTCCACAATGCTATCATTACCAAACACGTTCTATTTACTTTTGTGCACCGTCTATCACTCATTGTCTTTTTAATCTTGCCTTAGGATCAGTTTCATGGCATATTTCATGACATATCTCGTGTTACCGATTTCGATGTGTTGCATGAAAATATATGCACGACTTACCCATACTTACCGTCCGGCCATCCCTGTCCAAAGTAAACCAAGTTAGTCAACAATTCATATAAACTTTCATGCCAAGGGCGTGTCCCTGCCTCAGGTCCTTGTACGACGTAGACGTGTTTTCTAACTCAATTTCACGAAGTACTCTTTCTTCTTTGGTGTGTTACATTTCAAGCCTGTTCAGAAGGCACTTCATTTAGTTAACTTAGACTACTTTGTTTTAATGCAAGGACTTGCACGTGGATTGCCACCAGCAAAGTCTACTTAATCTATATGCACTGGTCGCTGGCACCACAAGCCATTTTGGACCCTTACTACCATGGTATTTCTCAACTAGCATAGGTGCTGGCTGGCTGGCGCACCCCGTTAGTCTTTTGAAATACTCCTGCACTTACGTCCCTTGGGTGGCCAAGCCCGCACCCAGGCAGCCCGTAAGCCCCGTTGATTTCCGTCTGGCCCGGCTACGATCCTTCCTTTTATCGTGTCGCAGAAATACCTTATATCTCCCACCTCCCGTATACGAGGGGATTGTCCACGACCATTTCATATTATTTATCATTTTAACTTAACAGCTGACTCCGAGTCGTAGGCTAACCCTTAGCCATAATGCGTTATCGACCAGGTAGGCGTCCGTGCAGCGCGGGTAGCAAGCCCCGTTGCACGTGCCCGTCATTCCTGTCGCTAACCATTCATTTTTTCCTTATCTTTTATTCTTTCTTTCTTTTTTTCTTTCACTTGCCCGTTCGTTCATTGATTCATTCACACATTCATTCATTCGTTGATTCTTTCATTCACTTATTCATTCATTCTTTCATTCATATATTATGTAACTCCCCGTACAGGAGTCGCCTTGGCGACCCATCGGTCCCGAAGTATTTCAATGTTGCTATACTATACTCGGAACGACTATGTCGATAGTCTTCCATTTCATTGTTGTAAACCATTCATTGTTTTATTGTTGAACACATAAGGAACTCAAAACGTAAGCTTGTGCCTTAGCACGAGCGTGGAGTACGGTACGAGAGTTCGCACATTTTTTATGTTCTTTTCCATGTTCTAAACAAGCATACCAGATGAGATTATTCCCTTAGCTAGGTGCGTTGAGTCATTTATTAGCATGCACGGTGTTATCGCTTAGCGATTCTAGCAATAGTGTCCGTATTATTATGTGTCTAGGCTAAGCAAAGACGGGTTCATCGGAGCCACCCACCTTAGCGATGTTCGCATCGGCCGAGCGATACTCCGAGCGTGCCTTTGAAAGTCTAAGTCTGGACTCCTCTTGACGGGCCAATGTAAGCCTTGCATCGATTCTTCATCAGGTCGATGCCAACTGTCCGGGTCGACGGCTCGTTCGAGTCGTTGCACTTGCCGTTTGAATCGGCATTTCGCTAGGGCAGAGCGTGTCATTACAGACTGAGACGGCAATGGCCTCTGAGGCTGATACTGTTGTTGCTGCTGGACTAGTGCTGGTCCTCTCACCGAAGGGCTAGTAAAGTTGGACGATGATGAACTACCCCTATTCGGGCATGATCCTATCTTGTGATCCGCTGCCCCATAAGCCAGACATAATCCCTATGCCCTGCGACATTCTGCCACCACATGTCATGGCTTCCCACAATGAGTGCAACCCATTGCGGAAGACTGCTTCTGCTTCTGTTGCTGGGGAAATGCTGGGGTCGAATGCTGAATCGACATAACAGAACCCGCCCGCCTCGGAGCTCCAATGGTCAAAGCCCTGACTGTTGGGGCTGGTGCCGAAGACTGATTCATCTGGCCGTGAGATCGCTTCCGACCTCCGGTCCTGTCCACGATCCTATGGGAGGTATACTCGTGCCTCCTGGCTGCTCTCAATACCGTATCAAAAGTCTGATGGTCAAACTGCTCCACTGCCAATAAAATCTTCCGGTGGAGTCCTTGCTGGAACCGCTAGGCACTGTCGAACTCGGTCGCTACCAAGGTGGGAGCAAACCGACTAAGTCTCAAAAACTCGACCGCATATCCGTCGACCGTCCTGCCGATCTGCTTCATATTTGTGAACCTCGTCTGTAGATCGTACCAGGCTACAGCATCGAAGTACTTGGTCTAAAATCTCTCACGAAATACTGTCCATGCAACAGGTACAACTAATCCAACGACCTGTGCCGCCCACCAGCTGCGGGCAAGATCCAATAACTGTAGGCGTACTACCACTACCTTCTCATTCTCGGGCATCTTTGCCGCTTCTAGAATCGCTTCTGTATCCTGCAGCCAAGCATTTGCGGCAATCGCATCCTCACTGCCGTCGAAGAAGGGAGGGTTCAAACGCTTGAAGCTGTTGGCTGCCTGGTTCCCTTGATGACCGCCTCTGTTCAGAGCATCTTGTACTGCCTGGTGCAGGGCATCGCCCCGACGATCTTGAGATGCAAGCAATGTCCTGATGAGATCCACCAAGGTTCTATCATCGGGCTCTGTAGGCTGGACTAGCTGAACTGGTGGCTCTTGACCCCTAGTAGGCCTGACTCTGGAGGCTACTCCTGAATGCTGGGCTTGATCTCCAAATTACTGCTAGCCCACGGGAGGTGCTCCGTCTTGCCGATCGGTAGGACCATGAACAATGCCGCTGAAGAAGACGACACATGAAACAATAAGGAAGGACCATGACAGATCAAAGATACAAGCATGTGATCAGGTCAAGAATTCAGGGATTCAGAAGATACGAGCAGAGATCAAGGGCGAGTGCTGATTGAGACATATATTCGGTAAACCCTCACATATCTTGATTCACAAGACCTGTATAGGCCACCACTTAAACCATGTAACGCTCCAGAACCAAAATACTGGAGAGTGGGGGCATACATAGCCAGCTACGTATATTGAAATAGAATCCACCTCGCTATACGGTCACGGCTATATAAATACATGAGGGTTTAATTACAAGCCATCAGTCTCTTATGATCATGAACAAGCCTATTGTCTCAATCTCATGCAAAAATAGTAGTTACAAGATGTTAGAGAATCAAATATACAATAGTAAGGCGTCCCATACATTACATATTTGGATGATCATGAAGCTATTCGTACAAAATATGAAGATTAGCAAGAGTTTTAGTCATACATGATCAACCCTAGGATTTGTCAATCATGTTACAGCACGTAAGCAGACAGTAAGTAAAGTGCAATACGAACTAACACGTGCTCGCCGGCTAAACGCCTTAAAAGAATATTTTTACAATAAAGTGAAAGAAGAAAAGGGAAACCCACTCGTTGCCTTGGTTACGCCTGGTGGTCACCATTTGGCTGGAAGGTAGGGAGATCCTCTGGAGCTACTCCGGTATCTGGCCATACAAAACCAGCTGGGTCAGATCCCAGAAAGAGCAAGTGCCACAAATGAGGCTTCACTTAAGAACTAAAACTAGCAATTAGCACAAAACATAATTATATTATAAAAGACTGGAGATATAGAAAATCATGAAGATATACGATGAGATAACTATGGGACTATTCAGATAACCGAGTTATAACCCTTAAACCAAACAAGGACCGGGGTTGTAACCCTTCATCTGAACGAAACTTGGTTTTCCACCATTTATCGATAAAATAAAGCACAAGCAATCGGGTCATGTTACAATCTTGTACAGGATCAGGACAATACTAGACCGGGTTAGACTCCATCCAATCAATCACAGCAAAGCAATAAGTTCAGCTTGATACTTTAACTAACTAGGGTTATCACAGGCCTAGTTACTAGCGAGATGCAATGAAATATTCCAACAGCCACAAGTCCTGCAGATCATCCAGGTTATCCAGGTCGAATATCCGTTCATGAAGGGTGCAACACATGACAGTGTGCTGGAAATGTGCCCTACTCGTCAGCAGGCTACAAGTCCACTTACGCGTCCAGATAACGGGATTGCCTGTAGCTGGGAAATCTCTTCATGACTACTGGGTTATTCTAGTTATTAGCCTTAGTCAATTTCAGTAGGTACCCCTGACCGTGGTACTCAGGGGTCCCTGCCCTAGACATGATGTGAGACAGTATTGGTTCATTTGTGCAAACACAATCGTCCACGGTGTCCAGGCCATACATTCTTGTCATGTCATGCTAGCCGTCGCAACAGCATTCAATAGTTCCCATCAGGCTTGTTTGTCATGTCTTGTCATGTCATATTATGTCATGTCATGTCAATTCACTTGTTATACCGTACAGTATACAATTATCAGTCCAGTCATGTTATGTCATGTCAATTCACTTGTTATACCGTGCCATGTACAATTATCAGTCCAGTTATGTCATTCAATTCATGATTATCAAGTTCATAAAAAGTACAAGGACATAGAGACAATCGGGTATGCAAAAAGGGGGCTCAAGACTCTACGCTAGCGAACCTCTACGCTAGGCCAAGAGGCCCCAAGCATAAAAGTGGCTTTACGCGAGCAAGACCAAGGAAAGACCGCTTCTACGCGAGCGGGAGCCCTACGCGAGAGGGAACTCTACGCGGCAAGGCTCTACGCGAGTGAGCACACTATGCAAGTGGAACTTTACGCGCACGAGCACCCAAGTGAAACTCTACGCACGTAAGGCTCTGTGCGAGCGAGCACCCTATACAAGCGAAACTTTATGCACACGAGCACCCAAGTGAAACTCTACGCACGCAAGGCTCTACGCGAGCGAGGGAGAGTCTACCGAGCACGACTCTACGCGAGCGAGAGTGGCCCCCGCGTAGAGTTCAAGTGAACTCGACGTAGAAAGGATTACGCTGGCACGCAATACGTGTGCGTAAAGGGGACACTACGCTGGCACGTTTAAGACGTGTGCATAAAAATAGGGAAACACTGCGCCAGCACGTTAAAACGTATGCGTAAAGGAGGAAATGCTACGCCGACACGTTAAACGTTGGCGTAAAACTAAATACTACGCTAGCACGTAAGAACGTGTGCGTAAAACTTCATCTTCTCTCCAAGGCCAAGACAAGCAGGCGTAAATGCTCAAGAGCTCAAGAAAGCCACATCTCGGTCAAGACTCGATGAAATCCAACCATTCTAAAACCAAACTTGCGTAACATCAGAATGCCTTCTACATAGAACTCTTAGTTTTCGAAAACAAGCCAGTTTAGTAGATCAAAACGGAGAAATTTGAAAATGTAGCAAACTTAGATCTACATGAAATGAACCATGGAAACTAAAAATACTAAGTACTAAAGTATCTTAGAATCTCGTGAGGAAGACAATGGAACAATAAAACTTGAGTTCCTCCATGAAGCAAGTTGTACTTGCCTAAGCTCTCTGGTAGGTGGAGAGAGTTAATGGAGGAAGAAGAAGAGTTATGGGGATTAATGAAAGAGAGAGAGAGAGAGGTTAGGCGGCTTATAAAGGAAGAGCGTTGGTGGTAGGTAGAGGTTTGCATATCAACCCAAACCGAGCCTAACCAAGCCGAACCCAACCGAACCTAATGCAGGCCAAGGCCAGAATAAACCACATAAACCAGAAAATGCTAGCTAACCCATGCCAATGCAAAACCCAAGACTAGCTAGTCAAGACAAGTCGAACCAGGATGAACCTAAAATAAACCAAGGCAAGATTAAACCAGGATCAAGCTAAGCAAGACAAGTCTAATTACAGGTCAGAATTCTGTATACGTATACCAAAATACTTAATACGAACTACGGGCGTTACACATACTCACCCAGTGAGTATCTCGTAGATGGTCGATGTTCTCTGTCGCTCCTTCTCAATGGAGCCACTAGTGCTGGCTGTATACCAACAACCTCCTCCCCTTCAGGAACTGCCTTTTCAGCATGCTCATCCTTCTGCGGGACACCCTGACCACTATCAGCAGGCTGATGATTAAGGTTGGGAGCAACTCTATGTACTGACTCTCCCATATTTCGATCCTTTGTGATATCCTCTGGAAACTGCTCGAAGCAAAATGACTTTAACTCAGGCAATTCCTCAGCCTCAGAAGGCATCTCGGAATTCTGAGTGTTGGTCATGGTTTGATCCTCGACGAATACCACGTCCCTACTTCTGTAGAGCTTTCTTTCCACTGGGTCATAGAGTCTATAGCCAAACTCATCCTGACCGTAGATGACAAAAACACATCGCCTCGTCTTCGGCTCAAGTTTGGACCTCTCGTCCTTCGGTACATGCACGAAGGCCTTACAATCAAACACTCGCAGGTGATTGTATGACGACTCTTTACCGTACCATAATTTGTCAGGCACATCATCCTGTAAAGGAGCACTAGGGGATAAATTAATAACATAAGCAGCTGTGAGAAGAGCCTCACCCCAATAACTGTCTAACAAATTTGCTTCTGACAGCAAACACTGCACCATCTCCATCAGTGTCCAGTTCATGCGCTCTGCTACCCCATTGAGCTGAGGTATCTTGGGCAAAGTCTTCTGGTGTCGTATCCTTTGCTTTCTACAATAAGCATCAAAGGGACCAATGTATTCACCGTCGTTGTCGGACCGAACACACAATAACTTCTTGTCCGTCTCTCTTTCAACAAAGGCCTGAAACTCTTTGAAAGTAGGCAACACCTGATTCTTGGTCTTTAAGGCATAGACCCAAACCTTCCTGGAACAGTCATCAATAAAAGTTACAAAGTAAGAAGCACCACCAATTGATTTTACCTTCATAGGACTGCAAACATCCGAGTGAATCAACTCGAGCAATGCCGACTTCCTTGAACTTGGGTGACTTTGGAAAGACACCCTATTTTGCTTCACAGCTAAACAGTGCGTGTACTTCTCCAACTTTGTAGACTTGAGCCCTGGAATCATTTACCTATTCACCAAGTAGCTCATCCACTTCTCGCTGATATGGCCAAGATGCCTGTGCTACAACTCGGTAGACGCGTTAGAAACCGCGTTCACCTCTTGTGTCTCCTGTGCGCTCCCCTCCATATAGTAGAGACCGGACTTCTTGCTTCCTCTGGCAATCACCATCGAACCTCTGGAAAGCTTCCACTGACCATTCCCGAAGACACTGAAGAATCCCTCGTTATCCAACCTTCCAACCGACACCAGGTTGAAACGGATATCAGAGACATGACGAACATCTTTAGAACAAGAACTGTACCCGTCTTCGTCCTCAAATGCACATCTCCAAGGGCAACCGCCTTCGACACATCTCTATTGCCCATCTTCAACACTCCACAGTCGCCTGTCGTATAAGTGGTAAATAGTACCCTATTGTGAGATACGTGCGCCGAAGCCCCTGAGTCCACTAGCCAAGAATTGTCATCGCAGGCAAGGTTTGTAATAACATCATCACCTACGACGATCATATCGACTCCATGTATCAAAGCCGCCGCTGTAGTGTTCTCATCTTGCTTTCCCTTGTTATCTTTTTTCTCTCTCTTCCAAGCGAAACAGTTCCGCTTGATGTGGCCTTTCTTGTCACAGTGGTAACACTTCGAGTACTCATACCGACCTTTGGACTTCCCCCTGCTTTTGTCTCTGCCACCACCTGAACCCCTGCTTTTGTCCCTTCTATGGCTCTCTGAAACTAACAACTCTGAGTGGTGGGATGTGGATGAATTACCCAGAGAACGTCTCCACATCTCTTCATTCAGCACCCTGCTCTTGGCAAACTCCAGACTGACCATGCCTTCTGGAGCAGAAGCGATCATAGATACTCGTACGGTCTCCTACGAGTCTGACAATATACACAACAGCCATAGTCCCTGAACCTCAACGTCAAACTTGACTCCATCGAAGATAGCTGGTTAACCACGCCCTGGAAATCACTCAAGTACTTCGTAATAGACGCCCCATCTTTGTACCGCAGACCCATCATCGTCCGGATCAGGAACAACTTGTTTATCCTGGTCTTCTTCGCGTACAAAGATTCCAGCTTATCCCGTAACGTCTTTGCGTACTCAATATTAGCAACGTGGTTGTACACGTTCTCGTCAACGAACTTTCTGATATATCCGCATACCTGTATGTGCTCGAATTTTTAGTCCTCTTGGGATTTATCAACTGGTCGCTCGAAAGCAAATACGGGCAGATGCAGCTTCTTGACAAACAATAAATCTTTTATCTTGCTCCGTCAATAATGATAGTTGGTGCCGTTCAGGTTCACCATGCGCACAGGCTTCACGTTCATCTCTCATCTCTAGTTTTTCTGTCAACTCCTGAAACCCTTCTGAATTCTAGAACCTGGCTCTGATACCACACGAAAACCCTTTTCCAAACTAGAGAGTACCTGCGAAAGAATCGAACAATACAACGCACGAACCAAACACCAAACACAATCCACGCAGATACAAAGAATTTTTGACGTAGAAAACCCTTGCGGGAAAAAAACTTCGGGACGATCGGAGTCCAACCCTTGAGAAGCCTTTGTTGGAATGGGTGGGATTCCCAACCTATGTGGGGAATACTCCAAAGAGCGACGAGTGCCATCCGTGTGTCGGAGAAGCTCGGGGAGTGCATGGATCCTATTTTGGAACATATATGGTAAGGAAATATATGATTGGATTTCTATATTTGCTTTGATCATATATTTATGATTGGACCCTTCTTATAGTAGCTTTCCATATAATTGGACTTCCAATTATGGCAAGCCAATTCTGATTGGATTTCCATTAAATATATGATTGATGCATATTGGAAGTTTTCATATATATTGGCCTTCCATGTATGGATTACCAAGGGCTTATAAAAGGGTGATACATGCTAGTTGTAAAATAATCTCAAAATAAGAGTGCTTTACAATCTTTGAAAGAGATAGAGAGAGAGAGAGGATTAAGGACTATTGTGAAGAATAGATTGCTTCGAATAATTTTTTGGCATCTCTTGTTCTTCGGAGTCCGCAATAAAATTTTTTCTTCTTTCAAGTGAGTTGTGGTGATCCGTGTTGAATCAGAAGGAGCTTGTAGAGGGTGTATTCTCTTTATTCCATTAGTGGAGGTTCTTCAGGGTTGGACTCCGATCGTCCCGTAGTTTTTCACGCAAGGGTTTTCTACGTCGAAAATCTTTATATCTGCGATTATGTTTGGCAGTTTTGGTTTGTGTGCTTTTGCTCGGTTCTCTCGCAGGACTTTCTGGGTTGGGAAACGGTTTTCGTACTTCGTTCCCAACAGAGTGGTATCAAAGCTTTGGGTTCGAAGAAGTGTCAGGAGTTGACAGTCAAACCAGGAAGCAGAGATGGACGCGAAGCCGGTGCGCATGGTAAACCTGAACGGTACCAACTACCATTATTGGCGGAGCAAGATGAAGGATTTGCTGTTCGTCAAGAAGCTGCATCTTTCAGTATTAGCATCCGAGAAGCCCAGTGACAAATCCGATGAGGACTGAAACTTTGAGCATATACAGGTGTGTGGGTATATGCGGCAGTTCGTTGACGAGAACGTGTACAACCACGTTGCCAATAATGAGCATGCGAAGACGTTATGGGAGAAGCTAGAATCTTTATACGCAAAAAAGTCTGGGATAAACAAACTGTTCCTGATCCGGATGATGATGGGTCTGCGGTACAAAGATGGTACATTTATTACGGATCACTTGAGTGAGTTCCAGGGCATGGTGGACCAGCTATCCTCGATGGAAGTCAAGTTCGACGACGAGGTTCAAGGACTTTGGTTGCTATGTACATTGCCAGACTCGTGGGAGACCGTACGAGTATCTATGATCACTTCTGCTCTGGAAGGCATGGTCAGTCTGGAGTTTGCCAAAAGCGGGATACTGAATGAAGAGATGTGGAGACGTTTTCAGGGCACTTCATCCGTATCCCATCACTCAGAGGCACTAGTTTTAGAGAGCCGCAGAAGGGGCAAAACCAGGGGTCCAGGTGGTGGCAGAGACAAGAGCAGAAGAAAGTCCAAGGGTCGGTACGAGGACTCGGAGTGTTACCATTGTAGCAAGAAGGGCCACATCAAGCGGAACTGTTTTGCTTGGAAGAGAGAGAAGAATGGCGACAAGGAAAAGCAAGATAAAAATACTACAGTGGCGATATCGATACATGGAGACGATGTGATTGTCGTAGGTGATGAGGTTATCACAAACCTTGCCTGCGCTGACAATTCTTGGCTGGTGGACTCAGGGGCTTCAGCACACGTATCTCATAACAGGGCACCATTTGTCACTTACACGACATGCGACTGTGGAGTATTAAAGATGGGCAATGGAGATGTGTCGAAGGTGGTTGCCATTAGAGATGTGCATTTGAGGACGAAGACGGGTGCAGTTCTTGTTCACAAAGATGTTCGTCATGTCCTGATATCCGTTTCAACCTGGTGTCAGTTGGAAGGTTGGATAACGAAGGATTCTTCAGTCTCTTCGGAAATAGTCAGTGGAAGCTTTCCAGAGGTTCGATGGTGAATGCCAGAGGAAGCAAGAAGTTCGGTCTCTACTATATGGAGGGGAGCGTACAGGGGGCACAGGAGGTGAACGCAGTCAGTGATGCATCTACCGAGTTGTGGCACAGGCGGTGTCACGACCCGCACCCTAGAGTAAGGGCACGAGACGTGGGTACGTCCAGCCTACGTCACAGTGTCGACGGTAGAACGCTGTCCTAGGTCACAACATCTAGCAATAATATACTAAGCAGTTTATACTCCCCGAATGGGGGTGACATGATAGAAGTAAACTCAATCACAACTAAGGAAGAAGAAGCACGATATGATATAGAACTCAAGGAAATACAGATGATAAAATAGTCTAAGATAACATCCCAGCAAATATCCAGAGTACATGGTCTCAGCTACTGAATATGAAAGAATATATACAATTCAGAATCTCAAGACAGAAATAGAGTCTAGCTAAAACAGTCTCAAGACAACATAAATAAGATAGGCCTAACTAAGCTAGTCTAGGCAATGGGGGTAATGTCATCAGCTAGAGCTGGGTCCTCCTGAGAGTCCAGCTCGCAAGTATCGTCTAGGGCTGCCCCGTAGAAGGTATCCACACAGGCCTCCTCCTCGTCCTCTGTAATATTTTTAACAGGTCCAGTCAGGACATGAGCGAGCACAATACATCTCAACAGTTCATAGCAGGTTAGAAAATATAATCATACAGTAAAGTAAGATACATGTACTGAAAGAAATGCAGTATGTAAACAGAGAGAGAACTGTAAATAGAAATATCTACTATAAATAGAGACTAACAGTGGCTAGTGAGTCAGAGTACAATATAGACATGTAAGTGGCATAGGAGATTCTGATGCTACACTATGGAAAGATTCTGATGCTACACTACTTGGATAATATTTACATGTCTACTTCTACTCCCCCGTACCCCCAATCAATACACAAGGATCCAACCAGGTTATGTTATGATTCCATGCAAAGGCCCCCGGAGGGTGATACATGGATGTCCCATAAATGGAGATTCTAGGAGATTCTAGGAGACCCAATAAATGGGATAAGGATTCAAGGAAGACTCTGTGAGCATGAAAGTACATGTCACAAGTGATCGATGAACCAATGAAGCATAGTGATACGTCATGTAAGTGAAACGCATAGAACATGAAGTACCCGATGCTCCCTGAAGGGATAACATCTCAAGTAGGGATCCATATAGTACCAATTCGTGTGACCAACGTGACAGTATCAAGTAAAGTAATTTAAAGCAGGAAAATAATTCTAAGCAGGATATGAAATGATCAGAGAATGTACTCGCCTGGTATCTGAGTGTCCGGATGAAATGTACTGTTCGAGGAGAGGTGTTTGGCTCCTAATCAGAACAGCACAAGTCACGACAAGTCTAAAATGATAACAAGATGCAATTCAATGTATTCTAAATGAATCTAGGTCAATCTAGGCCAATGTCAACTCTTGGTCAACTCTGGTCAACCCTAGAAGTCAAACCTAGGTCCAACAAGTCTAAACTAGGTCAAACAAGTCATTCTAGGTCTAACTAGTCTAAATTAGTCTAATCAAGTCTAGCTTAGTACTCATACACAATCACAAGGTCAAACCAACATCACACATACACAATTCCTATACACATATATCTATGTACCCTATATATATATAGGCACACACACATTGGCATAGGCTAAGTCAACATATCATGGCATATCTATTAGACATTGCATTTAGCTATAAAACTTATATACATTATAAGAAATTAAGGCTAGCATATACATTACATTACATATGTATAGCTAACTACTACATACTTGCATCTATAGGTCTATGTGTGTGTGTGATCATGTGTAAAGATTTGTGTGAGGCATGTACATGTGTGTGTGTGTGTGGAATGGTGTTGTGAGGGTGTACTGTCCTTAACAGGTTTACAACAGGTAATAGTGTATTAGTTCAGGAACAATTTGTAGGTCTAGGTGTTCAGGAAAATAAAGACAGTATTCATGTATTCAAAACAGTGTGTGTCATATTGAGGATGTGTGTGAGTGTGCAGTCCAGTACTGGACAGTGAAGCAGTGTGGAATGTGAGTGAATGAGAGGGTGTACAGAAAAATGAGAGAGTTCTCAGGTGGCTATTATGTGTGAATGCTGCTACAGTACAGGGAAAGGAAGAAAAAGAAATCAATTCATTCAGTCACACAACAGTTCAATATTAGCAGTTTCAGTCCCAACTATCTCAGGTTTTGAAACACTCCATTTCGAAGCCAAAATACAACCAAATCATCCAAAAATCAACCCATGGTTAGATTACATATAGGAGAATCATATTATGGACTAAAACTAATCATTAACAGCATTTAAACTAACTAAAATGATTGCTAAAAACCATATTGAAAAACTGAAAAAAAAAGTGAGAAATAACATGTATCAGGGTTTTGGGGAAATTGGAAAATTGATATCTAAAAGAAATTTAATATGTAAAATTTAAGGTTGGTAAATGTGTTTGTGTCAGAGAGGGTGATTCGTGTCCACAAAAGTGGACACGAAGTGTCCAAGCACAGAAAACATATGCATCAGAAAAATGTGAATGGCAAGCCTCGTGCGGCCATGTCGAGCCACATTAGACTCAAAGCGCAACACGAGGGACCATGTGCTCGAGTCTAGTGCTAGGCTAGGTCTATGTGAGTGTGTCAGTGTCCATGAAGAGTGTCCACGACGTGTCCAGCAATGATACGAACAGCGTATCAGAGACTAATCAAACCCGACTGAACCATCAGTCGAGACCAAAGCAGAGCCTCGTGCATGTCCGACACGACACGAGACGACTCGAGGCTTGGGGGACCTCGTATCAGACACTGCCCCCATCCCTCGTCAAATCCCAGCTCGCCACGTGGCCTGTGCAACGAGCACGAGGCCACGAGCAGCAGAAGAATTGCTCTGCCTGCGCGCGCGCGCGCACCCGCGTGTGCACGTGTCCAACCCGACATGATACGACACGAAAATACTCCCAGTCCAAAAGAAACATGTAAGCAACATCAAAATATAATTTCCTATTCAATTACTTTTCCAAAACTAAATTAAAATGCCCATTGGGGCATTTCATCAAACACTTAGGTCAAGGGTCGGATACGTGTCCGATACGGACACGAAATGGGTCCACCTGGACACGAAATCAATTCCTATGGCTAGGGGACACCTAGGGCTAGGTCTACATGCAAAGAAATCCAGAAATTAATGGAGTTTGTATAGATTTACCTATTGGTGACCAAATGCAAGAAAAGCCTCAAATGGGGGGTTCCTCTTGCTAGCAAACTTCTCCAAATTGATATGAATCTGAGAATAACACTTCACAACAGTAAGAACACTATATTTAGAACCTATTGTAATTGGTTTGAGGGAAAAAGGAAATAAATAGGATTTAATATGAATTAATAAAGATGGGATAATACCTCTTTCTAAAACTTGTTCTTCCTAAAGAGGCTAGCCCTAAATGGAGGAGAATATTTATAGGGTGGGAATCCCTAGGACTAGGTTTATGTGGCCGGCCAACTATGGGTTTGGGTTAGGGTTGCTAGTGGGTTGGGCTTGGGCTCCTATGTGCCAAGTTATTAATCATTGGTTTAACCATAAGTCATGGCTTATGACTTAATATCCTAACTTGAGTCAAATAACTAAACCATAGGTCAACTTTAGTCTAACTAGGGTTGCATGACGTAACCAAGTCCAAACTCAACTAGGATTAGCTCCTAGGTTAGTCTACCAAGGTCATTGCTAGTCAAAGTCAATCTAGTCAACCTTCATTCAAACAATTCCAAAATAAATCCTAAAAATTCCCATAAATTCAAATAAATTCTAATAAATTCAAATAACCCCAAAAATGATAAAAATACCCTCAAACTAGAAATGTGGTAGTGACAAATCTATCCTCCTTAAAAGAATTTTGTCCTCAAAATTGAAAGGCGAAATACATCTGATGAGAAGGATAGAAAGTATACCTCACGGTCCAAAAAGATATGGGTAACGCTCGCGCATCTCATCCTCCCGCTCCCTGGTAGACTCTCTTGGAGAATGATGCCTCCATGCTACGCGTACCAAGGGTATCACCTGGTTCCTCAGAACCTTCTTCCGTCGATCCAGTATCTCCACTGGCTGCTCTGGATAGCTGAGAGAAGGTCCAACCACAATCTCTGAATGATACAGCACATGGCTAGGATCAGCCACGTACCATCTCAACTGTGATACATGGAATACGTTGTGGACCCCCACAAGTGCAGGTGGCAAGTCTAGCCTGTATGTCACGTCACCGACTCTCCCGCTGATAACGAAAGGGCCGATGAAGCGCAGGCTAAGCTTCCCGCCTCCACCAAAACGTATCGTATCACGAGTCAGAGATATCCTCAAGAAAACCTGGTCTTCAACCTAATCACAAGCAAGGTCTCAAATAATTATGATAAACAATATGATCAAAAACACAAATAAACAAACCTAAATCTAATCCTACTCTAATCTGTACCTCAAACTCCAAGGACCTCCGGTGGCTATCGGCCAAGTGCCGATGTCTGTCCTGCGCCACGCGAAGTCTGTCCCTGATGAGCTTCACCTTCTCGGCTGCATCAACAACCATCTCTGTGTTGGCCCAATGATTGTATCATGTTTTTGAATATAGTTAATATGTTAAGTTTAGCATTTCATTATTACTAATCTTCTACTATCGCTATAGCATTTCTACTTATACTTATATCTTTGGTGATATGTGCCTATTGGTTTACATATTAGTGATATGAGCTTATCTATCTTAAACTTACTTGGGTTGCCAAAATCAAAACTATGTTTTTGATTGTGGTCATTCAATTAAGTTTAATCATTATGATATCACTAACATTTATGCTATCACCTTAGCACTTATACTTAAACTTTGTATAGTCCTAATGTGCTTTAACTTATCATACTTGCTACTATGTATATTACTTTGTTCATCTAACATGTACATGCAGAAAAGCAATAAACAAGATCAATGTGGACATATGCAATGAAGAAATCATGGTGGGCCAAAGACGACGGATCCTACAAGATTTCTCTGAACCACCCGACGACATCTCTGGAGCCACGCACCGGGGGTTCCGCTGCCCGGTCAGCGGACGGGGGTCGAGGGGGCAGCACCCCTCGTCGGGGGTTCGGGGGCGAAGCCCCCGAAAGGTATTCAGTTTTTACAAACTGGATATCTTTGGACAGTTGCCGCCAAGGAAAAAAGCCAGCATCTATCTAAGGAAGAAGCCAAGCCATGCCATCATCATTTCAAGACTCTGAAGAAGCCTGCACCTGCCTAAGTATATCTGGAGTCTGTAATGAGTCTTAGGAATAATTGTAAACACAAAAAATGGATGGCAAAATCGAAAGCTAGGACAGAAATAAGCCCAGGATCATTTTTGGTGGATAAGCGGCATACCGACGGTATACCGGAGTATACCGACGGTATACCGGTTTTTGTTCACAGAAAGTTTCTGTTTACAAAACCGGCATACCGACGGCATACCGGATCATACCGACGGTATACCGCTTCCGAATCGTTGAAATTCCAACGGTCGGATTTCCAGCAATTAATGATCCCAATGGCTCTATTTCTAGCCGTTGCAATTCCAGACCGGTATACCGCCGGTATGCCGGATCATACCGGCGGTATGTCGGTTCGTGACTGAAAAGTTGTCTTTGGCTTCTTTTTCAAGCTTTGGTTATAAATAGCCTTGAACCCCTTCATTCAAGGATGATGCTTTGAGCCTAAAAATTTCCAAACCACCAAAGCTTATCCACATACAACTCTACAAAGCCTTCATTTGCCATCTACAAATTGTGTTAGAGTTATTGAGTTGAAAAGTGAGATCTTCATCCTATTGTATAAGGAGATCAAAACCTATTGTGAAAGGTTGAAGTTGGAGAGTCTTCGTATCCAAACTCTCGGTTGAAGTTGGGGAGTCTTCGTATCCAAACTCTCGGTTGAAGTCGGAGAGCCCTTCGGATTAAAGCTCTTGTGTAAGAAGTTGGCGAGTTCTTCGGATCCAAACTCGTGTGTAACTATTTGCTCAAATAGTGGATTAAAGCCGGAGAGAGTTCCGGGACTGGACTGCCTCTTAGGAGGATACCAGGATACATCGGGTGTCGGTATTGTTATTGCTTCTTCTCTTGCACTTATATTTTTAAATTGTCCATTAGCTTGTGCTAAGTGTTTGATTAGTTAGCTTGACCCTATTCACCCCCCCTCTAGGGTTCCTACACTCTGGCCCCAGTAAAGCTCGCTCACCAATATCATCCCAAGATAAGGGTGTACGACACCTACGCCCGTACAGAGCCTTGAAAAGTGACATCTCAATGCTGGCATGGAAACTATTGTTGTAAGTAAACTCCACCAAATGTAGATGATCCTCCCAGGAACATCCAAAGTCCAGGACACACGTCCGCAGCATATCCTCAAGTATCTGAATAGTCCTCTCTGACTGTCCATCCGTCTGGGGATGGTATGCAGTACTAAACTTGAGCTGAGTACCCAAGCTAATCTGCAGACTCCTCCAGAAATGGAAAGTAAAGCAAATATCCCGATCTGAGACGATGCTGACCGGAACCCTATGAATCCTGACTATCTGCCGCATATTCATCTTCGCCAGTCTCTCTGTAGACGTACCCACCTTGAATGGCAAGAAGTGGGCTGATTTGGTCAACCTGTCAACGATGACCCAAATCGCATCTTTCTCTCCTGGCGTACACGGCAAACCAGATACAAAATCTATAGTAATATGCTCCTATTTCTACTCGGGAATGGGTAGCGGCTGCAACAATCCACCGGGCCTCTGCCTCTCTGCCTTGACCTGCTGACAGACCAAGCACCTAGCCACGAAGCGAGCCACCTTCCGCTTCATCCCGGACCACCAAACATGCTCCCTCAGATCTCGGTACATCTTGTTGGCACCAGGGTGTATAGAGTACTGAGATCTGTGGGCCTTCTACAAAACCTGCTCCCTGAGCTCTCCGCTGGGCACACATAACCTGGAATCGTGCCTCAAGGCACCATCCTCTGCAAGAAAAAACTCGCCATCCAGCAATCCTGCTCGAACCTGCTCTCGGAGACACCGCAGAGCAACGTCCTCAAACTGTGCTGACTTGATCCTCTCCACCAAGTCTGACTGAATCTGTATACCCCATAACTGTATCTGCAGTCCGGGCACGATCACTTCAATCCCAAGGCTCTCCAAGTCTGCAAGCAAATGCCGATCCATGGTCAAACACATGGCTGTCGGATACCTACTCAAGGCATCGGCAACCACGTTGGCCTTCCCTGGGTGATACTGGAGTAGGATGTCAAAGTCCTTCATCAACTCTAGCCATCTGCGCTGTCTCATGTTCAACTCCTTCTGAGTGAACACATACTTTAAGCTCTTGTGATCTGTAAAAATCTCTACCCGCTCCCCATACAGATAATGCTTCCACAATTTCAGAGCAAATATCACTGCTACAAGCTCCAGGTCATGGGTAGGGTAGTTCTTCTCATGGGGACGTAATTGCCTGGAAGTATAGGCAATCACCTTTCCGTGCTACTGCAGGACACAACCCAGCCCCTTCCCTGAAGCATCACTATAAATAGTGAATCCACCTGATCCTGAAGGCAATGTCAGAATCGGAGCTGTCGTAAGCCGCTTCTTCAACTCATCAAAAGCTATCTGACACTCCTCTGACCAAACAAACTCAGTATCCTTCCGGGTCAACCAAGTCAACGGCTCTGCAACCCGGGAGAAATCCTGCACAAATCTCCGATAATATCCTGCCAGCCCCAGGAAACTCCTGATCTCTGCAACTGAAGTCGGCGCTGCCCATGCCTCAACTGCTACAATCTTCTTGGGGTCAACTGAGATACCATCTCCAGTCACCACATGCCCCAAGAAGTCCACCCGGTCCAAGAAGAACTCACACTTGGAGAGCTTTCCATAATGGTGCTACTTTCTGAGAGTCTCCAGCACGATCCTCAAATGCTCCTCGTGCTCCTCCTCAGTCTTGGAATATACCAAGATGTCGTCAATGAACACCACCACAAACTGATCCAGGTATTGGTGGAACACCTTGTTCATTAGGTTCATAAATACTGCTGGTGCATTGGTTAGCCCAAACGGCATAACCAAAAACTCAAACTGCCCGTACCGCGGTCTTGGGAATATCCTCCCTCTTCACCTTCACCTTCACCTGGTGATATTTCGACCTCAGATCAATCTTGGAAAATACCCGAGCTCCGCTCAACTGGTTAAAAAGATTGTCGATCCGTAGCAGTGGGTATTTGTTCTTGATCGTGAGGTTGTTGAGTGCCCTATAGTCAATACACATCCGTACTGACCCATCCTTCTTCGGCACAAACAACACTGGTGCACCCCATGGCGACGAACTCGAACGGATGAATCCCTTGTCCTGCAGCTTATCCACCTGCTTCTTCAGCTCCACAAACTCACTATTGTTCACCCGATAGACATGCTGAGAGATGGGTTCTGCTCCTGGAACCAAGTCTATCAAGAACTCAATGTCTCTGTCTGATGGCAATCCAGGCAACTCCTCTGGGAAAACATCAATATACTCTGCTATCAAGGGGTATGGAATCGCCTGCTCCTCAACCGAGACTCTACAGAAAACTCCGCTGCTCTGCTCTGTCTGACGTCTGGTGTACTCAAACTTTGGCTCCCCCGGTGCTCTGAAGAGAACTCTACCCCCTCTGCAATCAATGCTGGCGTGGTGCCTGCTCAACCAGTCCATACCGAGTACTATATTGTAGTTCGGCAATGGCATTACGAGCAGGCTCACCTCCAACTCACGGCCTCCCAAAACTATACTCCGACCCTTACAAACATCACTCATGAGGATAATGCCACCCCCGATCGTGATCTTGTAAGTCCTAGGCAACGATTCAGCTATGATACCGTGTCTAATCGCAAAAGATACTGATATGAAGCTATACGAAGCACCGGAATCGAATAATACAAAAACTGGACTGGAGTCGAGAAGGATCGAACCTGCGATCAGCTCTCCTATCACCTCTGCATCTCCAGCTGCCATGGCAAAAGCTCGCCCCTACTGGCCTTCCCTGGCCTGCTGCTGGTGCTGGACGAACCTCTGCTGCTGTATCGGCAGGGCTGGTCTCCTCTGCTGGCCTGCTGGAGCTCTGACTGCTGCTCCCTGAGCCACTCGTCCCATACGGCACTCCCTCATCTGGTGGTCTGCTGAATCACACACTAGGCACCGGCCCAGCCTCTTCTGGCACTCATTGAAGACATGCCCGGGCTTCTTGCAGTAAGCACAAGTAATACCCTGTCTCTGGCCCTGCTGGTGCTGCCTCGGCTGCTGCTGCTGGTGAACTGGCCTCCGCTGGATCGGCTGCGGCTGGAACTGCCTCAACTGCTGGTGCTGAAAGTGAGGCCTCTTGGCCTGGCCTCCGCTGCTGTTGCCCCCAACTGGGTCTCGTCCCCTCTTAAGCCTAAGCTCAAGATCATCCTCAGCCAATAAGGCTTCCGTCAAGATCTCCTCAAATGTGGCATCCCTGTTGCCCTTGGTCAAGGACTTGACCTCCCTGACCAGACCCTTCCGGAACCTCTGGGCCTTCGCCGTCTCGCTCAAGCCCTCTACGAATCTTTCGAGACGGTCGAACTCCCCAGCGTACTCCTCCACTGACAGGCTCCCCTGAACTAGGCTCTCGAACTGCGACTCTAAGGCTCTGAGTGCTGAATCTGAAAAGAACTTCTTCTTGAAGAAGCCCTTGAACTCCTCCCAAGTCTGCCCAGCTACCCCCACCCTAGGGTCTGACTGATACCAGGTGCGAGCAAGATCTCGCATCCGGCTAGCTGCTGCCTCAATCTGGAGATCTGCCGGTATCCGGGCCAGGCGGAAGATCTCCTCTATATGCTCGATCCACTCATCAGCATATAGAATCCCCTCTGTCCCTAGGAAGTCTCTGGGGCTCATCTTCTGGAACTGCTCTATTCTCGGTGTCCTCGGCTGCTGAACCACTGGTCGAGCTGCGACTGTCGTGAGGGCCAACTCCATGCCCCTATCCTGTCGAGCCTGCTGTCGGTCCATGAACTGCTAGAAATATGCGAACATCTGTGCCGCATCCACGTATCCTGTAGGCGGCGGCTGCTGGAAGGGCTCCTCTGCGATGACTGGGTCTTGCCTCCGAGCCAGTGGAGGCATACGCCCTGCTGCTGCTGCTGCTTGAGTCTAAATACGAACAGAGGTGGCATGAGCTGCAGTCTCCTGTCTCTGCTAAACTGGCTGAGATGTAGCAGACCCCTCTACAGCATCCCCATGAATGGTACGGTGCGACCGCGTCTCCACCATCCTAAAGATAGACCAAACAAGAGTATCAATTTCTGAGAAAGAAACGATATAACAAAGGCGGACAGTTAAAATTCAAAAGAATCGATTGACAGTAAGGATGTCGATGGAAATAAAAGAGTTTTTCCTAATATGATTGAGTACCTTGAAAACTAATATCCTATATCCTACTGCAGGCTGTAGTGATACTCTGGTTCGAATACGACTACACTTCTAGTCTAGACCTGTATGGGACACCACTAAAATGTGTCACGACCCGCATCCTAGAGTAAGGGCACGAGACGTGGGTACGTCCAGCCTACGCCGCAGTATCGGCGGTAGAACGCTGTCCTAGGTCACAACATCTAGCAATAATATACTAAGCAGTTTATACTCCCCGAATAGGGGTGACATGATAGAAGTAAACTCAATCACAACTAAGGAAGAAAAATACGATATGATATAGAACTCAAGGAAATACAGATGATAAAATAGTCTAAGATAACATCCCAGCAAATATCCAGAGTACATGGTCTCAGCTACTGAATATGAAAGAATATATACAACTCAGAATCTCAAGACAGAAATAGAGTCTAGCTAAAACAGTCTCAAGACAACATAAATAAGATAGGCCTAACTAAGCTAGTCTAGGCAATGGGGGTAATGTCATCAGCTAGAGCTAGGTCCTCCTGAGAGTCCAGCTCGCAAGTGTCGTCTAGGGCTGCCCCGTAGAAGGTATCCACACAGGCCTCCTCCTCGTCCTCTGTAATATTTTTAACAGATCCAGTCAGGACAGGAGCAAGCACAATACATCTCAACAGTTCATAGCAGGTTAGAAAATATAATCATGCAGTAAAGTAAGATACAGGTACTGAAAGAAATGCAGTATATAAACATAAAGAGAACTGTAAATAGAAATATCTGCTATAAATAGAGACTAACAGTGGCAAGTGAGTCAGAGTACAATATAGACATGTAAATGGCATGTGAGATTCTAATGCTACACTATGGAAAGATTCTGATGCTACACTACTTGGATAATATTCACATGTCTACTTCTACACTCCCGTACCCCCAATCAATACACAAGGATCCAACCAGGTTATGTTATGATTCCATACAAAGGCCCCCGAAGGGTGATACATGGATGTTCCATAAATGGAGATTCTAGGAGACCCAATAAATGGGATAAGGATTCAAAGAAGACTCTGTGAGCATGAAAGTACATGTCACAAGTGATCGATAAACCAATAAAGCATAGTGATACGCCATGTAAGTGAAACGCACAGAATATGAAGTACCCGATGCTCCCTGAAGGGATAACATCTCAAGTAGGGATCCATATAGTACCAATCCGTGTGACCAACGTGACAGTATCAAGTAAAGTAATTTAAAGCAGGAAAATAATTCTAAGCAGGATATGAAATGATCAGAGAATGTACTCGCCTGGTATCTGAGTATCTGGATGAAATGTACTGTCCGAGGAGAGATGTCTGGCTCCTAATCAGAACAGCACAAGTCACGACAAGTCTAAAATGATAACAAGAGGCAATTCAATGTATTCTAAATGAATCTAGGTCAATCTAGTCCAAAGTTAACTCTTGGTCAACTCTGGTCAACCCTAGAAGTCAAACCTAGGTCCAACAAGTCTAAACTAGGTCAAACAAGTCATTCTAGGTCTAACTAGTCTAAATTAGTCTAATCAAGTCTAGCTTAGTACTCATACACAATCACAAGGTCAAACCAACATCACACATAGACAATTCCTATATACATATATCTATGTACCCTATATATATATATAGGCACACACACATTGGCATAGGCTAAGTCAACATATCATGGCATATCTATTAGACATTGCATTTAGCTATAAAACTTATATACATTATAAGAAATTAAGGCTAGCATATACATTACATTACATATGTATAGCTAACTACTACATACTTGCATCTATAGGGCTATGTGTGTGTGTGTGATCATGTGTAAAGATTTGTGTGAGGCATGTACATGTGTGTGTGTATGGAATGGTGTTGTGAGGGTGTACTGTCCTTCACAGGTTTGCAACAGGTAATAGTGTATTTGTTCCGGAACAATTTGTAGGTCTAGGTGTTCAGGAAAATGAAGACAGTGTTCATGTATTCAAAACAGTGTGTGTCATGTTGAGGATGTGTGTGAGTGTGCAGTCCAGTACTGGACAGTGAAGCAGTGTGGAATGTGAGTGAATGAGAGGGTGTACAGAAAAATGAGAGAGTTCTCAGGTGGCTATTATGTGTGAATGCTGCTACAGTACAGGGAAAGGAAGAAAAGGAAATCAATTCATTCAGTCACACAACAGTTCAATATTAACAGTTTCAGTCCCAACTATCTCAGGTTTTGAAATACTCCATTTCGAAGCCAAAATACAACCAAATCATCCAAAAATCAACCCATGGTTAGATTACATATAGGAGAATCATATTAGGGACTAAAACTAATCATTAACAGCATTTAAACTAACTAAAATGATTGCTAAAAACCACATTGAAAAACTGAAGAAAAAAATAGTGAGAAATAACATGTATTAGGGTTTTGAGGAAATTGGAAAATTGATATCTAAAACAAATTTAATATGTAAAATTTAAGGTTGGTAAATATTAACAATAATGTGTTTGTGTCAGAGAGGGTGATTCGTGTCCACAAAAGTGGACACGAAGTGTCCAAGCACAGAAAACATATGCATCAGAAAAATGTGAATGGCAGGCCTCGTACGGCCATGTCGAGCCACATTGGACTCAAAGCGCAACACGAGGGACCATGTGCTCGAGTCTAGTGCTAGGCTAGGTCTAGGTGAGTGTGTCAGTATCCATGAAGAGTGTCCACGACGTGTCCAGTAATGATACGAACAGCGTATCAGAGACTAATCAAACCCGACTAAACCATAAGTCGAGACCAAAGCAGAGCCTCGTGCGTGTCCGACACGACACGAGACGACTCGAGGCTTAGGGGCCCTCGTGTCAGACACTGCCCCTACCCCCTCGTCAAATCCCAGCTTGCCACGTGGCCTGTACAATAAGCACGAGGCCACGAGCAGCAGGGGAATTGCACTGCCTGCGCGCGCGCGTGCACCCGTGTGTGCACGTGTCTAACCGCGCGCACCCGTGTGTGCACGTGTCCAACCCAACACGATGCGACACAAAAATACTCCCAGTCCAAAAGAAACATGTAAGCAACATCAAAATATAATTTCCTATTCAATTACTTTTCCAAAACTAAATCGAAATGCCCATTGGGGAATTTCATCAAACACTTAGGTCTAGGGTCGGATATGTGTCCGATACGGACACGAAATGGGTCCACCTGGACACAAAATCAATTCCTATGGCTAGGGGACACCTAGGGCTAGGTCTACATGCAAAGAAATCCAGAAATTAATGGAGTTTATATAGATTTACCTATTGGTGACCAAATGCAAGAAAAGCCTCAAATGGGGGGTTCCTCTTGCTAGCAAACTTCTCCAAATTGATATGAATCTGAGAATAACACTCCACAACAGCAAGAACACTATATTTAGAACCTATTGTAATTGGTTTGAGGGAAAAAGGAAATAAATAGGATTTTATATGAATTAATGAAGATGGGATACTACCTCTTTCCAAAACTTGTTCTTCCTAAAGAGGCTAGCCCTAAATGGAGGAGAATATTTATAGGGTGGGAATCCCTAGGACTAGGTTTATGTGGCCGGCCAACTATGGGTTTGGGTTAGGGTTGCTAGTGGGTTGGGCTTGGGCTCCTATGTGCCAAGTTATTAATCATTGGTTCAACCATAAGTCATGGCTTATGACTTAATATCCTAACTTGAGTCAAATAACTAAACCATAGGTCAACTCTAGTCTAACTAGGGTTGTATGACCTAACCAAGTCCAAACTCAACTAGGATTAGCTCCTAGGTTAGTCTACCAAGGTCATTATTAGTCAAAGTCAATCTAGTCAACCTTCATTCAAACAATTCCAAAATAAATCCAAAAAATTCCCATAAATTCAAATAAATTCTAATAAATTCAAATAACCCCAAAAATGACAAAAATACCCTCAAACTAGAAATGTGGTAGTGACAGGCGGCTCGACCATATCAACGAGAAGGGGATAAGCTACTTGGTGAACATGAAGGTGATTCCAGGGCTCAAGTCAACAAAGTTGGAGAAGTGCATGCACTGCTTAGCTGGGAAGCAAAATAGGGTGTCTTTCCAAAGTCATCCAAGTTCAAGGAAGCCGGCGGTCCTATGAAGGTAAAATCTATTGGTGGTGCTTCTTACTTTATAACTTTTATTGATGACTGTTCCAGGAAGGTTTGGGTCTATGCCTTAAAGATCAAGGATCAAGTGCTGCCCACTTTCAAAGAGTTTCAGGCCTCTGTTTTAAGAGAGACGGGCAAGAAGTTATTGTGTGTTCGGTCCGACAACGACGGCAAATATATTGGTCCCTTTGATTCTTATTGCAGAGAACAAGGGATACGACACCAGAAGACTCCGTCAAAGACACCTCAGCTCAATGGTGTAGCGGAGCACAAGAACAAGACACTAATAGAGAGGGTGCATGTTTGCTGTCAGAAGCAAATTTGTTCGACAGTTATTGGGGTGAGGCTCTTCTCACAGCTGCTTATGTTATTAATTTATCTCCTAGTGCTCCTTTGCAGGGTGATATGCCTGACAAAGTATGGTACGATAAAGTGCCGTCATACAATCACCTGCGAGTGTTTGGTTGTAAGGCCTTCGTATATGTACCGAAACGAGAGGTCCAAACTTGATCCGAAGACGAGACGATGCATCTTTGTTGGCTACGGTCGGGATGAGTTTGGCTATAGACTCTACGACCCAGTGGGAAGAAAGCTCTACAGAAGAGGGATGTGATATTCGTCGAGGATCAGACCATGACCAACACTCAAGATTTCGAGACGCCTTATAAGGCTGAGGAATTGCCTAAGTTAGAGTCATTTCGCTTCAAGCAGTTTTCAGAAGACATCACAGAGGATCCAGTTATGGGGAGCCAGTGTATGGAGTTTCTCCCAACCTTGATCATCAGCCTACTGATGGTGGTCAGGGTGTCCCTCAGGAGGATGAGCATACCGGAGAGACAGTTCCTGAAGGGGAAAAGACTGTTGGTATACAGCCAGCACCAGTGGCTCTACTGAGAAGGAGCGACAGAGATCGTTGACCATCTACGAGATACTCACCCGGTGAGTATGTGCTACTGACTGATGGAGGAGAGCCCGAAAGCTTTGCAGAGACTATAGAAGACGAACACAGGCAGGAGTAGATACAGGCTATGCAGGAGGAGATGAGTTTCTTACACGCTAATTCTATTTATGAGCTGGTGCGGTTGCCAAAGGGAAAGAAGGCTTTGAAGAATCGATGGATGTTTAGAGTGAAGCAGACAGATGATGCTACTCGCCCTCGATACAAAGCGAGGCAGGTAGTTAAAGGCTACGGTCAGCGAAAAGGCGTAGATTATGATGAGATCTTTTTGCCAGTCGTCAAGCAGTCGTCTATTAGGGTGGTGCTAGTATTGGTAGCCAATTTTGACTTGGAGGTCGAGCAGATGGACGTGAAAACGGTATTCCTCCACGGTGATCTTGAGGAGGAGTTATACATGGAGCAGCCAGAGAGATTCTGTGAGAATGGCAAGTCACATTTGGTCTGCTGGTTGAGAAAGAGCTTATATAGTCTGAAGCAGGCTCCGAGGTAGTGGTACAGGAAGTTCGAGTCGTTTATGGAGGAGCATGGTTATGCACGGACGATGTCGAACCATTGCGTATTTGTGAGGTACTTTACTGAGGATGATTTTATTATTTTATTGCTCTATGTTGATAACATGCTATTAGTGGGTCGGAATGCCACGAGGATAGTGGAGTTGAAGCGCCAACTGGGCGTGGCCTTCTCTATGAAGGATTTGGGTACAACAAAGACTATTTTTGGGATGGAGATCAGCCAAGAGAGAGAGTCCAAGCTGCTACACTTGTCCCAAAAGAAGTACATTCACCGGGTACTTCAGCGTTTCGGGATGGACGGTTCGAAAAAAGTGAGTTGCCCTATTGCAGCTCACTTTAAGTTCACTGAGGAGCACTGTCCATATACCGAGGACGAAAAAGAAGATATAGAGCGGGTTCCATATGCCTCAGCTGTAGGAAGTCTTATGTATGCTATGGTGTGTATGAGGCCAGACATCGCTCATGCAGTTGGCACAGTTAGCAGATACCTTTCAAATCTTGGAAGGGTACATTGGAGTGCGGTCAAGTGGATTCTACGATACCTTCAGGGAACTGCTGATTGGAGACTTTCTTTTGGTGGTGACGAGCCAAAGCTGGTTGGGTATACCGATGCTGATATGACTGGAGATGTAGACACGAGACGATCGACTTCGGGCTATGTGATGATGTTTGCTGGAGGAGCGGTATCGTGGCAGTCACGGTTGCAGAAGTGTGTTGCCTTGTCGACGACAGAGGCATAGTACATTGCGGCGACGAAGGCTTGCAAGGAGTTGCTGTGGATGAAAAAACTGTTGCAGGAAATGGAGCTGAAGCAAGAGCAGTATACTTTGCTTTGCGACAGTCAGAGTGCTATTCATCTTGTGAAGAATCAGACCTTTCATAGCCGGTCCAAGCACATCGAGACTCGGTATCATTGGATACAGGATGTGGTTGAGAAGAAGGCCGCAATACTTGAAAAGGTCCATACTGATGACAATGGAGCGGACATGCTCATGAAGGTTCTACCAAGAGAGAAGTTTGAGTACTACAGGCGGATCGTCGGGATGACGAGTTCCTCCACCTAGTTGTGAAGGGGGAGATTTATTGGAGTGGATGGAATTTCCAACCTATGTGGAGAATACTTCGGAGAGCGACGAGCGCCATCCGTGTGTCGGAAAAGCTCGGGGAGTCCATGGATTCTATTTTGGAACATATATGGTAAGAAAATATATGATTGGATTTTCATATTTACTTTGATCATATATTTATGATTGGACCCTTCATATAGTAGCTTTTCATATAATTGGACTTCCAATTATGGCAAGCCAATTATGATTGAATTTCCATTAAATATATGATTGATGCATATTGGAAATTTCTATATATATTGGCCTTCCATGTATAGATTACCAAGGGATTATAAAAGGGTGATGCATGGTAGTTGTAAAATAATCTCAAAACAAGAGTGCTTTACAATCTTTGAGAGAGAGAGAGGATTAAGGACTACTGTGAAAGAGAGATTGCTTCGAATAATTTTTCGGCATCTCTTGTTCTTCGGAGTCCGCAATCAAAAATTTTCTTCCTTCAAGTGAGTTGTGGTGATCCGTGTTGGATCGGGAGGAGCTTGTAGAGGGTGTATTCCCTTTATTCCATTAGTGGAGGTTCTTCAGGGTTGGACTCCGATCGTCTCGTAGTTTTTTTCGCAAGAATTTTTCACGTCAAAAATCTTTGTGTCTGCGATTGTGTTTGGCATTTTTGGTTTGTGTGCTTTTGCTCGGTTCTCTCGCAGAACTTTCTGGTTTGTGGAAACGGTTTTCGTGCTTCGTTCCCAACAGCCTTCACTAATGAAATAAAGGAGTAAACCCTCTACAAACTACTTCCGATCCAATACGGATCCCCACAACACTTGGAAGCAAGAATAATTGATTACAAGGCTACGAAGAATAAAGACGACGAGTAGAGATTATCCGAACACGATCTTCTTTCGAAAACGGTCTTCCATCCTCCTTCTCTTCCAAAGTTACAATGGCACTGTTGCCTCTTTTCTCTCTATTTTCTTCAATGTTGTGTTGTGTTTAGGGTTAGAAAAAACCATATATAAACCCCATAATCCGCAGCAAAACCTGTACCGTAGGATACGATCCAACGGTACAAAAATAATCTGAAATCAGCCTCAGTCCGTCGAAACAGAGTTCGGCCAGAACTGTGTGTTTTGGTGACAGAACAGTTCTGGCATCAAGGGTGCAGTGTTCGGCCCGAACTCTGCCCCCCCCCCCCCCCAAGGGTGCAGTGTTCGGCCCGAACTCTGCCCCCCCCCCAAGGGTGCAGTGTTCGGCCCGAACTCTGCCCCCCCCTCCCCCCCCCCCCCCCCCCCCCCCCCCCCCCCGTTCCATAATGCACTATGGTAGCTCCCGAGCTTCTTTTTCGTCTCCGAATGGCCTCGTTACCTCCTCGAGCTTCTTTGACACACAGACGGCGCTCGTCGCACTCCGGGATCTTCTCTACATAGGTTGGGAACCCCACCCACTCCAACATGATTTTGTTAGGGTTTGATTTGGAATAGTTATTTGCTACCATTTGTTTGTACGCATTTGGGTACCTGGGTTATATTTCTGCTACAATTAAGAGTTTTAGTCTCATGCTCTGGCTAGATATGATTAGAGGAGGCATTTCCATTAGCTACTCGATTTGTTAGCCGTTTTCTTGGTCCAACTTGAGGGGCCAGGCCCGCAGGATGGTGCATGTTTTATTTGGAACACTAGTGAAGGCCTTTAGTTGCAATAATCTCTACTATAAAATTACTAATGAAGGCTATTATGTGCAGAAATCGATCGCTACTATAAGATTGGAGTCTGTTCGGAGGGAAGCTCCAAGACGCCAAGGAGATGAATCAACCTAGCAAAAGTTGCAAAATAGTCTACAATCAAAATATATATATATATATATATATATATATATATATATATATGCAAATGACCTCTAGTCTAGTGGTTAAGAGAGATGGATGCAGGGGCGGCCCTGGCTCAGGGCAGGCCGGGCGACGGCCCAGGGCCCCCTGACGAAAAGGGACACCAACATGAAATTGTCTATAATAGAACTAGTATGTATCATGTGCTATTTTTAACAAATAACATTGTGGTGTAGTTGTTATAATGCTAGATTTATATTTAAGAGGTCCTTGGTTCAAATCTTGACTACAACAAAATTTTGTTTTATTTATATATTTTTTTTACATTATGTATGGGGGTCCATTTTGGATGTTTTGCCTCGGGCCCCCAACAGCTCAGGGCCGGCCCCGGATGGATGTGACCCGAGTGGTCAGGAGATCGATTCTCGGTGAGAGCGTTCGCCACAATTACCTTCTTTCAAACAATCAAAATATATATATATATATATATATATATATATATATATATATATATATATATATATATATATAATGACCTCTAGTCTAGTGGTTAAGAGACATGCATGTGGTCCAAGTGGGTCGGAGTTCGAGCCCCAGTGCTTCAAATATATATACCACTATATATATATATATATATATATATATATATATATATATATATATATATATATATGGGAAGGGATATTGCACCAAACTTATTGCATCAATTGTTGCACCAAACAATCTCAACCACACATTTATTTCTATCATGTGGTTATAAAGCATTCCATAAAGTTGTTGCCACGTCAGCATGCTTTATAACCACATGATTGAAATAAATGTGTGGTTGAGATTGTTTGGTGCAATAATTGATGCAATAAGTTTGGTGCAATATCCCTCCCCTATATATATATATATATATATATATATATATATATATATGACCTCTAGTCTAGTGGTTAAGAGAGATGCATGCGGCTCAAGTGGTCAGGAGTTCGAGCCTCAGTGGAGGCGAGTTCGCCACAAGTACCCATTGCTTCAAAAAAAAAAAAAAAAAAAAAAAAAAAAAAAAAAAAAAAATATATATATATATATATATATATATATATATATATATATAAAGACGAGACAAAAACAAACAAAATGAAGAAGAAAAATGGAATTGTCGGTTTTCGAACTGCGCTAGCTTCCCTGTCCATAACTGTGGAGCCTCCCCTTCGCGAGCAGAGACGTTTTTCTAATGTGAGTACATCCTTAGTTGGATGACCATGTTTCGGATGGGTAGTGGTCGTGGGATTTGTAGATGTTTTTAGGTGCGTTCCTAAATAACTGGAACGTGAAAATTTTCTCCAACGGCTTAAACTTGTGTCTTCGTTCGTTGGTCGTGTTTACGTACTAGCTAGTTGGGTTTCTGTGCTTCTTCTTTTCCTTTCCTCAATGTGTTACTTATTCTAGCTCATTTAGTTATTCTCCATATATCTTGCATGCATAAATAACTGGAACATGAAAATTTTCTCCCAAGGCTTAAACTTGTGTCGTCGTTCGTTGGTCGTGTTTACATACTAGGTAGCTGAGTTTATGTGCTTCTTCTTTTCCTTTCCTCAATGTGTTACTTAGTTAGCTCCTTTAGTTATTCTCCATATATCTTGCATGCATATTTCACCTTCTAGCTTTTGATGTCTTATTTTCTATTCCAACTAAAACTTTCTAGGTTCTTTCTCTTCGTGTCTTTAGTTTGTTTGTTTGGTGTAACAGTTGTTACGATGAGTGAACATGGAGCTAGTATGACATTGATGAAGTCAAATTCATCATTGGAAAGATAAAGTTCAATCCAAAGTGGAAGCAAAAGTTGAAGGCAAAGCTGAAGTTAAAGCCAAAGGCAAATAAGCAGAAGTTGAAGACAAAACTGAAGTTGAAGACAAAGAGTGACAACCAAAGGCAAAGAAGTAAAACTTGAAGACAAAGCTAAAGTGAAGGCAAAGAAGCAAAAGTTGAAGACAAAGGTGAAGTAAAAGACAGTCGAAGAAGCAGTCAAAATCGACCAAATCGAAACTAAAGCCGAAACCGCAAACAAAATCAATCTCGATCGATTCAGAAGCAACTACATCAAGAAGGCCACTCGAAGACGAAAACAAAGGCAAAGTCGCAGTGAACATTCACGAAATCGAAGAAGAAGCCCTACCAGAAGACAAAATTGAAGCTGAAATCTAAGTCCAACCCGACGATGCCGTAGCTAAACACGAAACCGGAGTTGTGGAAGAGCCCTTGAAGTAGTGGTATGTTTCTTATATTATCAGTTTTTGGATTATCGTTTATATTTTGGTATATACAGCTCTATTCACAACCCTTTTTTCTTGAGTCCAAAAAGTTTCTCAGTTAATCTGACGGATGATATGACAGATTGTTTGTACTTGAAAATAAACATTTATTGACAATAAACATTATTTACAAGACTCTATTACAAGGGTTGTCGCGTGCGCTTACAAACTTGACTCAAAGTGAACGCTGATGAGATAGTTGTTCCATACGTTACGTTTCTGTTTACAACCAACATTTCTTGCATCTGAAATTGGGAAAAGTCGAGTCATTCCCGTTGGACTAGTGCAGAATCTTTAAAATTTGAGTAAGCCTTCGCACTCGAGCAATACTTCAAAACGTTCAAGCGTCATCTTCAGTTCTCTGGCACACCTCCCTGGTTCGCAGCACCTGTGGAGACGAGGGTCGGCAAAAATTGATCCCATGATCTCTTTATTATAGAAATATGTGAAGCAAGCAATACATTTAGTAATCTATCTAGCCATTCTAGTAAATTTTATGTAAGCGATTGATAGGATATAACAAATATAACTATGATAAATCTTACCCACGGCAGAGCCTCTGCCCTTGTATAAATCTTACCATGTTCTTTCCTGTTTACTTGATATCATTAGTTGAAACAATGCGATGTCACTGACAATTCAAGCCATCATGAAGATATAGCTTGGTTTAGACAGTGACCCTTTCAGCGAGGATAGCGACCCCGCTAAAAGTTAACCCGTGTTAGTATCCAGCACAACTATCTTGTTTCTTCTAGGTCGAATCGGTTCTGAGGCCATGGGTTGCCGTTCGAGAAAACGAAACCTTGTGCACAAATTATCGATGACCGTGCTAGACTAAACTAGTTACTCAAGTATGGTCTACGAATTCATAAGAAATTTAAACAATTTTAATGTGTTCCGCCTTATCGTTGCATTCATTAATTGATTAATTCTTTGCTTAACACAGATCTATAACATACATAACATAAATAAACATGTAGCAATTTTATGATATAGCACTTCTATAGCAAGTATACATAAGTAAACATGCAATAGTTCTATGATTCACAATTCTATAGAAATAAGCATTTCACGTTGTGTCTATGCATCTAAATCTAACATTTCATTTTATCGTTATCGATGATGGATTGGAAAACAAGTGGGTTAAGGAGAGAAAGGTCAAGCCACTGACCATTAATTAAATGGGGCAAGAGAAAGATGTCGTCTACGTGATGCGTCGCGTACGTGATCACCTGCAATCACATAAGCAAATGATCAACACTCTTCCCTCTCTCAGGATTCGATACGAAGTACGAAATTCAAAGAACGCATGCAATAAAATCCGTCGAAAATATTTTCGAAATAACATTCATAAAACCAACGCGAAAAGGGAAAATGCGGCTTCGAAAACCAAGCAGCGGACAGGTCTCTCGTGACTCAGCCGCAAAGTCATTCCTCGAGATGCAACCTGCTGAATATGAGACTTGATTCCAAAGAAACTGATCTATAACGAGAAAATGTTCTTGATTCAATCTGTCCTGATCAATCAATATCGATAGTTGTTAAATGCGCTTCTCGCGAACGAGGAATGGAGCACGATGTTGAGACGTGACACTACAGCCTTTGACTGCTCTTTGTTATAGCTTTTATGTGTCCAAAAATTTTCATTCCCAAAACTCGGAGGAGTTTTTTGAACCCACATAGTTTAACTTTAGGCTCAGCCCCGACTGTAAGCCCCATGAATTTTAGGATTTATTTTTAATTTTTCTGAATGAATTATTTTCGATAAATATTCTATTATTTAATTGTTTAGATCATTAATGTTACTTTCTGTAACTTTGACTTCTGGAGTGTCAGGGATGCCAATCTCTGTAAACTCTCTTTACGAGTTTTGAAGTAGACAAAATTATCTTCGTTTTGATATATCATGTCCCACTTGAATTCGTTCCCTTGTGCTCTTTTTGTATCGCGCAACTTCGGGTCAACTTAGACCAATTAATCGTTGAATAATTATTCTCACTTTTATCTTTGATCATCGTTTGTACGTTACCGTGGCTTTTAATTTAGGAGCACCAGACCAGTCGTTTTCTCAGAACCAACTTCTCATGAATGATCTACTTGAGATGCTCTTCACCCATGACCTTCGTGTCCCACTCAGATACTCCATTTTGTACTTCATTTTCTTCGCACAACTTTCGGGTCAATTTAGGCCAATTAATTATCTACAGTAAAACCTGATTTAATTTTCAATTTAATTTCGGGACCCGACATCGATCCAACCTAGCCGACCCAAAGTATGGACGTGGCCCATATGAAGCCAATTACCCACATGAAACTTGTGTCCCATTTATTTGGGTTCCCACATGTTATTTATTTACCCCTGATTATAAATACCTATTTTAATTCAATTATTGCACCCTGTCCAATTTTGACCCGACCCGGCTCGACCGAACCCAAACCCAAGCTCCATGTTGTCCTCCCATGACTACCCAAACACCCCACATAATTTTCCTATTTTTCCTATTTTGAAAATATCTTCCTCTCTCTACATTACAAATATCATATATATATATATATATATATATATATATATATATATATATATATATATATATATATATATATATATATATATATATATATATATATATATAAATAACACTCTCTCTCTCTCCTTACACACCACCTCACCCCCTCCCCTCTCTCTCTCTCTACCAGCACACATTTTCTCCCCCCCAACCGACCTCCTTTTTCCCTCTATCTCAAATATCTATCTCTCTATTATCACTCTCACTTTTTCTATATGTATATTAATATATTTATACACACACATAAACATCTCATTCTCTCTCTCAACAAACACAACATATACACAGCACCCCCTTGGTGGCCGAGCATCACCACCACCCTCACCATCCTTCTTCCCATCTCCTCCTTCCTCCTTCCTCATCCTCTTCATCATCAAGTTCACCACCCTCACAAACTGCCACCACCACTAACTATCATCACCACCACCACCCGTACAGCCATTCCTGTCGTGCCCCGACGATACGCCGTCGTACGCCGCCGTACCGCGTCGCCGTAGCCGCCGTGCGCGTGCGCTGCAGCAGCAGCGCACTGTGCACAGCCGTGCCCCTGGCCGCGCGCCACTACGGCGGTGGCCGTACGCCACCACGTGGCCGGCCCGCCTCCGCGAGCTCCCCACGCCTCCGGCGAACCCGGGCGACCACCCTGGGAGAGTCTTCGGCCTCCCCGACGTGTGAAACACACGATTCGTGCGTTTGGCACGAGATCCCGTCGGCGCGCGCGAGTTTGGAACTCAAAATTTGTGTCTCGTCGTAGCGACTTCTTGCGGATTTTTTGGTCAATCCGACCGTTAGATCGACAAACTCTTTAGTCTGTCACAATCTCGATATATCCATCTTCACTCTCCTCAAGTTTCGTCCGTTAATTACGTCGTTTGAGATATCAAAACTGGCCACCAAGTTGACACTTTAAATTAAACTATTTTTGGACAGTTTTGTGGAGCCGACTTCGTCAGCTCGTAACTCCGCCATCGCAGCTCCGGTTGGCGCGCTACCAGTTCCTTTGCACAGCTGGTATAACCCTCTTCCTGCCCCTTAAGTTTCATTCCATTATAAGTACGTTTGGTTGGTCGAATTCGACGCCAAAGTTGGCCGTCCGAATTCCTTAATTTACACTTGTTAAATTCTATTTTTGAACCCGGGACTCCGGATTCAATTTCTGACACCACCAGTAGACTCGTGGCATCGTTCTGGCATGTTTTCATATAAAGTTTACTTAATTTGGAGAACGTGGGCCCTGGCACGTATTTCGGTACAAAGTGGGTCCCATATTCTGAGTCAACGAATCACTTTGAGATCGGCTCATCGGAATCCAATTTCGGATATACCGTAGAGTTCGTGTCGTCATTCTGGACTCGTTGACATATAATTTGCTGAGTTTTGAAGACATTTGCTCTGGCACGCATTTCGGTGCAAATTGGATTCTAAATGTTCGCGTCAACGTGTCATTTTGAGATCGGCACATCGAAATTCCATTTCGGACATACCGTTGGGTTCGTATCATCATTCTGGATTCGTGAACATATAATTTGCTAGGTTTTGTAGACTTCTATCCTGACACGTTTTTCGGTGCAAAGTGTGTCCAACGGCGGACATCATTTCGACCCAAAATTACTATTTTATCCCTGTATCTAAATTGGACTTTTGGGTAGGCTATTCTAGCTAATTTGACTGTTCTGGACACGTTGGTGATATTTATTTTATCATCCGACAACATCTGTAGATTTTGCTTATGTATCATCCTTAATTTGTAATTAATTATTTTTTCAAAAATTGTTACTTTTGTTTTTGAATATATATATATATTTTAATTTCTGTAAAAATCTGGAAAAAATTGTATTTAAATACTATGTTAATTTAGCTAATTTATTATAATTTTTCCAGCATTTAATAAGTACTTTTGTTATTTTATAAAAATAGGAAAACAGAACTCATTTTCAGGATACATGTGTTTGTTGATTTTTAATAAATATTTATGTGGGTTTATAAATTCCAGAAAAATTAGTATAAACTTGTATAATTAACAAGGATCATTTTGGTACTTTATTTTATATATTTTTGAGCTTTTTGTCTATCTCAAAAATTGTTGGAACTCAGTGAACAGTTTGATTTAGTTATTGAATAATTACGACTTTCAATATTTTGTGTTGTATTGGATTATTGTAGTATTGGACCTCACCCTACACTAGTGTAAAGGCCCTAGAAAATTAGTTTGGATATAGTGGCACTCCACATTAGACTTTTATGCTAGGTCCCCACTTGGCTAGTGTCCAGTTAGGAGTCGTGTCACACCACTAGTGTAAATTTTTTTACATAACTTAGAGGCTGAGTTTATATATCATTATTGACAGGACATCGGACATCTATATCTTCGTACTAGTATTCTTGCTTTGCTCGAGGCAAGTACATCTGCAAACTCATTTACTGTCTTTTAATGCTAGAACATGTATTAACCCTGTTAAAATACTGATCCTTGAGGTAGCAAGTTAAATCTTTACATGTTATTTTCAGTACCTACCATGCTTAGGACAGTTCTTATATCTTCACATGCTTCTTACTGGTTCTCAGTGCATGTTTTACCATGCTTATACTGCTCTCAGTATCCACCACGTTTTATACTGCTCTCAGTACCTGCCATGCTTATACTGCTCCTAGTATCTTTCACATGTTTTTACTGTTCTCGTATCTCTCACATGTCTTTAATGTTCTCGTATCTCTCACATGTTAGAATCTGGATTATGGAGAAACTGATAGTTGAGTATGTGATCATGCCCCCCTCTCCCGTACGTATGTACCGAGCAAGATTGACATTTTATATGTATACCTTGTCGTAGGCGCACCAGTTGTATCTGTACATATGTACATCTATCGCTTGTTTACTTGTACGGAAGTACATTTTAGATACTTGTACCGCAGTATATTTTACACCTATTGACGATCACGTACCTGCTACAGTTTTAAACATTACATATACATCTGTCTATATGACATATGTGTCATTGCCATGATAGATTATGAGATACCATGATTCCAGATATGCCATGTTACTATGATACTGTGATCCCAGTTGTACCATGAGGCCATGTTTCCAGTATTACCGGTTTTATAGACTTATCACACCATGTTTCTTGTTGTACATCTCTTTCATTATATATTCAGTACTTTAGTTGTAGAGGTTGTACTTGCTCCCGTCCTGACAGGATAACGTTGTAGGTTTACTTTTCGAGGAGGAAATGCTATGTGTTACGTATTATGGTACTGCATTGAGGACCTGGCCTTAGCTCCAGAAGAGGCTCCAGCGGGGAACCTTGCTTAGATATTTTTCATGTATTTTGAGACTTAGACTTTGTTTTGAACTTATATTTGGATACTGGACTTTGTCTCCAGTTAGATACTTTTGAAGTGTATTATTAAGTCTGTGCTTGTTTACTTTCGCTTATAGATGCTGTGTTGTGATGAACCTTTAAATGTGATATTAGAACTGTTAGCAGCTTAGATCCTTTATTGTCTATTCTTAGAACAGCTTACTACGCTTTAACCAAGCGTAGGCTGGACATGGCTTGGCCCGGCCCAACAATTTGGGTAACGGGTCGTGACATATTTTTAGTGGCGGTCCATGCAGGTCCAGACTTAAGTTGTTTGGTTACGTTATTGTACCAAGCATGTCTGCAATTAGGATCTAGGATAACTTGTTAACACTAGGGATAAATATTTAGAACACCTAGAGGATTTCTAGGATTGCAACATAGGAAAACTCATCACAGCATAGGACCGTTAACTGTATTTAGTCTCTTGCTTAAAATTCAGTGGGTTACAATTTTGACCAGGATAGTACCCTTGGGATGACCCCTGAGGATCTCACTCTAATCTTACCTAGAAATATGTTTCCACTTATTTCCATTTGCTCTTTCTTAAATTCGTTGTTGAATTTAATTCCTGATTTCGTTGTTGACTTTGATCTTGCATCGTGATAAATTTTGTGGATTGAATTATGATATATCCTGATAAGGTAAATGTCTGCTTTAGTTATGGAGTTTAAAATTTATCGCAACCATATTAGCTGGTATGACAAAAACATAGGGCCTGATTTTGGGTATACTTATCCTAGTTATGGAATTTAAATTTTCTCTCAGCCATACCGGTTGGCGTGGCGAAGATTCTAGATAATATAATTTTAGGGTGTATACCATAGTTATGACTCTATCGTTTATTGCATCTAAGCTTACTTGTGTGGCGAAAATTCTGGCAACATGATTTCAGGAAGACGCGTATGGTTATCAGATCATATCTCAACTTGGTTCACTTTGTTATAACCAAATAAGCAAGAATAAATTCTTATTATCATTCTTCCCCGTCTTGATTAACTCTGTTCTATCTACATCCACAACTAGGATTACTGGTTCTCTAGGACTCTTCGATAGGATTGCTTTCATGTTATCTTTTTGGACATAATTATTTTTGTGTTCCATCTTTTCTATGACTTGACTAAACTCTTCTTTGTTAACCACTTGGGTAATTCTTCTCGTTATGTATCCCGTTGTCTTCGTACCATTCTTGGAGATATTCCGATAAACTTTTCTGTCTTGCTTGACCCTTTAACTTGTTTGGACACTATTATGGATTGCTTGACCCAGTCTTAGGCCTTGTTACCTTCTATTTGATAGACGACCGAAATAGCCAAACTTTGTTAACTGATTCTATAGTATAACTATAAATGTATTGTGTGATTGTGATAAATACTTTTTCTAGGGATTGGTTAGATTAAGCTTATAGGACAAGTATGGGTGTCTGACTGTAGCAGACTTGGAAACCATTAAGAACGATTGTATTGGTAGTATGACTTGATATGGTATCTAAGATGGAATAATGATATTATATTGTTGTGACTATGGATTGAGGATTAGAATCTTGTACATAGCAGTTTGAGGATTTAGCATTTGTAGAATTTTGGTTGGTTATCTATAGCTAATTACATGTGATTAGAGGGTAGATCGATATGTGGAATGATATAGAATAAGTTAGAATAGGATATAATGTTGCATACGAGATCGGAAAGATATCCGTTAAAAAGACAAGGAACAAGACAAAGACATATGTACATTGGTAATTAATAAATCGGGGAGTTTTGAAATCGAGGATTTATATTCGGAGGACTTGTTGAGTAAAAGAAGAAGGCTCTACACCAAGGATAAGAATTGAACGTATAATTTCAAGGAGAAACTGAAGGAAAGGATTGACGACAAATGATGCTAAGAGCCTGTGGATTGATATAATAAGGATACTTAGGATATGATAAGGAAATCAAGTATTTACAATTGAGGTTGGAAATATGGTTGATGATCAAGCATTGTTTGCTTATGAACATACCCAGAGAATGACCTATAGTTTAGGGTATACATAAAGATTCCTTGTTAGTATGAAAGATTCTAAAGGATACATGATATAGTTTATGATAGAAGGACCTTTGTAGAACCTGAACCAAAAAGATTGTAAAGAGAAACAGGACAGATGATTACAAGGGTAGCAGATTGAGTATCGTAGCCAGAGCAGCTACATGTTATAGTTTGACCTATTGGATAATTTTTAATTTCGAGGACGAAATTCTTGTAAGGTGGGTAGGATGTAAGCCCCCTGAATTTCAGGGTTTATTTTTAATTTTTCTGAATGAATTATTTTCGATAAATATTCTATTATTTAATTGTTTAGATCATTAATGTTACTTTCCGTAACTTTGACTTCTGGAGCGTCAGGTATGCCAATCTCTGTAAACTCTCTTTACGAGTTTTGAAGTAGACAAGATTATCTTCGTTTTGATATATCATATCCCACTTAAATTCGTTCCCTTGTGCTCTTTTGTATCGTGCAACTTCGGATCAACTTAGACCAATTAATCGTTGAATAATTATTTCTACTTTTATCTTTGATCACTGTTTGCACGTTACCGTAGTTTTTAATTTAGGAGCACCAGACCAGTCGTTTTCTCAGAACCAACTTCTCATAAATGATCTACTCGAGACGCTCTTCACCCATGACCTTCGTGTCCCACTAAGATACTCCATTTTGTGCTTCATTTTCTTCGCACAACTTTCGGGTCAATTTAGGCCAATTAATTATCTACCGTAAAACCTGATTTAATTTTCAATTTAATTTCGGGACCCGATATCGACCCAACCTGGCCGACCCAAAGTATGGACGTGGCCATATGAAGCCTACTACCCACATGAAACTTGTGTCCCATTTATTTGAGTCCCTACATGTTATTTATTTACCCCTGATTATAAATACCTATTTTAATTCAATTATTGCACCCTGTCCGATTTTGACCCGACCCGGCTCGACCGAACCCAAACCCAAGCTCCATGTTGTCCTCCCATGACTACCCAAACACCCCACATAATTTTTCTATTTTTTCTATTTTGAAAATATCTTCCTCTCTCTACATTACAAATATCATATATATATATATATATATATATATATATATATATATATATATATATATATATATATATATATATATATATATATATATATATATATATAAATAACACTCTCTCTCTCTCTCTCCTTACACACCACCTCACCTCCTCCCCTCTCTCTCTCTACCAGCACACATTTTCTCCCCCCCAATCGACCTCCTTTTCCCCTCTCTCTCAAATATCTCTGTCTCTATTATCACTCTCACTCTTTCTATATGTATATTAATATATTTATACACACACACATAAACATCTCATTCTCTCTCAACAAACACAACACCCCCCCTTGGTGGCCGAGCATCACCCCCACCCTCACCATCATTCTCCCCATCTCCTCCTTCCTCCTTCTCATCCTCTTCATCATCAAGTTCACCACCCTCACAAACCACCACCACCACCACTAACTATCATCACCACCACCACCCGCACAGCCATCCCCGCCGTGCCCCGGCGATGCGCCGTAGCACGCCGCTGCACTGCGCCGCCACAGCCGTCATGCACGTCTGCTGCAACAACAACAGCGCACTGTGCACATCCGTGCCCCTGGCCGCGCGCCCCTATCGCGGTGGCCGTGTGCCACCACGTGGCCGGCCCGCCCCCGCGAGCTCTCCACGCCTCCGGCGAACCCGGGCGACCACCCTGGGAGAGTCTCCGGCCTCCCCGACGTGTGAAACACACGATTCGTGCGTTTGGCACGAGATCCAGTCGGCGCGCGCGAGTTTGGAACTCAAAATTCGTGTCCCGTCGCAGCGACTTCGTACGGATTTTCTGGTCAATCCGACCGTTGGATCGACGAACTCTTTGCTCCGTCACAATCTTGGTATATCCATCTTCACTCCCCTCAAGTTTCGTCCGTTAATTACATCGTTGATACATCAAAACTGGCCACCAAGTTGACACTTTAAATTGAACTATTTTTGGACAGTTTTGTGGAGCCGACTTCGTCAGCTCGTAACTCCGCCGTCGCAGCTCCGGTTGGTGCGCTACCAATTCCTTTGCGCAGATGGTATATCCCTCTTCTTGCCCCTTAAGTTTCATTCCATTGTAAGTACGTTTGGTTGGTCGAATTTGACGCCAAAGTTGGCCGTCCGAATTCCTTAATTTGTATTTGTTAAATTCTATTTTTGAACCCGGGACTCCGGATTCAATTTCTGACACCACCAGTAGACTCGTGGCGTCGTTCTGGCATATTTTAATATAAATTTGTTTAATTTATAGAACATGGGCCCTGGCACGCATTTCGGTGCAAGTGGGTCCCATATTCTGAGTCAATTGGTCACTTTGAGATCGGCTCATCGGAATCCAATTCCGGATATACCGTTGAGTTCGTGTCGTCATTATGGACTCGTTGACATATAATTTGCTGAGTTTTGAAGACATTTACTCTGGCACGCATTTCGGTGCAAACTGGATTCTAAATGTTCGCGTCAACGTGTAATCTTGAGATCGGCACATCGGAATTCTATTTCGGACATACCGTTGGGTTCGTATCATCATTCTGGATTCGTGGACATATAATTTGCTAGGTTTTGTAGACTTCTATCCTGACACATTTTTCGGTGCAAAGTGTGTCCAACGGCGGACATCATTTTGACCCAAAATTACTATTTTGCCCCTGTGTCTAAATTGGACTTTTGGATAGGCTATTCTAGCTAATTTGACGTTCTGGACACGTTGATGATATTTATTTTATCATCCGACAACATCTGTAGATTTTGCTTATGTATCATCCTTAATTTGTAATTAATTATTTTTCCAGAAATTGTTACTTTCTGTTTTTGAATTTATATATATATATTTTTTAATTTCTGTAAAAATCTGGAAAAAATTATATTTAAATACTATGTTAATTTAGCTAATTTATTATAATTTTTCCAGCATTTAATAAGTACTTTTGGTATTTTATAAAAATAGAAAAACATAACTCATTTTCAGGATACATGTGTTGCTGATTTTTAATAAATATTTATGAGGGTTTATAAATTCCAAAAAAAATAGTATAAATTTCTATAATTAACAAGGATCATTTTGGTACTTTATTTTATATATTTTTGAGCTTTTTGTCTATCTCAAAAATTGTTGGAACTCAGTGAACAGTTTGATTTATTTATTGAATAATTACGACTTTCAATATTTTGTGTTGTATTGGGTTATTGTAGTATTGGACCTCACCCTACACTAGTGTAAAGGCCCTAGAAAATTAGTTTGGATATAGTGGCACTCCACATTAGAGTTTTATGCTAGGTCCCCACTTGGCTAGTGTCCAGTTAGGAGTCGTGTCACACCACTAGTATAAAATTTTGTACATAACTTAGAGGCTGAGTTTGTATATCATTATTGACAGGATACCGGACATCTATATCTTCGTACTAGTATTCTTGCTTTGCTCGAGGTAAGTACATCTGCAAACTCATTTACTGTCTTTTAATGCTAGAACATGTATTAACCCTGTTAAAATACTGATCCTTGAGGTAGCAAGTTAAATCTTTACATGATATATTATTTTCAGTACCTACCATGCTTAGGACAGTTCTTATATCTTCACATGCTTCTTACTGGTTCTCAGTACATGTTTTACCATGCTTATACTGCTCTCAGTATCCACCACGTTTTATACTGCTTTCAGTACCTGCCATGCTTATACTGCTCCCAGTATCTTTCACATGTTTTTACTGTTCTCGTATCTCTCACATGTCTTTAATGTTCTCGTATCTCTCACATGTTAGAATCTGGATTATGGGGAAACTGATAGTTGAGTATGTGATCATGCCCGCCTCTCCCGTATGTATGTACCGAGCAAGGTTGACATTTATATGTATACCTTGTCGTAGGCGTACCAGCTGTATCTGTACGTATGTACATCTATCGCTTATTTACTTGTACGGAAGTACATTTTAGATACTTGTACCGCAATACATTTTACACCTATTGATGATCACGTACCTGCTATAGTTTTAAACATTACATATACATCTGTCTATATGACATATGTGTCATTGCCATGATAGATTATGAGATACCATGATTCCAGATATGCCATGTTACTATGATACAGTGATCCCAGTTGTACCATGAGGCCATATTTCCAGTATTTCCAGTTTTATAGACTTATCACACCATGTTTCTTGTTGTACATCTCTTTCATTATATATTCAGTACTTTAGTTGTAGAGGTTATACTTGCTCCCTTCCTGACAGGATAATGTTGTAGGTTTACTTTTCGAGGAGGAAATGCTATGTGTTACATATTATGGTACTGCATTGAGGACCTGGCCTTAGCTCCAGAAGAGGCCCAGCGGGGAACCTAGCTTAGATATTTTTATGTGTTTTGAGACTTAGACTTTGTTTTGAACTTATATTTGGATACTGGACTTTGTCTCCAGTTAGATACTTTGGAAGTGTATTATTAAGTCTGTGCTTGTTTACTTTCGCTTATAGATGCTGTGTTGTGATGAACCTTTAAATGTGATATTAGAACTGTTAGCAGCTTAGATCCTTTATTGTCTATTCTTAGAACAGCTTACTACGCTTTAACCAAGCGTAGGCTGGACATGGCTCGGCCCGGCCCAACAATTTGGGTAAAGGGTCGTGACACCGACTAAGGGAAATAGATTTATGTTAATGTATCAAAGGCCTAGTAATCATGGTCTTCATTGTAACATTTCTTTATGATATAATATATCTTTTCAAAAAAGAAAAACGTGTTATTTAGTTTTAAGGTATGGTATGATTTTTTTAGGTGTCTAGCATTACGCACGGGACTTTGTGCATGTTGCATTGTATATCTTTTGGACCTACTATCCAACTCCCATCATTTTATAAATTGAAGGCATAATATGCCCCCGTTACTCAATCCACTGACCTTCCGTCACCCAGCCAGGGTCTTGTACATGTCATCGGTAACCACAAGAGTCGCTCGAGTTCACAGTCTCGTGTAATATTAAAAATTTACATTTAGGTATCCATATTGTGGGTCTTGTCCTAACGGTTGGCTGACCGTCCAAATGGAGACATAAACGTAAATTTTGAATATTATACCTAACCCAAAACTAAATAAAAATATGTGAGGGTTGTGTGATTTGGATTATTTAGTTTTGCATGGTATGAGTTACGAGACTTGGATTATTTAGTTTTGTCATGACCAATAGAGAATGAGACTTGTGACACTATTTCACAATCTTAGCAGCCACACAACCATCCTTGCGGCAGTTTGATAGAGATGACATTATTGATATTGTGTATCGTCAGATGTCTCTCTCTTAGTCGCATTGTTGAATGTTGGCAATTCAAAAGTATTTGAGGGTTGTGGGACTACTGAGGTCAAGATAGAAACAAACAACATTGTCACAAATCTTATTCTCAATTGATCATAAAAATAAATAATCCAAGTCCCACAATGCTTACCATGCGAAACTAATAAGCGATCATCCCAAATCAACAGTTAGGCCGAAATCAAAACCATATCTTCTAATATTATGTGAGATCCTAAAACTAATAGCCCAAGAAAATAAGTGACTTGTAATGTAGCATCCAGAAATGTAAAATTAGTGCAGGAACATTGCTCGGGAAAAAGAGAAAGAAAACAATAATATAATATACTTTCCACAGAAAAAAAAAGTAGAGAGAGAGAGAGAGAGAAGATATACATGAAAAATACAAGTTCCCATGATCTAAGAAAACAAATTGTGGCATGCATCCACTTTGGCATGTCCTAGAGTTTCTTCTAAGAGCGTCGACTCTATTGTTGTGTATGATATCTTCTTGGAGTGTTTTTGGTTCTCCCATGTCGCTCACTACGCGGCACTGGTATGTCACCAACGGGACTGTCAATGCTAGTTTTAATCTATATGCAATCATCAATGTCTTCTTCTTCCCTTCTTCTTCATTCTCATTGATTGGGGGAGGGCTGTTGCTCCTCTCCTCCCTGCCAAGTCCACACAATGTCCTTAAGGGACGGCTTCAGTTCCTGGTTGCAGAACTGCTGGTACTCCAGCGTGTCCCATGCCGATTTCTTCACCTCCACCACGTGAAACGACGGCGTGACCTCGAAAATCTCCGCGTTGATCTCCAGGTGCCCCTTCCTCCCCTCCTTGCACCCCTCCAGCTTCACCATCCCGTTCTGCTTCTTCTCCACCTTGAAGTCGTCCATCTCCGCGATCTCCTCCAGCTTCGACACGATCGCAGACGCGGGCTTCAGCGTCGTGAACCTCGCCGTCGGATTCTGCCCGCTGTCCTCGAAGAGCCCCGAGATCGAACCCTTGAGAGAGAGAGATGATGTCGAACGCGTTGAAGCAGCTAGGCTTCATAGTACTTGAGCTCGACACAACTTGTAGTTGTTCCGTCTTACGTTCAGCTCCGTCTTCGTCGACGTCGTCCAAGAACTGTTCGGGCGTAAAGGCCCTGTCGATGTCGCCTAGCCGATGCGGGCGCGGGTGGTGCTGCGGCGGCTCGGCCGCGGGTTTGTATCCGTGTTTGAACCACGGGTTCTCGACCAGGTCGGCAATGGCGATCCGCTTGTTCGGGTTCGGGTCGAGTAGCTTGGTTATAAGCCTGCGGACGTCCGGCGCGAACCACTGGGGGCACCTGAACTCCCCTTTGCTGATCTTCCTGTACATGTTCATTAGGTTGGAGTCGTGGAAGGGGAGTACCCCGCCATGAGGACGAAGAGGATGACCCCGCACGACCAGATGTCAGCCTTCGCACCGTCGTAGCCTTTCTCGTTGATGACTTCGGGGGCAACGTAGGCCGGAGTTCCGCAGTGGTGTGCAGCAGCCCGTCCTGGCGCTGCGACTCTCCGAGCGCGCTGAGGCCGAAGTCGGAGACCTTGAGGTTGCCGTCGTCGTCGAGGAGGAGGTTCTCGGCTTGAGGTCGCGGTGGTAGACCCCTCGGCTGTGGCAGAAGTCGACGGCCTCGACGAGCTGGTGGAAGTACTTCCGGGCCAGGTCCTCCTTGAGGCGGCCGCGCGCGACCTTGCTGAAGAGCTCGCCGCCCCGGACGTACTCCATGGCGAAGTATATCTTGGTCTTGGTGGCCATGACCTCGTAGAGGCGGATGACGTTGGGGTGGTGGACGAGGTGCATGACGGAGATCTCGCGCTTGATCTGGTCGATCATGCCGACGCGGAGCACCTTCTCCTTGTCGATGACCTTGATGGCGACGCTCTGGCCGAGGAGAGCTTGCGCGCGTGGTAGACCTTGGCGAAGGTGCCCTGGCCGAGGACCTGGCCGAGCTCGTACCGGTGCATCAGAATGGAGCCTTTCTTGTCCATGGATGGACGTTTGACGGTTTTCATGCTCCACAACTTTTTTTTTTCTTCTAAACAAAAAGGAAGAGGAGAAGAGGAGGTTAGGGTGGTTGTTTTTTTGTCTGTCTGCAAATTGTACGGCTATGAGCCTCTCGATCCCTTTGCAATCGGAAAGCTGATATATATTTATGGAGACGAGGGAAGGCCTATCCAAGTGGCTCAAACTTGAGGTCCGTTTGGGAGCCATGTTATCTTCCTGATCAGCCATGTCATCTTCCTGATGGCATCCATCAACAGCACTCCCCATTGCCGATCTTCTCTTCTTCCTGAAGTTGCCTTCTCATCTTCCACAAAGGTATTCCTCTGTAGAAGTCATCAGTATTGATCTCCATTCCCTTCTTCATCCGTCATCATCTTCCTCCTCCGCTTTGTCATACCTCTGTCTCTCCTATGGATAATCCTCCACTGCCTAATTTCGAAGAAGTTCTCGCTAAATTCACCACCCTCTTCAATCCCACAAGTACAAATGACGACACAAACTCTTCTTCCTCCAGTAATTCTCAAGCGGATTGGAAACTACATCTTTTCTTCAAACCTCTGACCTACAAGATTTACCCACCTCGTATCATCATTTCAACAATTCCTAAACTTTGGAAAATCAAAGGTTCTGTAAAGGTTTCAGAATATTTCGAAGGATCTTTCTCTGCCAGATTTGATTCGGTGGATGATCTGGATCTTGTCTATAACAGTGGCCCTTGGAAGATCAACAATCATATGCTGATTTTTGAGAAGTGCATTCCTAGCAAGCCTCCCAGGGATTATCTTTTCAATGAAAGTGAATTTTGGATCCAACTCCATGGTTTACCAGTTAATCTTCTGACACTGGAGTTTGTTTCTGCTGTTGCGTCAAAGATAGGCAAAATCATTCCCCCAACACCACAGGAAGCAAGAAAGTGGGTTCTGTTTGCTAGAATCAAAGTCAAAATTGAGATCACAAAGCCTCTTCTTCGAAGTATCAAGGTGCCTATGGGTAAAGACTTGCATTGTGTTGTTCATATGAAATATGAGAGACTCCCAAAATTCTGTCAATTTTGTGGATGCTTGGGTCATAGTGTTAACAAATGCAGAATTCACAAAGCCTATTCCAATATGATCAATGACAACTGGTCGGAGAACCAAAAAAAATCATATTCGATCTCTACTTGACAAATGCCTTGATCTCTCAATCTGTGTTCATCATGCTGAAAGATTCAAAGCCAAGCACCAAATCCGAAATTTATCCCAAGGATCTCCTTCTACTTCAAAGTCTTCCATCCTCACTAATATTTCACCACTCCCTCCATCCTCTGTTATCTCACCAATGTCCATTGACCCAACTTCCTCTTCATCTTCAACCATACACCAACAAACTACCATCGTTACTTCCCATTATGAGAACCCAATTTCTCCATCTTTTTCAAATTCTACATCCATGGGGGCGGTGATCACTGATACTCCGGCGACGGTTACAGTTAGAGTATCGGAGGGCTCTGTGAAGGAGAAGGAGCAGTTACCAACCACTACTCCTACAATTTCGGTGTTACCAGTATTCCAAAATCACCCTCAGTAACTGTCAAATCTCCATTATCTAACAATTCTAATTTAACTTAAATTAGAATTTTTCAAAAGTCCATCCCATCCTATGATACTAACCCAGATCAAATCTTACCCGAGTCTAAAACAATTTCTTCATCTGAGTCATGTCTTCCTGTTAACACTACAGATTATTCCCTACCTCCAGATCTCCTACATCATTCACCTCAACATATTGACAACTCTATTAAGCATCATGTTAACATCCTTCCAATGCTCAACTCCAGTAATCCAATACTTCCAAATCATACTACCATTAATCCTTCATCTGACCATTCCTTTACCTCTCTTATCAATGCTTTCAACACCACCTCCTCTGTTCTGGAATCTGGAAGCAATGTTGACAAATCTATACACAATAACATTCCTCTATCCACAAACAATGCCAAGAGATCTAGAATGGTTATGTCTGACTCAAATATGGATAATGACTCTGCAAGACCTTTCAAACGACCCACACTTCACACCAATGATGATGTAAGCGTGGCTGGCCTGAACAGCCTCTGTCAAAATGATCTTCTCATGGAATTGTCGGGGGTTGAGGAATGACTCGAAAATTCGAACTCTCAAGTCATTCCTCCGTGCATCTAAGCCTAAAATCATATTCTCTCTGAAACTAGATGCTCGTCAACAGTAGCAAGTTACATTGCCCAAGATCATGTTTTTACTAATTTCAGTGTTATTTCATCGAATGGTTTTTCTGGGGGTCTTCTACTCTGTTGGGACTCGGAGATGATGATTGATGTATTATCAACTACTGCAAATTGTATGCACATATCTATCCAACAATTTCGAAATTCTCCAACCTGGCATATCTTTTGTTTATATGGGCCGACTCATGTAGCTGATAGAGAATCATTCTGGATGCAATTGGAGTATAAAGTTTCTTCTATATCATATCCTTGGATCTGTATTGGTGACTGTAACAGTATTTTATCTGCACAGGAGAAACGTGGTGGTAATACTTTCAACTATAATCACCACAAATTCTTTATCAATTGGTTTCACAGTGTTGCAGCAATGGACATTGATTATCAAGGACCAGCCTATACTTGGAACAATATAAGGAAATCTCCTGGTAATGTCGCGGAAAGACTAGACAGAGCAATGGTGAAAACCCAGTGGCGCACTCTCTATCCTAAAGCATGAATATTTCATCTTCCTAGTCTTAATAGCGATCATAACCCTATCCTTCTGCTACTTAATATATCCTCTAATAGAAGAAAATCACCACTGCGTTTTGAAGCCGCCTGGACCCTTCATGATGATTACCATCAATTCCTCCTTCATTCATGGACTCATACAAGATCATCCAATCTTCAATGTAAATTGATAAGTCTAGTTCCTCGACTACGTACATGGGGTAAATCTCGGCTGGATAACATCTCAAAAGACATCAAATTTTATGAAGACAAGCTGCTACATATCCAATCACAACAACCTACTGATATCATTCAAAGAGAAGACAAGAGTATTCAAATCATTCTCAACAAACTTCACCTACAGAGAGAACTCTATTAGAAGCAAAGATCCACTGTATCGTGGTTAAAGGAAGAAGACAAGAACACCAGATTTTTTCACTTATCTGCAACCACAAGGAAGAGTAGAAATACTATTCATAGCATCCAGAAACCGAATGGAGAGTATACTACTAATCACAAAGACATTGCTGACACCTTTGTTAACCATTTTTCCATATTATTTCAAAATATGGATTCCTCTCCTGTTCCAGCACATATATTGGCAGAACTTTCTCGAATATCAAATGAGGAGAACAAGTCACTGAGTCTTATTCCTGAAGAAGAAGAAATCCGAGCAACTATTATGAATATAGGGTCTTATAAATCACCAGGCCCCGATGGATCTCCTGCTGTCTTTTATCAAAGGAGTTGGGACCTATTCAAAGATGAGGTAACAATACTTATACAACAGTTTTTCAAAACAGGAATTATGCCACATTCCCTCAACCATACTCACATAGCTCTTATTCCAAAAGTACATCAACCATCTACTCCTACTGACTTCCGTCCTATTGCTCTTTGTAACATCCTCTACAAAGTTATTACCAAAATCCTTGCAAATAGACTGCGTCCCCTTCTCAACAAACTAATCAGTTCCTTTCAGAATGCTTTTGTTCCTGGACGTTTCATTGGCGATAATGTTGTCATGGCCCAAGAATTATTCCATTCCATATTGAACCACAGTCCTAGCAACAGCTCATTTGCTTTAAAATTAGATATGTCTAAGGCCTATGATCGACTAGATTGGGGTATTATCAATCAAACACTTTCTGGGTTTAGGATTAGTGATCTTTCTCATAAACTCTTCATGCAATGTGTCACTACATCATCCTTTTCTATTCTCGTCAATGGAGAACCCTCAAAAACCTTCCATCCACACCGAGGAATCCGTCAAGGCTGTCCCCTTTCCCCTTATCTATTTATCATGAGTATGGAGATCCTATCTACATTTATTAATATCATGGATAGGAATTTGTTCTATGACAGTATCACTCTTCCTAATTCTCCTATTCATTACTCACATTTAGCGTTTGTTGATGATCTCATTATCTTTGACAAATGTTCCCTTCATAATATCCATCAGGTCAAGATAATATTAAAAACATTTGAAAGTTGGTATGGACAGCATATGAATTTGGATAAATCTTCCATATTCTTTTCCAAGAAAATAGACTTGATCATGAGACAGCTTTATCTTCAATTATTGGGTGTTAAATTAATGAGCAAATCGGATAAATACCTTGGTCATCTCCTTCTCCAATCCAAGAATATTACATCAACCTACTCTAATCTAATTACTGCTACCTCTTCCCGTCTTCAAGGTTGGAAAAAAAAACCTGTTTATCTCATGTTGGCCGAACAGTCCTCATTAAATCCACATTAGCCTCCATTCCAACATATTATTTGTCTTCTTATCATGTCCCTCAAAAAGTCACAAACAAGCTTACCAGTTTGCAAAGAGATTTTTGGTGGGGTTCACTTGACAAGAGGAAAATTTATTATACTTCTTGGTCGGATATAACAAAGCCTAAATACCAAGGTGGATTAGGCATTCGAGATCCGCATATCACCAACCTATCACTTTTGCTCAAACTTGCATGGAGATTTCTTACAGACTGTTCTTCCGTATGGGCTTCTTTACTTGAGAAGAAATATCTCAGAAATACATCATTCTGGAAAGCTATTTCTTCCTCTTCAGCGTCTAGCATATGGCTCAGTATCCTGCGAAGTAGGGATTTTCTCTTTGATAATGTGCTTTGGTCAGTGGGTGATGGATCCAAAATATGTATCTGGACTGATCCTTGGGTCCCAAACAGGCCACATCATAAGGTGTATGGCTACCAATTTGCTCCTAATTGGGTTCAGAAGGTGAGTGAACTCATTAACAGAGATTCTCTCTGTTGGAAGGAAAACCTTATTCATATTCTATTCCCTCCGGATGAAGCTGTAGCCATTATGAAGGTCCCTTTATCAAGTAATTATTTGATGGACCAATTAATCTGGAAGCATACTAAAGATGGAATTCTTACCACTAAATTTGCTTATCGGGTTATTCATACCCAACTTCATATAAATGAGAGGAGTACAAATGATCTCAGATTCAAGGAGTGGAGTAAATTGTGGTCCATCCACAATATTTGTCCTAAAGTTCAACTATTTATCTGGAGAGTTATCACTGATTCCCTTCCAACTAATGTCAATATTCACAGACGAATTGAACATGTTGATGAAATCTGTTCAATCTGCAAGGTACATCCAGAAACTCTTGACCATTTAACTCTTCACTGTCCTATTATAGGTACTTCTTGGCAACATCATCCAATGCTAGCAAATCTTATTCAATACAACACTTCAGTTTCAAGTTTTATCAACAACTTGCTTACTGAGGGAGATCAAGACAAAATTTCAAATGCTTTTTATCATCTATGGTTCATTTGGAAAGCAAGAAACAAATTTATATTTGAGCAAAAATTACCATGTGGGAGGAAAATCAATGATGATGCGGTTAACATGAAGTTCTCTTATGAAGCTCTCAATTCTAAAGATTCTGTTACTAATCATTCTGAGATTATCAATCATAATATAACAAAGTGGATCCCTCCTCTGCCAAACATATGGAAGATTAATTATGATGGGTCATATTTAGATGGGAAGATCGCGGGTGCTGCTATTCTCCGAGACTCCAATGGTAAATTCCACAAAGCTCTATCCAAATCACTAGAAGGAGGAACACCATTAGAAGCGGAGGCTCAGGTCTAAGACTTGCCATAAACATCTGTAATTTGGCACAATTAAACGAAGTGATTATTGAAGGGGATTGCAGACCACTTATTGATACAATCAACAATAATGCATCAACCTATCTTTGGCAAGTTAGACATACAATTGAAGATGCAAGGAAAGCAATTATTTGTAATTCTGGTTTATCTTTTGTTTATGTCAATAGAAGTGCAAACAAATGTGCTCACTATTTAGCTTCTGATACTCTTCTTACTGGTCTTTGTAATCAGCTTCTTGACTACGATGATACCCCTCATTGTATTTCTAATCATGTCATTCAAGACTTGATTTCTGTACCTATTTAATCCAGTAATGCAATTTGCTTTCAAAAAAAAAGGTCTGTTTGGTCTGCAGAGTTGACAATCAAATATAATTAACATCTGGGCAATCTATTATAATTGGCATTATATTGTATATCTAATTCGAAAATTTTGGTTTGACTAATACAATGGTCATGATTATATTATATCACTTTTTTTGTAAATTTTTTTATTATAAAACTCATATAGTTACATTACAACTTAAAACTTACAAATTACAATTTTTTGACGAGACTTTGCATACGCTGCATTGCTTGCATTTTGGGCCCACTGTCCCAAACTTCCATCATTATTATAAATGAAAGTAATAATATGTCCCCGTAGTGCCATCCACTGATCTTTCGCCAACTAGCTAGGGTCTTATACCACTCATCGGTAACCACAAGAGCCACTCGAGTTCGGTTGTTTTTTATTTTTATTATTTTTATATTTTAAAATATATTAATTTATATATTTCTTATATTAAATTTAGTATTTTTCTTATTTTCAAATGTTTCTATATATATATATATATATATATATATATATATATATATATATATATATATATATATATATATATATATTATATATATATTGTGTAAGCTCTCTGAATTTTTATTAGACCTAATTAGAGCAATTAAGAATTTAATATGATTAATTATGATTTTCTAAGTTATTAATAACTTTCCACTTTTATTTTTGATTATTGTCGACACGTTATCGTGACTTTCAAATTAGGAGCACAAGGCTAGTCATTTTCTCCAAACCAACTTGTCATACATGATCTGCTCGAGACGCTCTAACCCCCATGACCTTTGTGTCCCACTCAGACACACCCTCTTGTGCTTCATTTTTATCACACAACTTTCCGAACATTTGACCCAATCTCGATTTACCCCACTGAATCACATTTAATTCCAACTTGTATTGGAGACATCATTTTGACCCAAACTTGTCGACCCAGGATATGGACACAGACCATTTTGAGCCTACTACACACATGCCACTAGTGTCCCATCCAATTGAGTTCCCGTGTACTATTTATTTAACCATGATTATAAATGGCTAATTTAAGTTATTTTAATTACTAGGACCCAATTGGGGCCCAACCCGACCCATTGGGACTCAACCCAAGCACCTTGACAACTCCACTTCATCATATCCACACACACACACACAACACCCTCTACTCCTACAAAACACCAAACACAAAAACCCTCACCATCACTCACACTTCCCAAGAAAACCCCCTCACCATCACTCTCCTTTTTATTAAACCCCCCTCCACCACCACACTTTTACTTTCTCTCTCCCCTCACCCCCAAAACTAACAGCCCACAAACACCCCCCCTCACTCCTACGGTCCTCTCTTCCTCTCTCCTTTCTCTAACTTACTATCACTCCCTTTTTTTAAAACCCAACACCCATCACTTCTCACTCTCCTCTCCCTATATTTCAAACACACCCACCCATCCACCATACTCTCTTTCTCTCTTCTAAGTACCTGTCATGACCTACACCCACTTTTCGGACACGAGCACGTGAGCAAGCCAACTACGTATCAAGCGGACTCCAGCCCCCTCGAATACGTAAATGCTGTCAAGGCTATGGTATACTGTCAAATCATGGCAATATCTCCAATCCACAATAAGTGTACGAAACATAAATGAACACTATGGGTCGTGGCCTGCAGCCCACTAACATAAATGTCTGATAAGACTCCAAAGAATATAATAAGAGTCCATAAACTGAATCAATAAATAGGATATCGCATGATAATGAAAGAAAAGCCCGAGCTGGATAATAAACGTGATATCAATACCTGAATCTCGCAAGCAATACCGTAATCATCCGAAACTCACAAGTGTCATAATCATCCGCCATCCCGAACTGCTAACTAACTCCACGTAATCACTAAACCTGAAAAGATAATCAGGTCCTTAGGGGACATAGCAAGATATATAAAAATATGCCTATCTAGCAGTTTAATCATGCATAAACTAAAAACATGATATAAGCAAGGACGAGACATACACTTGGCAAGAGACTACGACCAAACTGCTAACAAGTGACTAACGACAAGTGGCTACTGACAGGTGACTATGAACTGGAACACAAGAACAACTACACGTAACTGAACTGCTGGATGAACAAGTGAACACGAGATCAATGGAATACCAAATCCTCGCCCCGAGTGGACTCGCAGGTTTGAACTAATCACTAACCCTCGTCCCGAGTGTGGACTCGCAGGTTAGTTCACGGTAAGGCACCCTCGTCCCGAGTGTGGACTATCTAGTGCAAATAACAACATCCTCATCCCGAGTGTGGACTCACGGATGTAAACAGATCATGACAAACACCCTCGTCCCGAGTGGACTCTCTGGTGCCAAGGAAACAAACACCCTCGTCCCGAGTGTGGACTCTCTGGTTGAGGAAAAACGATACAGGAAAATAGCAGTTCAACTATACGTACTTGTTCCAAGAAACGACTCGGTCAGGGTACAGGTGAGACAAGGTATAACTCGATCAAGACACAGGTAAGGACTGCTCTAGCATGAACTATAATGTGAACAAGTCCAGTATAACTACACTATCAAGTCAAGCAAGACAATAAACTGGTGAACATGGCATATAGAAAATAGATAAATCAAGTCAACTAGGAAGTTAATGATAACATATAAGATCTATAGCAAATAGAGTATCTAATACAATAACAACATAAAAACTATAAACATAAAATTAAACTGTAAAGGGAGGCAAGGTATCTTGCCTGGAGGTAGCGCGAAGATCCAATAATACACCGTCAACTGGTAAGCCATAACGCCCAAATCTCACAACTATCTCCGAAAGCTGAAACAGACATTGCCAACATTCTCAGAACAGTCAAATTAGCTTGGTTTGCCTGTCCTTAAGTCCAATTTTGGACACAAGAGCAAAACGGTAATTTTGGATCAAAATGGTAATTTTGGGTCAAAATGGGGTCCACCGTTGGACCCGCTTTACACCGAAAAGTGTGTCAGAGTCAATGGCCTCTAAAGTCGTCAAACTACATGTCTACAAATTCATTTTGATGATACAAACCCAACGGTTTGTCCAATTTTGGATTCCGGTGGGTCGTGCACGAAATTGCCCGTTGAATCTGATTGTGGGGCCTACAAAACGGCGATCCGATCAACTGTCTCAGAATCGGACCAAACTTGGCATACAGGACCAGAAAAATAATACGGTCCTGTTAGTGAAAGTTTCGTTTCGATCTGATGAACATGCACAAAGTAATTGAAAAGTTTGCACAGAAGCCGATACGGTAAATTTTGACGGATACGCGTCAAATTCGTCGTGCACACGCGACAAATTTGAATTCTGTCAAAGCCCACACGTCCAAGAAGCCGTTATGCACCTTTCGATGCTTTTGGTTCGCGACCACATCGTCCGGATTGGCGGGACGCACGTCGTATCGAAGGTTTTTCGTAAATTTAAATGTTTTGAAAACAGGTTTTTATCAGTTTTGGACGTCCGATTTCTCGACGCACAGTCGACGAAATCCGATTCTACAAAAAAGAATTCAAAGCCCTATAGGGGGTCTTTAACTATTTTTTATTAATTTTGGAAAACTCCTAATGTCGTGATCATAACCTATCTCCCAAAACAGGGTTTTCAACTGAGACTGTTCTGTTTTAGCACAGAAAATCAAAATGGTTTTTCGAGATTTTAGAACCGATTTATCCACAGATTTAAATCTGTTTCAAAGAATTGACTTGATGGGATCTAGAGGTGTAGATGTTGTTGTTCTAACAAAACAACTGGATGGTAAATCGATTAAGAGATGGATGAGTAACATACCCGTGAAGTTGGGCTTCTAAGTACTGTTGTTGCTGTGCGCCCATGTTGTTGTTTTCCTCGTGGCCGACCGACGGTGGCACTCAGCGGCGCGCGTGCGTGCGCGGGTGGCTGGGGTGCACGCGTAGGTGTCAGGGAGGCGACGCTATCATGGGTTAGCCGAGGGCTAGGGTTTTGTGAATTCCTTCTCCTTTCGATATATATGCGCGTTCACATAGGTTCGAAAATATTCGGCTTGGGATTGCTTGGGAGCTCGACTAGGATTTGGCTGGGCTGGGCCTCAGCGGGTTGGGGTTTGCTGAGCTTGGCCTGGCTTTGTGCTTGGGGTCTTATTCTCTCTCTCTCTCTCATATATATATATATATATATATATATATATATATATATATATATATATATATATATATATATATATATATTATTCCATCAATAAAAATTTAAGTTGATATATACACTCATGCCATGGATACAAGTACCAATAATGAAATATTCTAAGTAACATCAATATTTACAATATAAAAATTCTTACTTTTATATACTAAAATTTATACAAATGAAATACAATTATATATATATATATATATATATATATATATATATATATATATATATATATATATATATATATATATATATATATATAAGCCTAATATTCATATACTATAAATATACTTATATATATATATATATATACACATGTATATATATAATCTAGATAAATCCCAAAATCCAATATACTTGTTAAAGAAATTATTTACTAAATTATCAATGAAACATTATTTAATATCAAGAACTCATAATATATATATATATATATATATATATATATATATATATATATATATATATATATATATATATATATATATAACTATATTTTGTGAAAATCGTCTACTAGGTTACCAAATTAAAATACTACTACCCAATGCATGTCTACAAGGACGTCTTGGAATGCACTACATGACTACCTGGACTTGGGCTTGGTTTGGGTCCAGTCTGGGCCAATTTGGTACAACCGGATCACTTAAACGTCAAATAATAATAATAATAATAAATAATTTAACTGTTTATAATGGTCATGTCACAACTTGGCCTGATTTTCCTAGTTAAAACACGCTTATGGCTTGGCCTTCCCCTACCATGGCTAAACACTAGTCATAGCACGCGACTGCACCATCCGTGCCATGATTGTTAGTCGTCTAGTACTTTAAAACTCAACCATGGCTAAAGTCATCTACCGTAATAATTAATTATATAATTCTAAAAATCACAATTTAAATCAAATAAATAAAAAAATATTTCAAAATTTTTTGGAAAGAGGAGTTACAGTACCCCCTACCCGACAGCCAAACACCCCCTCTCCCTTTCGGTCCTCTCTTTCTCCCTCCTCTCTTTCTCCCTTCTCTCTCTCTCTCTCAAACACACCCTCACCCCAACCCTCTATAACCCGACAGCTCCTCCCCCTCCTTCATCTTCACTCTACCACCTCCCTCCTTATCACCATCTCCTCATCCTCACCACAGCCGCAGCATCCCCTCACCAATAACCACCCTTCACCACCCCCATACAGCCACCCCCTCCCCGTAAGCCGGCTGCAGCTCCTCCTCCTTGGCCGAAAGCTCCACACACCACCACCACTTCTTCATCATCATCTTCCTCACCACCTCGTTCTTCATCTCCAACACAACCACCACCACTCACCACCTCCACCACAACCTCCCTCACCCTCCTTGGCCGACCACCCAGCCCCCATGGCCGACCACAGCCCCCCTAGGCTGGCAGCACCACCACCCCCCTCACCATCATCCCCCTCTCTTAGATACCCTTCTCTCATCCTTCCTCATATATATATATATATATATATATATATATATATATATATATATATATATATACACTTAAAGAAATGAGGAAGAAGGAGAGGAGGGATGTGTGTGTGTATACACACACACACACACACACACACACACACACACACACATACACACACACACACACACACACTTGTTCTCATTATCTATGGTGATTGTACTCTTGTATATATACATGTTCTATGTACAATCATACACAAACATGTGAATTCAAATATAGGATTAGTGTACGTACATCCCTATGCTTAAATATATACACTTGTCATGTGTAACTTGTTGTATGTACACTTGGATAAATGTAACGTAGTATAAGTAAGATATCTTGTACGCATAAGCATACCCTCTACTTTGTGTGTGATTAAATGCGTAGTTGTGGATATTCTTCTACCGTATCGTAAGTCTTGGTTGTGTAATTGTAGGTCTCTTGGAAGGCGTGATTGAGGCAGGAGGGACCGGAGCACTATTTGCGTATTGCGGGATTGAAGACAAGTATACCTTGCCTTGTACTACTGTCTTTACATATACATCATCATACTCTTGTTAGCATAGATTTGATTAGTGGAGCCCGGGATTACCTCGGGCATAGTCGATGTTGGCATCGACACTAGGACTACCTACTTGGCCTAGTTATAGACGACATACCCTTGGATTGTGGAGTTGTTGTTACAACTCTCTTGACCATGACACGTGTTACGACACGGCACTGAGTGAGATCAAATGATGGCACGCGCTGTCGCTCTCGACTGTCCATCAGTGCGAGTGGCTCGTGCGACGGCACATATAGGTTAGCGATAGTCCTAGATAGATGACTCTTCATAGAAAGTAGATATTGGGTCGTGGATGCGACTTATACATCACGGGACAAAAAAGACAACCAGTAGGCGTATGGGACAGACAGTTACATTATTTTATGTTAGCCTTAGTGGGGACCCGATTATCGGCATGTATACTTACTAGTGGGTATATCCGGCAGCGGCCACTAGCTACGCGCTAGGTTCGGTCGGAAGGTACGCTAGTATTGTGCTAATCGGCTCGTGATCCGACGTTCGGCCCGTGTTCCGACGCAAATTATTCGGCTCGTGATCCGACGTCGGCCCGTGCTTCGACAAACTTATTTTCACCTACCCATACGTTCCAAAGTTGTCTTTGTATGCATTCACATAGATTGGTTAGCGGTTTCCCCTTATGTTAGATCAGTATTTACTTTATGGCATGTTCTTATTTGTATCTTGCTATGTCCCCTGAGGACCTGGTTCTTTTCCAGATCCCGACGAGCACACATACTCGACGATATACGGTACCGGAGCTGAGGCGAAAGACTTTGCTGAGGACTACGAGGTCTACCCCGAGGAGTTCCCTTGACCTCGGTATGCTACTACTTGGGCTGAGAGTTTCATATCTAGTTAGCTGATACTCTTAGCTAGTTATCTTCCATTCATGTACTTTTATTTTGATGTACTGTGGGACTGTTTCCACCAGACCTATATTTTCTTTCAGTTGTATTTGGACTTTCAGACTACTCTGTGTTTATATTCAGTACTTTAATTCTTTCTATGTTATCTGTGGATGAGATTGAGATTATTGCCTGTGTTGGTTAGTTACTTTTACAGCGTAGTACGCCTAAGTGAGTCCATTAAATTGGACAACACACTGTAGGTCGTATCAGCTGGCCAGGTTAGGCCCTAATCCCATACATTTGGGAGTGGGACGTGACATATATATATATATATATATATATATATATATATATATATATATATATATATATATATATATATATATTATATATATATATATATTTCAAAACCTTCTTACTCTAGTGGTCAACATGAGGAGACATAATGCATCATGTTGGGTGGGTTCAATCCCCACATAAAAGCGAATTATTCCTTCCAATACACACATATCACAGGTTGTAGGAAAATCCAAGTTATAGGAACCTAGGTAAATTTCATATTTTGGCATAAAACTCAAAATTGGGATACAGAGAAATCCAAGAGTCCAATGGATCTAAAACTCGAGGAGAACATAGAAAATAAGGTTAAAATACAGAGAGCAAGATATGGAAAGTTTCGTAGTAGACGGGGCAAATCTACGAAGAAACAAAATTGATTTTAGAACCAACTTCTAAAACATAACATGTCATGAAGTATATCGTCGATATACTGTTAGTATACTATCGTATACTGGTGAGTGGAACATTTTAGAATTGAGTTTTAAACTAAAGAAATCCAATCAAAACTCCTTAAATTTCTCACACAATACAAGATTCAACATATGTGAAATCTAAATTAAGTCTAAAACATCTAGGGTGAGTTGAATTTTATCCTCCAAAAACAAAATTATTCCTAATACCTCAATGAATCCTCAAGTTTCATTTATTGATCATGCTATAGGCTACAACATTATAAGAATATGTACAAAATAAGCAGCTATACAAGAAAAAAAAAGAAAATAATAATAATAATAATGGCATTTTTCTTCTATGTGCATGATGTAGTTACTTAAAACCAAGATTTTTCAACTAACTAGAGGCCATATACTCATCCTCCTAGTGGGGTTCAGAAACCACCATCTTGACCTTAAGGTTAGCACATACAGACCAGCTCCTAGTGTAATGACCCGCTCCGCCCTAGCGGAACGTCGATTCAAACGGCAAGTGCAACGACTCAAATGAGATGTCGACCCGAAGAGTTGGCATCGACCTGAAGAAGAATCGATGCAAGGCTTACATTGGCCCGTCAAGATGAATCCAGACTTAGACTTTCAAAGGCGCGCTCGAAGTATCGCTCGGCCGATGCGAACATCGCTAAGGTGGGTGGCTCCGATGAACCCGTCTTTACTTAGCCTAGACACATAACAATACGGACACTATTGCTAGAATCGCTAGGCGAGAACACCGTGCATGCTAATAAATGACTCAACGCACCTAGCTAAGGGAATAATCCTATCTTGTATGTTGAATAGAATATGGAAAAGAATATAGAAAAATGTGAGAACTCTCGCACCGCGCTCCACGCTCGTGCTAAGGCACAAGCTTACATTCAAGTCCCTTACGCGTTCAACAATAAAACAATGAATGGTTTACAACAATAAAACGGAAGACTATCGACATAGTCGTTCCGAGTAGAGTATAGCAACATTGAAAGATTTCGGGACCGATGGGTCGCCAAGGCGACTCCCGCACGGGGAGTTGCATAATGTATGAATGAATGAATGAACGAATAAGTGAATGAATCAATTAACGAATGAATGAATGAATACGTGAAGAATGAATGAATGAACGAACAAGTGAAAGAAAGAAATAAAAGAGTGAATAAAAGATAAGAAAGGAAAGAATGGTTAGCGACAGGTATGACGGGCACGTGCAATGGGGCTCGCTACCCGCGCTGCACGGACGCCAACCTGGTCGATAACGCATTATGGCTCAAGACAGCCGTTATGTTAAATGACAAGTCAATACGAAATGGTCGTGGACAAACGGCACGGGCGATGGGGGGGAATACCGTAGCCGTCATGAGGAAGGATTCTGTGGCACGGGCGATGGAGATGAATACCGTGGCTGGCCTAGGCAGAATCAGACATGGGGCTTACGGGCTGCTTTGAGTGGGGGCTCGGCCACTCAAGGAGACGTAAGGCCAGGTATTTCAAGAGACTATCAAGGTTTACTAGCCATCACGCTTCGATAGGTAAGAATGCCCAAGTAATATGTCCTAAATGGCTTGTGATGCCAGCGACCCGTGCATGTAGATTAAGTGGGCTATGCTGGTGGCAATCCACGTGCAAGTCCTTGCATTGAAACAAGTAGTCTAAGTTAACTAAATAAAGTGCCTCCTGAACATGCTTGAAATGTAACATCCTGAACATGCTTGAAATGTAACACCCAGAACATGCTTGAAATGTAAAATCCTGAACATGCTTGACATGTAACATCCTGAACATGCTTGAAATGTAACACTCTGAATATGCCCGAAATGTAACACTCTGAACATGCTTGAAATGTAACACACCAAATAATAAGATTACTTTATGCAAATGAGTTAGAGAACGTGCCTACGATGTGCTAGAACCTGAGGCAGGGACACGCACTTAACATTGAAAGTTTATATGAATTGTTGACTAACTTGGTTTACGCTGGACAGGGAAGGCCTGACGGTAAGTATGGGTAAGTCGTGCATGTATTTCCATGCAGACACTTGAATTCGGCAACACGAGATAGGTTACAAAATATGCCATGAAACTGATCCTAAGGAAATATTAGAAAGACAATGAATGATAGACGGTGCACAAAAGTAAATAGAACGTGTTTGGTAATGATAACATTGTGGGCAAGCTAGCTCCCCACCAGTGCATAACAATGTACTGATAACCCCACAGTCTGCTTGCAGGAAGCAGGAGACGTCGTCGGGTGCGGAGCTTTCCTCGAACGTGCTAAGGCGCGGAGCTAACTCTGGAACCTTGGAGCGTTGCAAGGAGCTGAAGCATCGTATACAGGACATAATGTATCAGAACATCGCCATGAATCATTCTATGTTGTAAGCTACTTGGCACGTCTTTTATGTTTTAGAGAAAGAGAGCTTGAGCGATTTGTAATATCGGCCTAGCGCCGCTTGTAAACTTCTTGAAAATCAATAAAGAGTTTGAATTCGCTTTAACTTGTGTTCGTTTACTTTCCGCTGCAAATGGGGACACTCTGTGCGACTCTGTGGCCTAGCTCAAATCGGCCGTTTATGGGACATGGCCTTGCACGGGCGCAACCTAGGCCCGTGCGGCATCACGCCTTAGCGAGGACGATCGCTCCTACGGGAGCGAGGCGTGATAGATTGGTATCAGAGCACGGCTGTACGTCCTTGGACTTCATTTCGATTTTCTCAGTTTTGAAAGCTCGTCGTTGGAAAAAGAAGTGTACGCTCTCTCATTGTGCCTTGGGATGTTCCATACAATAAGTCTAATATTTTCAAAAGCTCGTACAAGTACTCGGTTGGACGGGATCGATAGGCGAAGGCCTTTGTGCCAAACCACGACGGACTTAAGTCGAAAGAAAACTAAAAATGCTAGAAGTTAGCAAACGTAAGGCGTGCTTGAATAACCTTACGCTGACAATGGCGAACGAGTACACGTGACCAAAGTATAGTTCGAACGGAATGGTTATACACGCAGCCTTTTGGCTAAGTTGTGCGGAGTATCGCGCACCTAGACCTTCTGGTGCAAATGAGTTGCGGGCGAGATCGATTATCGCTCGAACGGGAATAAGTGAGCGTACAAACTCGAATATAGTCCACACGGAATAGCTATGCACACAGCCTTTTGGTTAAGTTGTGCCGCGTGTCGCGTACCTCGACTTTTGGTGCAATCGAGTTGCGAGCGATATCAAATACTGCTCGGTAGGGAACGAAGATACACTTAGAGTGCATATCGATAGGAATGCTATCAAATTCATGCTTAGGCATGCACGGAAGATTGATTTGGATTTTAAGGAATAGTATGAACGACTTAGTGCGTCGATACGACGTGAGCGATTACGCTAGAGATTCGTCGAACGAATCTGAAATATGTCTTAGCAAATGATGCGAAAGCGATTGTGGATTTATAGAATGACTTGAACCCGAGTGGTGTATGTGATTGGTTCGGAGAAGAATGAGAATGAGTGTCGACGACTAGTCGAGTGGCTGGAACCCTGAGTGGTGTATGGACGTTATAGAAATTGTTCAAGCGAGACTAAAGGATTACGGATAGAACGAGCATGTCGGCGATGCGATGCGATCGCGCAAAGCCTTAGAACGCGTCACGCTTAGTTGGTCATGACTTCGAATGTCCCGAACGAGATATCGTTCAGACAACTTGTCAATGGGTAACGCAAGTTAGAAAATGATCCGGAACGATGAATAAAAATGAATGGTCTTGATCGAGGAAACTTAGAGGATCGCATGTACGATTTCGGATTGATTCAAATGAAATGTGACTTGAGTTTTGGAGAACGATATTGAAACTAGCTTGAGGAATAGCGATCGAACTTGATCTTGGAGTGAATCAAATAGAATTTTGGTATATCCAGTTCGGACAATAGCATCAGTCGTACGATTCAAAATTGGTTGCAAAGGAAGATCGTCAGGTTACACATATCGTCGATGGTATTGAGGCGTATCAAAGATCGATATACGATAATTCGGGGTACTCTGACTCGGCAAATAACGATCGTACAAATGTCATTGTTCCAATGGATGCTATACTCGGGATATTAAAACGTGTCAAAGAAAATATAGACGTGGCTCGAGGATTTTCTGGTTGAATGAATGACGGTCGGACTATCGAATAGAGATCTCGGCTTGGATAAAAATGAAATGTTTGCATTTGCTTCGTCGATAACCACAACGCTGACGTTCTTGTCTCATGCGAGCGCAAGTCCTGCCTCGCACATGCGTCACACCGATTAGGGCGATCACTTCGCGTGAGCGCTGGTATGGTGATTCATACAGCGGGGGTGATCGAACTTACATGGCCTGGCAAATTGGATACATCGACTTGTGGTTTGACGTGAATGTGGACTCGAAAATGACCTGGTGTGCTTGATGATTGAGCTTGAGGATTGTGTAGGTCCAATCCGTGTATCGAAAATGAATTAGTCTAGACGCAAGCAAGAGTTACGCCCCGATGAGAATGATTATTCCGTGGGGAGCGTTGTATGGTGATTCATGAACCACCGTGGAAAATTGGACTCGCGTGAGATTGGGGCACAACGTATTGTCAAAAGCTAGACGACCTCGTGATCGAATACATGAATTGGTTAGAATTGGTGAATTGAATGGAATCGAATATGTGCAACGATGTCTTGATGCGAATTAGGTGATCGTGCTCGATGTTTAGAAATCTGAGTAACGTAAGCTCGGATAGAAAACCCCGTACTACCGACTTTGGTTTGACCCTAGGATAGGAGTCAGTGTTGGCATTATTGTTTGGGAACTATGATTCCAATTCTCACATTGACTTAGCCTTGAGAAATAGCCTAGTGGTTAGGCGAGATGCCCTGTTTCAAGTGTAGAAATCAAAAGATTGATCTTAAGGATTGACATGGATGGATTGAATTATGAAAGAATAGGAAACTTTGCTCATGAGATTCGGCTGACATGCATATATTTCAGGGACGTCGGAGTATGTGCACGATACGACTCGAGTGAGAATGATGAATTCTCTATCACGCGATTTGGTGAGTGCATGTATTTTGGGGACGCCTGGAATGCGTGCACGGTCCAACCAAGTGACAAGTTGAATTCCAAACGAGACTTGAGGAATGGAAGGTATCGGGGATTGAGATCGTGTTAAAAGAAAGGAATGATAGCGAGCGTGGCTCGGAATCAATGAAACGTGTGAGCGGAGTGTGCGTGAACGACAACGAGATTGGCCCTAAACAAGTGAATGATATAGAATCGATATCGTGCAAGTAAAAGTTGGTATAACGAATTGAACCATTGATAGGAAGATATACTCGATAATAGTACAATACTTGGTCGACCCCGCTAAGAAGAAATCATACTGATTTCGTGGACAAGAACGCTTGAGAAACGAATCGGGTCATCTCGATGACCGAGATAAACGAAAGTAAGTTTGCCTCAGCCCACGACCCGCGCATTTGACGAATTACAACGTGCCTCGTACAACCATTTTAGTCCCATGACACGAAGAAATAGCAACCAAGACGAAGAAACACTTGAATTGAATCAGTACCATCAACTCTAAAATGAATGAAAAGTTATTCAATAAAATCGACCAAACGTATGCAGACATGGGACTTGGAAAGGTATCGAGTATAGTTCGGTGCCATCTAGCGGAACGCCAATTCAAACGGCAAGTGCAACGACTCAAACGAGCCGTCAACCCGAAGAGTTGGCATCGACCTGATGAAGAATCGATGCAAGGCTTACATTGGCCCGTCAAGATGAATCCAGACTTAGACTTTCAAAGGCGCGCTCGGAGTATCGCTCGGCCGATGCGAACATCGCTAAGGTGGGTGGCTCCGATGAACCCGTCTTTGCTTAGCCTAAACACATAACAATACGGACACTATTGCTAGAATCGCTAGGCGAGAACACCGTGCATGCTAATAAATGACTCAACGCACCTAGCTAAGAGAATAATCACATCTTGTATGCTTGTATAGAATATGGAAAAGAATATGAAAAAATGTGAGAACTCTCGCACCGCGCTCCACGCTCGTGCTAAGACACAAGCTTACGTTCAAGTCCCTTACGCGTTCAACAATGAATGGTTTACAACAAAGAAACTGAAGACTATCGACATAGTCGTTCCGAGTAGAGTATAGCAACATTGAAAGACTTCGGGACCGATGGGTCGCCAAGGCGACTCCCGCACGGGGAGTTGCATAATGTATGAATGAATGAATGAACGAATAAGTGAATGAATGAATCAACGAATGAATGAATGAATATGTGAAGCAGGAATGAATGAACGAACAAGTGAAAGAAAGAAATGAAAGTGTGAATAAAAGATAAGAAAGGAAAGAATGGTTAGCGATAGGTATAACGGGCACGTGCAACGGGGCTCGCTACCCGCGCTGTACGGACGCCAACCTGGTCGATAACGCATTATGGCTCAAGACAACCGTTATGTTAAATGACAAGTAAATACGAAATGGTCGTGGACAAACGGCACGGGCGATGGGAGGGAATACCGTGGCCGTCATGAGGAAGGATTCTGTGGCACGGGCGATGGATGGAATACCGTGGCCGGCCTAGGCAGAATCAGACATGGGGCTTACGGGCTGCTTTGAGTGAGGGCTTGACCACTCAAGGAGACGTAAGGCCAGGCATTTCAAGAGACTATCAAGGTGTACCAGCCATCACGCTTTGATAGGTAAGAATGCCCAAGTGATATGTCCTAAATGGCTTGTGATGCCAACGATCCGTGCATGTAGATTAAGTGGGCTATGCTGGTGGCAATCCACGTGCAAGCCCTTGCATTGAAACAAGTATTCTAAGTTAACTAAATGAAGTGCCTCCTGAACATGCTTGAAATGTAACATCCTGAACATGCTTGAAATGTAACACTCTGAACATGCTTGAAATGTAATATCCTGAACATGCTTGACATGTAACATCCTGAACATGCTTGAAATATAACACTCTGAACATGCCCGAAATGTAACACTCTGAACATGCTTGAAATGTAACACACCAAATGATAAGAGTACTTTATACAAATGAGTTAGAGAACGTGCCTACGACGTGCTAGAACCTGAGGCAGGGACACGCACTTGACATTGAAAGTTTATATGAATTATTGACTAACTTGGTTTACGCTGGACAGGGAAGGCCTGACGGTAAGTATGGGTAAGTAGTGCATGTATTTCCATGCAAACACTTGAATTCGGCAACACGAGATAGGTTATGAAATATGCCATAAAACTGATCCTAAGGCAAGATTAGAAAGACAATGAATGATAGACGGTGCACAAAAGTAAATGGAACGTGTTTGGTAATAATAGCATTATGGGCGAGCTAGCTCCCCACCAGTGCATAATAATGTACTGATAACCCCACAGTCTGCTTGCAGAAAGCAGGAGACGTCGTCGGGTGCGGAGCTTTTCTCGAACGTGCTAAGGCACGGAGCTAACTCTGGAGCCTTGGAGCGTTGCAAGGAGCTGAAGCATCGAATACAGGACATAATGTATCGAAACATCGCCATGAATCATTCCATGTTGTAAGCCACTTGGCACGCCTTTTATGTTTCAGAGAGAGAAAGAGAGCTTGAGCGATTTATAATATTGGCCTAGCACCGCTTGTAAACTTCTTGAAAATCAATAAAGAGTTTGAATTCGCTTTAACTTGTGTTCGTTTACTTTCCGCTGCAAATGGGGACACTCTGTGCGACTCTGTGGCCTAGCTCAAATCGGCCGTTTCTGGGACATGGCCTTGCATAGACGCAACCTAGATCCGTGCGGCATCACGCCTTAGTGAGGATGATCGCTCCTACGAGAGCGGGGCGTGACACCTAGTGCTCTGAGGAAGAAGAAGGAATGGATGGAAGAGAGAGAGAGAAAGAGAGAGAGAGAGAGAGAAAGAAAGAGAAGAAAAGAGAATAAAAGAGAAGGAAAGAAATAATGTGAAGAATAAGAGAAGTAAAAGTGAGAGTGAGGGTTTAGGCTAATGGGGTGGCCATTGGATGGTTGTCACTTCAGTAATCTGAACCCCTCTAACCAACCACAACCCTCCAAACAAAAACACATGACCAACAGGTAAAGAGTTGGTCATGCCAGCATTTGACCATCGGTATATTGATAGCTCAAAAAATATCAAATTTTAATATTTTTGCACACAATGTCTCACGATCCACACCCGGTATAGGGGCACGAGTGCGTAACATTGCCCAGCCTACGCCGCAACATCGACGGTAGAACGTTGTCTAGGTCACAAACTAACAATCTCACACAATGATATAATGTACTTGTCATAGATCTCAACTCAGAATGGAGGACAAGATAAAGATAACATTGAAATACCCAATCACAATCTAAAGCACGATAAGATATCAAAGAAGTCTAAATACTACAAAATCTCAAATACAACAACTTCTAATACAAAATCCAAATCTAAGTCTCAAATTAAATAACAAAATCTTTATTACAATATAAGCCAAAAGTTCTAACAATAAAATCTAACGAAAAGCCAAATCTAGTACTAAGTCTCCCGGTGATCACTCATGAGAATCAGGACCCAAGGTAGCTAACCCCTCCTCAAATTCGTTGTGGGTTGGACACGGATCCTCTGAGCAATCATCTGAAAAGTGTATTCAGTCAAGATGGAACGAGCACATCTTCTCTAACAGTTTCAAATAAATGACAAAGACTATAAAGTAGTTATAGCAAGTAATACTTGATGAACATGAAAAGTTTGAGACATGAAATGAAATAGAACAACAGTTTAACTGAAAAACAAGGAAAGTAAATAGGGTGCACGACGTCAGGAGCCGGCCAAACCCTAAATAGGGTGATCGATGATCGGGTCTATAATCAAGTGCTTACCTTCAACGGCCGGGTTGACAGTCTCTTGTTGTGACAAAGACCGAATGTATTGATACACATGTCGTTGTGTTTTACATGATAAAGCACGAGATGAAGGCTCAACGAAGCCCTTTCCTTTCTTAACATCGAATCTCCTGGTCGCCATTAGGGTTTGTCGAAGAAGCTTCTGAATCAAGAAGAAGAAGAGACAGAGTGGTCAAAGTAGATCATGAAGAAGAGAATGAGGTAGGGTTTTGAGAAAGTCACGATTGGTGAAAAATGAAAGGCACATAGTGTATGGCTAATTGTAGCCCAAACAGTTACGCAACCTATGCTGAAGAATCGTGCTCGAGTTGACTAGCGCAACTCAAACAGTAAACTGGCGTAATCCAAACAAAACTAGCATAATTCAAAGTATTCCAAAAGTTTGAAGTATTTTCAAGTTTCAAAAACTTTGAAGGGGTCTTATAGAGGCTAAAAATCAAGCTGCGCCACCTATTAAAGTATTCGATCATCAAATGGCACCAAATAATTATGTTACGCCAAACCATCAAGTTGTGCAGCATCAGATTGCACCAACATCTGGTCAGGTTGCGCGACCGCCACGTGTCGCTCTTCCTCGAGAAGCTGTAACAACATTATTATTGTCTGACAAACTGACAGCACGAAGATTAAAGAAAATCCATTCGAATCCTGTGTAATACGACGCTAGAGAAGATTTTGTCAGCATATAATTAATGCTGACAGCTGGTTCGCACAAATTATTGAGTGCGTGAGAATTAATCAGTACAGCATAGAAGACCTAGTCAAACGCGCCAGTTGTTGAGTTGCGCCCATATACAGTCTGACAAGTTGGCGCCACTTGATCAATTATTATTTTAAAACAGGGTGACGTGGCACACAAGCCACCAACTTTGTAAAGCGTGTCCACTATACTGCCCATGACCACGCGTATCTCAATCAAACGTTGCCATGCATCTACAACAGTTGGTGCAAGCACTCGTGCAAGTTGCTACATTGTGCCACGCGTAACCTGATGAAGCTCGCACAAGGTAATCAAATAGTGTTCAGAACAGAGTGACGTGGCGCGCAAGCCACTAACTTCGTAGAACGTGCCTACACTTCCCTAGACTATACGTATCTCAATCAAAGTCCACAACAGTTAGTGCAACCGTTCGCGCAAGTGAACATGAGGCGCGCAATCTGAAGCGCGTGCAACCTGAAGCGCGCGCAACCCAGAATAACTGCTAAACAGTTATTTTAAGAACTCTATAAATAGAGTTTCAAATCAATCTCAAAACATCAAGAGTGATCATAATCTCCTGCTAAAGTGTTGTTGCATACTCCAGAGGCTCGTGTCTTCGATATCACATCGTCCAAGGAATAAAGTGATCGTCTTCTGATCAGATTCCTATAGTTATACTTCCCCAAAAATTAACTCTTGCACTCTTTTCTAAGTTTGTAATAAAGGAATTTTTGTTCTTGCAAACACATCCGATATACACTTGACACTAGCACATTTTCAATTATTGTTCTATGTCATGTACTTACTTTTATTTTATTCCTTCTCACATGCCATGCTATGTCTTTCCTATCGATTCTTTCTAATATGTTATGATATGTATTGCCATGCCTTCCCAGATTTATTGTACTTTACAGTCTATGCCATGTCTAGTATTTCTTTGTTGTGGCCCGTCGTGGCGCACTCTTCTTACATGCCTTCTTTGCTTTCTAGATAGTGGCCCATCGTGGCACACTCATGTCATATGTCTTCTTTGCTTACTAGACAGTGACCCGTCATGGTGCACTCTTGTACATATCTTTCTTACTTACATGATAGTGGCATGTCATGGCGTACTCGTTATTTCTCTATAGTGGCTCGTCGTAGCGCACTCCTAGCTTCCAGTTTATTATATTTTTTGTTGTGGCTTGTTATAGTTCACTCTCTTATATTGTCCAGTTTTGTATATCATGTCTTGGATGGATTCTGTGGAATGCCACACCCAGAATCCAACAAGAAAATGTGAAGACTAAACAACTAGCATGATTACCTAGATATATTGAGAGGGGAGAATTTTCCAGTTGCCTGCAAGTCCTTTGTTCCGACACTTACATGATGGATTTGGAGCTATCTGTCATGATGAGCACACTTCTAGTGCACCGTCGAGTGTTGCACCTTTTATATGTCTATAGGATACATTTGTCTCCTGGGCGATGTATCCTCTATGCAGCTACACTTAGGGTACTTTTGTCTCCTGGGCGATGTACCCACTATTATATGTCTTAGGGTACATTTGTCTTCCGGACGATGTACCCACTACTAGTTCTTACGATACATTTGTCTCATGTGCGATGTATCCACCATTACTTTTTTTTTTTTGGCCTGGATAAGTAAGGTAGTCTGCAGGACAGGTAACTGGATTGGATTTCTCAAACTTACATATGTTAGTAATTAGAATTGTGATAACCCTAGTTAGCTAATGTATGAAGCCGTACTCATTGCTCGGCCGTGATTGTTGTATGGAGTCCAGTCTAGTCTAGTTTGGTCTAGGTAGTGTCCGGATATGTTTATTTCAGTACATATTCGAAGTGATAGATCGACAAATGACGAAGCAAAAGTTAAGAAAACGTGCTGCGAAAATCCTGTGTTGATGCTGCTGCTCCGTTCGCATCTGTTGTGCATCGCGTGCGTGCGGATTCCGGCGGTCGATCGACGACCGTGCAGCTCGGGGCGGTGCACGCGTGTCAGGGGAAGTTGGGGGGTGGCGCTGAGGTTTAATGTTAGGGTTTCTATCCCTCTCTCTCTCTCTCTCTCTCTCTCTCGTTATATATATGACATAGGCGCTCTGTGCGGTTGGCAAAGGCTCGGGCAAGGGGGTTCTATTCGGGTTACTGTTCAATGAAGAGTGACCCTTGATATTTCTTTTTTTTTCTTTTACTTTTCTTTTTCTGTTTTCTTTTTCTTAATATCTTTATATATATAATCTCATATAGGTATAATTGCACCTAATTATTACAAAGATTATAAATATTATTAGCAATTATTTCCTGCCTTCAGCAATAATGTATTACTACATCTAGCAACAAATTACATCACTATAATTGGCAATAATATATATATATATATATATATATATATATATATATATATATATATATATATATATATATATATATATATATATATATATATATATATATAATAAGTTAATATTATATATATATATATATATATATATATATATATATATATATATATAATAAGTTAATATTATATATATATATATATATATATATATATATATATATATATATATATATAACTTATTAAATTAATAAATAAAACATATGTGAAATTATTAAATAGGCACACATACAAATGTATACATATAGTTTAAAACCCCAAAGTACACAAGGATGAATAAAGGGAGTATTTATCCTATATTTAAACAAACATCCATTAATATCGAATAACATTGATATCATTACTATATATATCACTATTATTTAGAAAATATATTTAGCAGAGTATTATGATAAAATACGACATACACACATCGATACAGACATCTCTAGGCGCACTACATGCTTACATGGGTTTAAGTTGGGTTCGGGTCAAATTCGGACTAAGTTGGTACGACCGGTCTACTAAAATTCATAATCTAATTAAATAACTAATTAACTCATTTATAGGGGTTAAGTCACAACTTGGCCTGGTTTTTCTAGTTAGATCACACATACGGCTCGGCCTTCCCTATCACGGCTAATACACTAGTCAAAGCACGCCACTACACTATCCGTGCCACGATTCCTAGTCATCTTGTACTCTAAATTTTAACCATGACTAAAGCCTCCTATCGTAATAACTATTTAATTTAACATTCATAAAATTCCAAAAATTATCATTTAATTCAAATAAATAAACTAAAAATATTTTCCAGATTTCGGGAAGAGAGGTTACACCTGCTGCCAAGACTTGGCCCTCCCTCCTTATATAGCAAATAAGTCAGCCCAAGGACCTTGGCTAACTAAACTCAATTATCTCACTAGTTACTGTCACTATCAAGTGTGTGTATAGAGCACACTCTCAACCATATATCCATTATCTAATATACTCACATGCACCTATATATGTATCTATATTCATATTTATCCCCACATATCCTACTTTACCTATTGATGGACTACACACTTCTCTTCATATTCCTTCCCTCTAATATCACTGTTACTGCTACTGCCCTGCTTCCAGGTGAATCCCTTATTGCTGCCATGCTTTTTCCTTCTCACCTGTACCCTCCTTAACCACCTATACTTTGTCAAATGACACACATGCTTAACCCTTCACTTCTTGCCTACCCCTAAACTCTACCTTTACTATTTTTGCACTCTCAAGTTACTTGTGGCCTAACACTCACACCCTTAAACAATTGAACTAATACATATACATATACCCCCAACTTGACTTCAGTCAACTGATACATGCTTCATACTATCATATTGCTATCACACTCTCTCTCATCATACGTCACTTTCTAATATATATATATATATTTTTTTTATTTTTTCTCTAATATATATATATATATATATATATATATATATATATATATAGAAAATTCTAAAATACATCCGCTGGAAATGGATGTATCGACACATCCGAAATCTGGACCGTTGGATGTTAATCCAACGGTCCAGATTTAATTCAGATAAAATAATACAGGAGACATCATTTAATGCTGATTTAGACTTTTGACCTGTTGGTAACTTGCTTTAGCAGGTCATTCTTCACTTTAATTTTTTCAATGAACACCCTAAATTAACTCATATTTACTCTCTCAAAAGTCCATCCAATTTAATCTGAACCTTTTTTTTTGTTACAGGCCATGGTAGTCGTGGTGGTGCTGGTGGTGGTGGAAAGAGAAACAAAGATGAAGAAGGAAATAAAAAACAGTTCGGATCGCGTCGAACGTCGTCGAGCACCCCTAGAACAATGAGGCGTACCAGCTGTGTCGAGAAGAATCGGTCCGCTTCGCGTCGGACGTCGTCGAGGCCTCCTCGAACAAGGAGAAGTACCAGCGGCGCCGCTCTAATTTTACTGCCCATGCCATTGTCTGAAATCTTATTTTTCATCTAATAATTTTATATTTTGTTAATAAAGCTACATGTCACGGTGGAGGTGGTGAACTGAGGAAACCTGCTTCTGAGGTCGGGCGGATTATTTTTTAACTTTTCTAAAGATAATATTTTCGAGGAGAATATTTTTTTGGACAGAGAATGGCCATTCTCTTTGCTTTTAACACGGAGAATGGTCATTCTCTTTGCTTTTAATACGGCGAATGGATGGAGAATGGTACATTTAGGACGGAGAATACGGCGAATGACCATTCTCTTTGCTTTTAATATGGCGAATGGACGGTGAATACGGCGAATGGACGGAGAATGGCCATTCTCTTTGCTTTTAATATGGCGAATGGACGGTGAATACGGTGAATGGACGGAGAATGACCATTCTTTTTGCTTTTAATACGGCGAATAGACGGAGAATGGTACATTTAGGACGGAGAATACGGCAAATGGCCATTCTCTTTGCTTTTAATACGGCGAATGGACGGTGAATACGGCGAATGGACGGAGAATGGCCATTCTCTTTGCTTTTAACACGGAGAATGGCCATTATCTTTGCTTTTAATACGGCGAATGGACGGAGAATGTTACATTTAGGACGGAGAATGGTACATTTAGGAAGCCGACAAAAGCTCGTACTCTCAAATCTCTTCTTTGTGTAAATTAAATCCAAGGAGGACACAATCCCTAATTTTAGTTATTGCTTAGCAGAGTCTGCTTAGTTGTTGTAAAATTGTGGTGTTGCTTCTGTGCAATTTCATCTTTAATCTCGTGTTTTCTATGAATATGTGTTCTGTTTGATTTTGATTTAGTAATCTTTCCGTAATTAGTTTTTTTGTTTCATCTAACAATTTAATATTTTTGTTATAAATCTACAGGGCATGGTGGTGGTGGAAGGAGAAACGGAGATGAAGAAGAAAAGAAGAAGAAGTTCCGGTTCGCGACGGACTTCGTCGAGTTCCTCAATCAAGCAGAATTAAACCTCTTATAGAGTTCCTTAATTGAAGTTGATCACGATAACCTTTTGTAATTTTCAAACGGATAGTAGAATCTTCCTCGAGCCCTCCTCAATCAAACGGCTAGTAGAATCTTCCTCGAGCCCTCCTTAATCAAACGGCTAGTAGATTGTTTGATAGTCTCGAAATTTATTTGTCTTTCCATCTTCCTCACTTTTTGTACTTCTCTCTTGCTATATATACAATAGTTTTCTTGTTTCATAGTACTATTATTCATTCTGAAATACATAGAATAGTTTTCTGAAATACAATAGTTTTCTTGTTCTCAAGATGTCTACTCGTGTGGAGGAAAATGTAGAAGACGTAGAAGATTGGATGCCAAATCCAAATGAAACCTTCATTCCGCGTTTGTTGCGCAAGATTGAAGAACATCGGTCGACGATTTCAGCTGATGTTGCAAAGATAAAAATTGAACAAATGAAGTTATCTCGGCGTTTGGAGAAGATTGAAGAATCTCCAGCTTTGAAGGAGGCATCTTCATCTGGAGCATTTAATAATGTGAAGGTGGTTTCCGTTGTATCTTCTTCCGAAGAGGAGGACGTGGAGCTACAGTCTCGTAGTAAAGCATTGGACCGATTTCTCGCATTGGACGCTATAGAAGAAGAAGAAACTGACTTTAGCAGTCCTTCTAAAAGAATGCGTAAAAATTTACATCCGGTCACACCATCCAAAAATTTAATAAGGGGTTCAACCTCGAAGCCTAGCAATTGTACTAGTGTTTCTTCGAGATATTACGACTATATTTTTGCAGATGATAGACCTGACGAGTAAGTAATATGAGTTTTGATTTAATTCCAACAGTTTTTTTTCTCCTAATTTATTCGTTTTTTTTCTTAGAGAAATAATATCATCTTGCAACAAAATCTATGTGTCTCGGTGGAAGATGAAGACCTTAGCTCCTTTAACGAAAATTACCAATGGGGTATGTATAGATAGTATATTTCTTCTTAGATGCCATCTATGTTTACTTCGATTCCATCGCTGACATTTTTAATGATTTATTCAGATTGTAGGTATTGTCTCTGCTCTTCTCACCGCGGAGGAACGGAAAAGAACCTCCAATAAAGCTAATATATGGTTTTTACCAATAAGGATGTCGGTGAGTGAGCATTTTATTCTTCAATGCATATGCATTAACAATTTTCTCGTTTGTTTGTCTTTCGTAATGTATTAATTGATGTGTATGTAGAAAGCCACATTACCTCCATCCGTCAAAAAGCCTCATGAATTATGGAAGAAGTTTAAATATTTTCAGGATTACATAGGATCTTTAGCACTTGTAAAGAGGTATTAATGTATTTATGTTTAATTATTAATCCTAATTTTCTGAAAATTTACTAATTTGTTTTACCTAATTATCCTGATTCAGATATACATACCCATTCATTTGGACGAACACTATACTCTTGCAAAAGTTCTGGTTAAAAAAAGGACTGTTGAAATTTGGAACTCACTTGCATCTAAAGATGATCCAATTCAAAGCAGAACAGTTATAAAAGAAATAGTAAGCTCATATTCATCAATTTTTATGAATTGGGTACAAGATACACGGTATACTAATACATATTGTATTCTGGTAATTGTAGCTTTCAAATTTGGATATCTTTCTCGAAGAAGAGATTTTGAAGCTGAGAGATGCTAGGTTCAGCTTTTCTACTTTTGCAATAAAACGTCCTTCTTATGTTCCCCACCAAGGCAATTTAGTTGATTGTGGAATTTTTGTAATTGCATTCATGAAAGACCGATGTAGCCTGGACTACCGTTCTATCGATGTAAGTATGAAAATATGTCGTCAAAAACTTCAACTTTTTAGAGCAATATTTTTGATGTTATGTTTGTTATATGCAGTTTGATGCGGAAAAGGAAAGACGCAAAGTTGCTGAATGGATTACAACTTCAGAGCACAATGAAGAGCTAAAAAAGAAGTCCAATCTGATTGAATATGGAAGACGATAATTTTTTTTCTTCTTCTTTTATATCTAATGTATGGAAACCCCTAATATATTATGTTCATTTGTTTTGTTGAGTTGTAATGACATTTTTGCCAAACGGCTTCAATTCTTTTTGATTAAGCAGAATCATTTCTGTCCTTCAAATTAATATAATTAAGCAGAAAGGAGTCTTTTGCCCTTCAATCGAATGACATTTTTGCCCTTCTAATTAATTCAAAACACCCCCGAACCCTTTTATTAAAAAAAAGAAAAAGAAAAAAGAAAACCGTTTCGGAGCTTCCTCTTCTTCCATAATCCACTCTGTACTCAAACCTAGGTCATTCTCCTCCAAAATCTTCAAACCTTCCTCCTCATTCGCAATATTCACACCATGTCGGCATCAGCGACAGCATCACCAATTAGAGAAGATGCACCAGTTACAGAAAATCCAAAAGCGATAGACGGAGAAGAACGGAAACCCTATTCTAAGAAAGTTGCACAAAGAAAAAAGGAAAAAGCTGCTAAACAAAAAGAAGTACAAGAAGAAGTACAAACAGAAGGTATAACTTTGATTTTATGTTCGCAAATTCTGTATATATTACAAGGAAAATGACATTCTCCGTCATAAAATGCATTTGAATGTTAAATTCTAATCGCCGTTTAATTTGGAACGGAGAATGTCATTCTCCGTCTAACTTGAAACGGAGAATGCCGTTCCCAGTGTTAAAACCCATAAGAATGGCCATTCTTCGACCTAATTTTTTGTTTTTTTTTGTTTTGTAGAAAAAAATCTGCCAGGAACAAGGATTCAAGACTTTTCCGTTCTACCTTCAAGCCATTGCTAAATCTTATAGAGGAGGTCAATCGAGATGTTGGCCGTTTACCTGAGCCAGTTATTGGTTCCTTGAAGAATACCGGTTTCTAGAATTTTGTCAAGATTTTCTACCATAACAGAGTCCACGTCTCCGAAGTGGCCAAGGTCTCCGAAGGGCTTGAGAATTTAATTGCAAGTTACACAGAAGAAGAAGATGGCGTCGGGTGCTTTGAATTGAGCACCACTATTAAAATCGCGCCAAGTGTCGAGGATATGACAGTCATATTCGGTCTACCGCTGAATGAAAAAAGCGATGATGATGTTTCTTACAGAAGATTGATAAAGGAAAAACAACAGCAGCCCACACGACCAGCATCATTGAGCCTGTGTAGAGATCACTTCACAAGATTGCTGGCTAATACCAAGGGCAAACACTCAGAAGTCACAAATAAGAAAGTGAGAGACAAGTTCTCTGAATTGTTATGACGGCTTCATGGCGGAGATAACGATATTAATCCAGATGATTTGGCCAAGTTAATAATCTTTCACTTGTGCCAAACAGTATTCTTCACAAAGTCTGGCGGTTCAAATTTGACGTACAGATTCTTGGCCTTGGTAGACTGTGTGGATGTCATCAATAGTATATGCTGGCCAAGGTTAATCCTGTCATATGTAATGGATAGCATAAAGAGGAGTAGAAGCAAAACTGAACAGGGGGATTACTCAATGGCTTTTCACAAATTGGAAGGTTGCACAATATACTTCCTCTGTTGGTTTACAGAACATAGTAAATTTGTGGAAAGGAAGTTCGCCCCAATTCCTGATTACCCAAGATTTTTCACATGGAATGGGTACAAAATCTCAAACTTCCTCAAGGCCGAATATCACAACAAAATGAGATCGAAGATGATATTTGAAGATTTGGTTATACCTGTTGGAGAAGAAGAAGGGCATAAAGAAGATGAGCCACCTATAAAAGAAGTTGAAAAAGAGGGAGAGGAAGAACACCAAGAAACGGGTGGGGATAATTTTGATGAACAACGGATACCACAGCATCATAAAATTGGTGCTGTGATGGACGACTCAGCAAAGGAATTGGAAGATTTGAGAAGACATCATTCTGATATTCTTGCGCAGAATGAAGAACTCAAAGAAAAGTTAGAAGAGATGGAGGCAAAGGAGCGCAGTTACGTGCAGCCAACTTTGAGAATGCCATACTCAAAGAAAAGCTGAAAGAGCTCGAGGCAGAAGAAGAGCAACAACGTGCAGTCAACGTTGTGATGGAGGGCTCTGTGCATGAACTGGAGGATTTGAGAAGACATCATTTTGATATTCTTACGCAGAATGAAGAACTCAAAGAAAAGTTAAAAGAGATGGAGGCACAAGGAGCGCAGTTACGTGTAGCCAACCTTGAGAACGAAAAACTCAAAGAAAAACTGAAAGAGCTCGAGGCACAAGAAGCACAACAACGTGCAGTCAACGTTGTGATGGAGGGCTCTGTGCATGAACTGGAGCATTTGAGAAAGCAGAATTCTGTTCTTAAATCAGAGCTAAATACACAAGGTAAAATCTTTTCTATTTTAAATTTCTGATTTGGAATCTTCCAGGAGAATGACTATTCTCCGTGTATTATAACACGGAGAATAGTTATTCTCCGTGTTATTTGAAACGGATAATTGCTATTCCCTATCATTTCGATACTGGAAAGGTTATTCTCCGTGTAATTTCAAACGAAGAATTCTATTCTCCGTATTATATTACACGGAGAATGTCATTCTCCGTGTTAGGTTCACATCATACATTTCATTGTTGTTTGTTTTATTTCAGTGCGAACAACCAAGCAACTTAGAGAAACAAATGAAAGGCTCGTTGAGGAGAAAATGGAGCTTCAAAATAAAGTTGAATCGATTAATATTGAAGCCAATGAAAAGGATGGGAAAATTCAAGATCTCGAAGCCATGGTTGTAGCACTTCAGCGTGAGGAGTTTCAAGCAGCTGCTGAACTTGCTGCTCCAAGAGAAGTCGGAAGAAGAGGAGGATCGGAGGGAAAGAGGTTAATAAAAGCAATACAGTTGGAGAGGCTAGTAAAAAGCGGAAGGTTAATGCCGCTCCGAAATTCCGAGAAGACGCCAAAATGGCTGAATTAAAGAAGGACCGTGTCATACTAAGGGAATGCGATGAACTCTTACTTTGGAAATATGCGGATGAAGAGCTGAAGAAACAATACATCGACATCGTAATTCCCATAAAGAATTCTCCAAAGTATTTATTCTGAACCCTTTTTTTCTTTCGTTTTTTCTAGAATTTTTTCACAATTATGTAATGAGAATCTATCTTTATTAATTTAATCTAAACTAAATTTATGTGCAATGATATGGTATACGAATTTCATCCGAAAAAGGGTAAAAATGGAGTTTCAGTCCAGCTGTCGGTAGTAGACATGCAAGACATACTCAACTATGACGACATGTAGGCTGGCATACTGGACATAATAATAAGAAAGCTGAGAGAAATTCAAGACAGTAAAAGGTATGCCCCGTCTAGTTCAAAGGAGGTGCCATTGTTCCAGAAAAAAAGTCGGTGCCTCAATCACATAAGTGGTCTGCATTCATGACGGCCCACACGTTGGCAAGAATTCAAACAGAAAAATCCATATTCATGTGTAAACCGATAAAAAATAACAGAAAAAATTTACTCATGATATTGTGTATTATTTTTGGGAATCAGACCATCATTCAACGTGCCAATGAAGAAAACGCAAAAGCCGACGCCTTTGAAGACATCCAAACAGATTTAGTAGACTTCGTCATGGGTTTGGAGGGCGACATAGAGTTGCTATTCATCCCACTCTTTAATGCATCCATCAGACACTATACTCTGCTCATATTCAACTTTATCTCCTACGACTGGACATACTACAACTCCTTGAGGCAAACCACGTACGATACGTGCAAGGTGGATGCAGAATTAATGAAAAAAACCTTAGAGCCTATCGTCAGGAGAAAAGTTGATATGATGAGGGAGAGATGCCCGGCGAAGAAGGAGTATGAGAGCAAAGTGCTGAATTGTTCTCTAAATTGCCCACAACAACGGGCACCCAACTGCCTCTTGTACACGGCGTATTATATGAATATGTTGACGACTCCTCCCTTCAAAATACCGGAAGGAAATGATAGTGAAACTCACCAGAAGATGACAACGATGAGGTTGGCATGGGCTAAGGAGTTGCTTTCAAGCAAATATGTAACACGAACCAAGTAATGACATTATAAATCAATAATATAATTATGATGTAATTGGGCAAGGAACTTCTGTCTTTTATAAGCTCTGCTTTTATAATATAATCATTTTTAATTAAATTTACATTGTCAAAACCACGAAAAGTTTGACTTTTATTTACATATGAAATAACTCGAACTCATGCGCCAAGTTGCAGTCATTTTTATAATAAGCTCTTCCAACTTCTGCCATTTATTGGCAAAATTTAACAACTCGAACTCATGCGCCAAGTGTCAGTCACTTTTATTGTGATTAATACCAATGAATCTGCCATTTATATGCCATTAATACCAATGAATTCTTCCATTTATATATAATTTATTCCTAATGAATCTGTCCCTTCGGATTATATTCTCCGTTTTATCTGGAACGGAGAATGGAATTCTCCGTTTACTTGAAACGGAGAATAACTTTCCCGTTTAAATTAAATCGTTTGAGGATTCTATTCACCGTTTATTTCGGAACGGATAATAACATTCTCCGTCTGTCTTGAAACGGATAATAAACACATTAAAATATTCATTCGCCGTTTTTATTTAAACGGAGAATGACGTTCTCCGTGTCTTTCGAAACGTAGAATGTTATTCTCCGTTTAGTTTGAAAAGGAGAATGAAGATGAGCTTGATGAGAATATGACGAGGTTAGTATGGGCTAAGAAGACTACAATGATGAGGTTGGTATGGGCTAAGAATTAGATTTCAAGAGAACTTCTGTCTTTTGTAATGTCTGCTCTGCTGTCTTTTATAATAAAATCCTTTTTGAGTTACATTTATATTGTGAAAACCACGAAAACTTTGACTTTTTGAGTTACATTTACATTATGAAAGTCTGAAATACTACATAAAATCCTACTATCAAGAAAAATGTTGAATGTCAGCTGCGTGCGGGCATCGCAGAGCAATGGAACTCCTTCAGGCAAAGGAATTCCTTGAGGCAGTGAGTTCCTTTGCCTCAGTGAGTTCCTTTGCTCGGAGGATGCACGATGAAGTGACTTGCCTCAAGGAGTCATCCTACGGTTCCTATGCTCTGACGATGCACGATGAATACCATCTACCACGTGGACACGAACTAAAAGACGACAGAGAACAACACTCCTCACAGTTGAAGCTTTCAATTGGATTCTTTGAGACAAATCACTTCATTTTGCATCGTCAGAGCAATAAAACTCCCTGAACAAAGGAACTCCGTGCATAGTCAGAGCGAATCAAAGTGCGAGCGCAATAAATCCAAACCCACACTCTGTCGGAGCGCTCGCACTTTGATTCGCTCTGACTATGCACGGAGTTCCTTTGTTCATGGAGTTCCATTGCTCTGACTATGCACGGAGTTCCTTTGTTCAGGGAGTTCCATTGCTCTGACGATGCACGATGAAGTGATTTGCCTCAAGGAATTCAATTGAAAGCTTCATCTGTGAGGAGTGTTGTTCTCTGTCGTCTTTCAGATCGTGTCTACGTGGTATTCATCGTGCATCGTCAGAGCATAGGAACCGTTGGATGACTCCTTGAGGCAAGTCACTTCATCGTGAATCCTCCGAGCAAAGGAACTCACTGAGGCAAAGGAACTTACTGCCTCAAGGAATTCTTTGAGGCAGAGCACCGTGCAAAGCCATCCTTCTTCAACAAGGAACATGTCGAAGAAATATACTCCTGGCTGGCGCTTCAACAGAGCGTAGAACGATAATAAACTCCAAACCCATGCACATCTCAGTCTTCTGAAGGACTTCACCACCGTGCATCGTCGGACCAATGGAACATGTTGAAGAAATGAACTCCTGGCGGCAAAGGAACACCGTGCATAGTCCGAGCCAATCAACGTGCGCGCGCTTCGATAGAGCGTGGGTTGGCAATAAATCCAAACCCAGGCACATCTCAGTCTTCTGAAGGACTTCACCACCAAAGCTTCTTCGAACGAGGAGATCGACAACCAAGAGCAAAGAGTCTTGCCAAGGCGGGGGATCGGTAGAGTCCTTCTCCACAAGAAAAGCTAAGTGAGACGAAAACAAACTCTCTCTACACTACTGCCATTTATAGGCATGGAACAACTCGGACTCATGCGCCAAAAAGGCAGGCACTTCGAATTCAATTCAATTAATTTTCATCAATACCAATGCATCTGCCCCTTCTCAACACTACTGACATATGGTCCCCTCTTGCTTTGTAAAACGTGTAAACATATATATATATACACATAAATTTTGAGATAGCCCACATGTAGTACCCCGTCCCTACATCGTGCCCCGTCTCCGTCCACGGGGTGCACGAGAAAGGAACACTGTCGCTTTCGATTCGATCGGGACCGATAGGTCGGAATCGGCCGAGTCGATCGAACGGGAACGGTTGAATTAAGATCCATTCCACGTTATGGAATGGCTTCTTCGGAACCAAGTCCCATATTCAGCGGGTTGCGCCTCGAGGATTGGCTCTGCGGCTGAGTCGGGAGAGACCTCCCGTTGCTCTGGTTTTTATGTCGCACTTGATTTGGCTTTGGCTTTCGTTTTCGTGAATGCGCTTTTCGTGAATGTTTTCGATGGGTTTTCATGACTCATTTTCGAGCTCGCATTCATATCAAAATTCCTTGAAATACACAGTATTCTAATCGGTTGCTTATGCGATTGCAGGTGATCGCGTAGGCGACGACAGCGCAGCCAACCGGTCGCTCGCTTGAAGCAAGCCTAAGGCGAGTGGCTGACCTCCTTCGTCTCGTCCTTCTACTTCAAAACTCAATATATGAAGTAAAATAAATGCTTGTCATAATAGTGTAGAATCAATGAAATCGTGACACGATACTTCACGAAACACTTGTTAACGAACTGCCGGTTTTGGTAATGGAAAACGTGCTTTCTTATACAATCATACTTGGTTTATGCAAAATAATGAATGAATCGATTAATGTTTATCGCAACGTTACGGCCAAATGACCCAAATCAACTAAGTTCAAAGGAAAAAACGGTCATTGGACAACTTGTCGACAAGGTGTAGTTTCCTCGAACGGTTACCTAGGCCAAGGGACCGATTCGGCCCGAGAGAAACGAGTGTATAGCAAGTGCCAGCCTTCATCGGCGCGAGTTATGCGGGAACTTTCGCACAGGGCTCGCTACCCGACGCGAAAGGGTCGCCGTCTAACTCAGCTATATGTCCGCGATGGCTTGAAATTGCCAGTGGCCTTCACACCCTTCTTACTGCTTAACAAATGCACATGGCACGGGGTGAATATGATAGTTGCTCAATGTTATACAATTTCATATGCTTGCCTCAAAACATGTTAACATGCAAATCGAGTAGGATGGTTAGAAAGATCATTGAAATAGCTAGCTAACATGTTTACGAAACTTCTTGAATCAAATGCAGAGCTTGGATTTAATTAGCCATTCACCAGTACATGTGTTTAGTGCTGATCCTCTCTCTTTGCAGGTCCTGCGAACCAGAAAGGACGCGCCAACTAGCTCGATGACATTCATGACTTTTGAAGCTTCGGCCGTGCGTCGAAGACTCTTTCTCTCAGCGACTCTATTTTGAAGGCTCTCGACAGTCCAAGGAAGATGACCCAGCGTCCCTCCCATCCAGGTCACTGGAGTACTTGTGTATATTGAGGGATGTATGCAATGTATGGAACAACTATCTCGTCGGCACTCTTTTGTAATCGAGTCATGTTGTAGCCCGCACGGCAATGAGTCTTGTACCGGAGTCTGTAAATGATGTTCATTATCAATAAAGAATCAAGTTCCTTTACTTATTATGTGATTCAATTTGTCTGCGTACTCTCTTAGATCTCGTGTCTCGGATTGCCTTATGATTATGCCTTGTGCGTTCGCAAATTAGGTTCGCACGGCATCACGCCCGGGGGACGACTATCGATTCGACGGAATCGGGGCGTGACATAATGGTATCAGAGCACGGCTTTACGTCCTTAGTCTCCAGTGTCGAGTTCTAGTCTCCAACCGTTGACCTCGTGTCGATGAGAAGAGTTGTTCCATACGCTGAACCCAGGACATTTTCTGAAACTAACGAGAGTTGCCTTTCCTTTTCCCTACAGTTACGAGAGCTCAGACGGAAGACGAGATGAGCGCTTCCAGCGGCTCGAGTGCTTCTAGACCCGAGCATTCCGTCAACCCAACGGAAATGACGCCTGTCGCAGCCGGACCTTCCGGCGACCCGATGCAACGTATGCTGCAGATGCTTGAAATACAGCAACGTCAAAACGAGCTCCATCGTCAGCAAGCGGAGGCTCGTTAAGCTCAATTTGAGAATTGGTTCGAGGCACAATTCAAGCTGCAGCAGCAGCAGCTGAATACCCTCCAGCAGATCGTATGTTCGGTCGTCGGCAACAACAACTCAACGATGACACCTGCCGTGACCCAGCCTGCGGTTCGATCCAACGAAGATGAACCAGAGGCGCCCGTGCTCTCACCTGCAGCACCGAGAAGTTCTAACTTTGACGTGTCAAAATTCACGAAAAGCTGCCGCACTTCCTTCAACGGCACAGAAGATCCCGCGGTAGCGATCGACTGGCTGGAGGAGCTGGAAGATAAGTTCGAGCTTCTGGGTGTCGAGGACTCAAAGAAAGTCACGTGTGCTCAACTTCTACTTCGAATGAACGCGCACGATTGGTGGGCTGTGCAGAAGCAGGCAATTTGACGTGAAGACGAGACAGCGGCGATCTCATGGGCGACATTCGAAAAGGCGTTCGAGACTGAATATCTTTCTGCAGTCGTACGACAGGAAAAAGAAGATGAGTTTATGCAGTTAAAGCAAGGCAATATGACTGTACGACATTATGCGGCCAAATTCAATAAACTGGCCAAGTTTGCTGGGGACTTCCTACCTACCACTGCCAGTCGAGCTCGACGATTCGAAGTGGGCCTGCGTTCAACTATCCGTGCGCATATTTCGGTGGCCGAATACAAAACCATGGGTGAGGCACTCAACCATGCCATCCGTCTGGAGTCCGAGTATCCTTCTACTACTACCGGCGCTGTTCACTTTAATAACAAACGCCATAGTAATACGGGAGGCAACAACGCACACAAGCGTCAAAATCGTGGCAACAGAGGCGGCAACCAGATGAAGGATCGAGTGGTCTGCACTTTCTGCGCTAAGGAGGGACACTTGATTAGCGAGTGCCGACTGAAGAACGGTACATACCTCGGGTGCGGTCGAGCCGACCATACTGTACGCGACTGCCTGGAGAAGTCGAACCAGCGCCTACGACAACACTGTTAGAATCGAGGCCAAGCACCTCGGGCTCCACCGACCGCACAACAAAATGGCCAAGACCGTCGCCCTAATGCTCAGGGCCGCGTCTACGCCATGACCCAAGACGAAGTATTCGCATCTGACACCGTCGTGACAGGTATACGGCAATTCAATAATAAACCTGCTCGTGTATTGTTTGATTCAGGTGCCACGCATAGTTTCATATCGACGGACTTTGCCGTCGAGCACAAATTTCCCCTGACACCGCTCGGTCTTGAGCTCACTGTTAACATCCCGTCGGGCATGCCACTAGCTGCGATTTTAGTCTGCGGAGACGGAGTCATCTGTATAGGTGGTCAAAAGGCCAGTCTCGATACGATAGTCCTAAATATTAAGGACTACGATATCATTCTGGGGATGGATTGGCTCGGTCCGTGCAACGCAACCATAGACTACGCTGAAAAGAAGGTCATATTTCGTATACCGGGAGTGCCCGAATTCTGTTACTCGTGTGGTGAGGCGTCGCCGACCTGCATAGTGATCTCTGCAATATCTGCTCGACGAATACTGCATTCCGAGTGCGAAGGCTATCTAGCTTCCATTCGAGACATGCGACAGGATGGTGCAAACGCGGGTCAGACCGACGTTGTTGCAGAATTCCCCGATGTGTTCCCGGACGAGCTGCCCGACATGCCGCCCGATCGAGAGATTAAGTTCACTATCGATACCTTCCTCGACACTCGACCGATCTCGAAGACCCCATACAGAATGACCCCTGCAGAGCTTAAAGAACTCAAGGTGCAGTTACAAGAATTGCTCGACAAGGGATTCATCCGACCCAGCGTCTCGCCGTGGGGAGCGCCCGTACTGTTTGTCAAGAAGAAGGATGGCTCTATACGTCTTTGTATCGACTACCGCGAGCTGAATAAAGCCACCGTCCGGAACAAATACCCCCTGCCCGTATAGATGATCTGTTTGATCAGCTCCAAGGAGCCACGGTGTTCTCTAAAATTGATCTGCGTTCGGATTACCATCAACTCAAGATCAAGCCGGACGATGTGCCAAAGTCTGCATTTCGCACTCGTTACGGCCATTACGAGTTCCTGGTAATGCCGTTCGGCCTAACGAATGCCCCTGCTGCTTTCATGGATTTAATGAATCGGGTGTTTTGACCATTCCTCGACAAGTTCGTAGTAGTCTTTATCGACGATATACTCGTCTACTCGAAGAATCGGCAGCAACACACTGAGCATCTGCGGACCGTGCTTCAGACCCTTCGAGAAAATCATCTGTATGCGAAGCGAAGCAAATGTGAATTCTGGCTTAGTAGCGTCGTATTCCTCGGACACATTATTTCTGCTGAAGGCATTGCGGTCGACCCAAAGAAAGTTGAAGCCGTTGTCGATTGGAAACGGCCAACGTCCGTCGGTGAGATTCGAAGTTTCCTTGGCTTAGCGGGATACTACCGACGCTTCGTGAAAGACATCGCGAAGATCGCATTGCCTCTGACTCGCCTCACCCAGAAAGGAGTCGCATTCGAATGGTCAGACGACTGTGAAGCTGCATTCCAAGAGTTGAAGCAGAGGCTCGTCTCGACCCCGATACTCGTACTTCCAGAAGGGATTGAGGGTTTCCAAATATTCAACGACGCATCCGGTCAGGGATTGGGGTGTGTGCTGATGCAGCAGAACAAGGTGATATCTTTTGCTTTCCGACAGCTAAAGCCGCACGAGAGAAATTATCCCACGCACGACCTGGAGTTAGCGGCGATTGTGTTTGCATTGAAATTGTGGCGCCACTATCTCTATGGTGTGGCGTGCACGATCTATACTGATCATAAGAGCCTCAAGTATCTATTCACGCAGAAGGAGCTGAACTTACGGCAAAGGCGTTGGCTGGAACTAATCAAAGATTACGACTTGACTATCGACTATACGCCGGGAAAGGGAAATGTTGTGGTAGATGCTTTGAGTCGAAAGTACATTGCCTCGTTATCCATCGACCCCAGACTGCTATACGACCTAGAAGAGATGGGCATCGAGCTCCGAGTCAGATTCTGGAATGTGCAGTTGGCCAAGTTGCAGTTAGAGCCGAGCTTGCTTGAAAAGATCAAGACCGCTCAGACGGACGATCCGTACCTGAAGAAAGTGCGAGAGCTAATTTTGACAGGCAGGACGACCGACTTTGCGGAAGACGAAACCGGCATGCTTCGATTGAAGGGAAGGCTATACGTTCCGAACGATTCAGAACTCAGAAAGGATATCCTGTCGGAGGCACACTATGCGAAATACACTTTGCATCCAGGTAGTACCAAGATGTATAAGGACCTCCGCACGACCTTCTGGTGGCACGGGATGAAGAGAGATGTGGCACTCTTCGTGTCGCAATGTATGGCCTGTCAGCAGGTGAAAGCTGAGCATCAGCGACCGGGCGGGGAGATGCAGAACCTCGCTATTTCCGAGTGGAAGTAGGATCATGTCACTATGGATTTTATTGTTGGCCTGCCGAAGACGCCACGGGGGGACGATGCCATCTGGGTCATCGTCGATCGATTAACCAAGTCAGCACACTTTATCGCCATCAAAGTTACTTGGAGCGTTGATCGCCTGGCGCAGATTTATCTTGATGAGATAGTATGGCTGCACGGAGTTCCAGTATCCATCGTCTCTGATCGGGATTCACGGTTCATGTCGCGATTCTGGAGTAGCCTTCAGTCGGCACCGGGAACCAAGTTGTAGTTCAGCTCAGCTTACCATCCTCAGACCGACGGCCAAACGGAGCGCGTCAATCAGATTCTCGAAGACATGCTACGGCTCTGCGCAATTGACTTCAAATCAAGATGGGACGTCCACCTACCGCTGGCGGAATTTGCATACAACAATAGCTACCAATCCAGCATCCAAATGGTGCCGTATGAAACCTTGTACGGCCGGAAGTGCAGATCGCCCATTTGCTGGGATGAAGTCGGGGAACGGCAGATACTCGGCCCGGAGCTGGTGGAACATACTGTGGAAAAGGTCAAGCTCATTCGGGAAAGATTAAAGACCGCACAGAGTCATCAGAAAAGCTATGCGGATGTTCATCGTCGACCTCTCAAGTTTCTAGTAGGCGATCACGTATTTCTCAAAGTGTCGCCTATGCGGGAGTTACTCGGTTCGGCGCGAAAGGAAAGTTGAGTCCGAGATTCGTTGGGCCGTTCGAAATACTTGAACGGGTCGCGCCAGTGGCCTACAAAATTGCCCTACCGCCGGCGCTTGAAGGTGTACACAACGTCTTCCACGTCTCTCAGTTGCGGAAGTACGTGCACGACCCGAGCCACGTGGTAGACTTTGGCCAGCTGGAGCTAAAGTCTGACTTATCCTACGTTGAGGAGCCAGTTCAAATCATTGAACGCAAGGTTAAGCTGCTGCGCAATCGAGCAATCCCTCTTATCCGCGTCCTCTGGAGGAACCACTCGGTCGAAGAGTCGACGTGGGAGCTTGAATCGGAGATGAAGGAAAAATTTCCTTCATTGTTCTCTTAGAGGTAGGTTTCACCTTTAAGTTTCGAGGACGAAACTTTTTATTAGTTGGTTATGGTGTAGTGCCCCGTCCCTACATCGTACCCCGTCTCCGTCCACGGGGTGCGCGAGAAAGGAACACTGTCGCTATCGATTTGGTCGGGACCGATAGGTCGGAATCGGCCGAGTCGATCGAACGGGAACGGTTGAATTAAGATCCATTCCACGTTATGGAATGGCTTCTTCGGAACCAAGTCCCATATTCAGCGGGTTGCGCCTCGAGGATTGGCTCTGCAGCTGAGTCGGGAGAGACCTCCCGTTGCTCTGGTTTTCATGCCGCACTTGATTTGGCTTTGGCTTTCGTTTTCGTGAATGTTTTCGATGGATTTTCGTGACGCATTTTCGAGCTCACATTCATATCGAAATTCCTTGAAATACACAGTATTCTAATCAGTTGCTTATGCGATTGCAGGTGATCGCGTAGGCGACGACAGTGCAGCCAACCGGTCGCTCGCTTGAAGCAAGCCTAAGGCGAGTGGCTGACCTCCTTCGTCCCGTCCCTCTACTTCAAAACTCAATATATGAAGTAAAATAAATGCTTGTCATAATAGTGTAGAATCAATGAAATCGTGGCACGATACTTCACGAAACACTTGTTAACGAATTGCCAATTTTGGTAATGGAAAACATGCTTTCTTATACAACCATACTTGGTCCATGCAAAACAATGAATGAATCGATTAATGTTTATCGCAACGTTACGGCCAAATGACCCAAATCAACTAAGTTCAAAGGAAAAAAAACGGTCATTGGACAACTTGTCGACAAGGTGTAGTTTCCTCGAACGGTTACCTAGGCCAAGGGACCGATTCGGCCCGGGAGGAACGAGTGTATAGCAAGTGCCAGCCTTCATCGGCGCGAGTTATGCGAAAACTTTCGCACAGGGCTCTCTACCCGACGCGAAAGGGTCGCCGTCTAACTCAGCTATATGTCCGCGATGGCTTGAAATTGCCAGTGGCCTTCACACCCTTCTTACTGCTTAACAAATGCACGTGGCATAGGATGAATATGATAGTTGCTCAACGTTATACAATTTCATATGCTTGCCTCAAAACATGTTAACATACAAATCGAGTAGGATGGTTAGAAAGATCATTGAAACAGCTAGCTAACATGTTTACGAAACTTCTTGAATCAAATGCAGAGCTTGGATTTAATTAGCCATTCGCCAGTACATGTGTTTAGTGCTGATCCTCGCTCCTTGCAGGTCCCGCGAACCAGGAAGGACGCGCCAACTAGCTCGGCGACGTTCGTGACTTTTGAAGCTTCGACCATGCGTCGAAGACTCTTTCTCTCAGCGACTCCATTTTGAAGGCTCTCGACAGTCCAAGGAAGATGACTCAGCGTCCCTCCCATCCAGGTCACTGGAGTACTTGTGTATATTGAGGGATGTGTGTAATGTATGGAACAACTATCTCGTCGGCACTCTTTTGTAGTCGAGTCATGTTGTAGCCCGTGCGGCAATGAGTCTTGTACCGGAGTCTGTAAATGATGTTCATTATAAAAAAAGAATCAAGTTCCTTTACTTATTGTGTGATTCAATTTGTCTGCGTACTCTCTTAGATCTCGTGTCTCGTATTGCCTTATGATTATGCCTTGTGCGTTCGCAAATTAGGTTCGCACGACATCATGCCCGGGGGACGACTATCGATTCGACAGAATCGGGGCGTGACACCATATGTCATACATAGGCTCCTGTATCGAAGTTTTTTTCCTTTTAAATGGGCCCCATACATAACTTACAAAAAAAGTATAAATAAAACAAAATTTTGTTATAGTCAAGATTTGAACCAATGACCTCTTGAATACAAATCTAGCATTGTAACCACGACACCACAATAGCATTCTCTATGTTTTATTAAACGGAGAATAGCATTCTCCGTTTTGAATTACAGGGAGAACAGCATTCCCAGTGTTAAAAACACATTAGAATGTTCATTCTCCGTTTTAATTTAAAACGGAGAATGATATTATCCGTTTCATTTATAACGGAGAATTAAATTCTCCGTTTTGAACTTCACGGGGAATGCCGTTCCCAGTATTAAAACGATTGAGGATTCTATTCGCCGTTTAATTTGGAACGTAGAACGGTATTCTCCGTTTATTTTAAAACGAAGAATAAGATTCCCAGTGTTAAAAATACATTAGAATGTTCATTCTCCGTTTTAATTTGAAACGGAGAATGAAATTCACCGTGTCATTTGAAACGGAGAATGTTGTTCTCCGTTTTGAACTGCACGGAGAACATATTTTCTCCATTTTTGATGTACTATGTTTTGAAATTAGAATTTAATGTTCTCCATTTTTATCTAATTGTCTTCTCAAACTTTTGCATTGGAGAACATATTTTTTATCTAATTGTCTCGTGTGAATGACATCTTGCCACATAAGAAAGACATTGTCTTAAGTCAACGACGTTTCATTTTATTCTATTTCCTCATTGTCACTATTTCGCTTTCGTACTTTACAATTACGATAATCGTGACCCGATTTTTTACAAAATCTACATACTCCAGGCTTCGGGATAGGATAACTTTCTGTAGGCTGGCTTGATTTCCCTTGAGAAGGCCTTCCTTTTGTTGCTACCGGATTTGGCTCTTTTAAAGCTTCATGGACTCCATGAACTGCATCAGCTACCATTTGTTCTTCTTCGCCAATATCGGTCACCATTTCTTTCAACTCCATCAGAACAGACGACATCAACTCCGTTCCCCTCTCTTGAATTTTGCTTGATTTTTTACAATAGTATGTAAACAGATTAACTTGTTCATTAATAGCACCATACCTTCTCCTCTCAATAATGTCTGGGTGGATGAATCTTCTTTCTGAGCCAGGTCCGGAGAGATAACTCTCTTTGCAATCCTTGAGCCAACGAGATTTTATCAAGTTCTTTGGAATATCTCCAATTTGCAATCTCTTCATTGCTGAAAAAATATGCCTACAAGGAATCTCCTTGGTCTCCATCCACATGCATTCACAATTTATAATGTTGTCGGCCGGATGAAATATAACCTTCCGGTTGACACTGTTTGGCGACAAATACTTTTGGACAGTACAAACTTCTGCCTCTCTTACGATGTGATGATGGAGAACAGTATATGCATCAGAACGTGTGATTTCTTTCCTTACATCTATAAACACCGTTTTAGTGTAAATTGCGGCAAATTTACCTTCTATTACGGCCATGCTAGTTTGATTCACAACTGGTGTTGAGAATTTATCATTGACATGCTTACCCATCTGGCCGTAACGTAAGGCCGCCAAACCGTGGTCACAATTTTGAAGGGCCTTCCAAAGTGGCAGCTTCTCATTCAAAAACCTTTTCAGAAATGCGTTCATAGATTCACATCTATTTGTTGCAGTAGAACCGCCAAAATAATTACTACGTAGGAATGTGTCCGCCCATCGCTCCTTCGTTATGTACAATGCAGTGGTCCACTCATTGTTTTCTAAATTATAATCTGTTAGCATCTGCTGCCAACGGTTTTTAAATTCTTCGACTGAATAGTACCTGTTTAGAAAACATGGACATTAACTAAAGTTGTGATTTTGTAACAACAACATACTTCAAAGTAAAGTAGCAAGTGTGCTATGTACCTTTTAATCAGAAGGCTCAGTTTATTGTGAAAACTCTCTCGGTGTACATGTTTGGCAGCATTGTTAAGGATATGCCATGAGCACGTTCGATGAACTACGCTGGGCATTAAATCCTCAATTGCTTTATTCATGGATCTGCAACCATCCGTGAGAACTGTCACTGGTAATTTGCCATTCATACACTCTAGGAATTTTTCCAGAACCCAAGAATAAGTCTCTGCAGTCTCATTATGGATCATTGCAAACCCAAACACACAAGTCATCGCATGATTGTTTGTACCCACTAGAACCACCAACGGCATTTGACTTTTATTTGTTTTATATGTAGAATCGAATGCTAGTGAATCTCCAAATAATTCGTAATCGAATCGACAAGAACAGTCAGCCCAAAAGAGATGGGTAAATCTGGAATCTTCGTCTACCTTGTAGTCGTAGAAGAAATCTGGGTCACTGTTCTCCTTTGATTGAAGAAATATAAGTATTGTCGAAGCATGAACATCGTCGAGTGCTCTACTATCTTGAGCTAGAGCGTTGTATAAATCCTTTCTCGTCCATCCAACATTATCCCAGCCACCTTTCTTCTGGACAAGTAAATTCTATATCTCTCCAGTCTCCATCCCTGATTGCTTCATAATCTTAATTTCTTCCAACTCTGCGGGTGTTATATTACGATGGGATCTCAAAAAAGCTGATTCATAATTATTCGCCAGGTTATGGTTGTGATGTACATAAAAATTTTTGACGGACCACATCTTTGTTTTATGGGTGTACCCAATACGAAAAATTGCTTTACAACCACTTCTGCTTTCACTTTTTGGCTTACGAACCCTGTTTGGAGCTTCCTTGTATTTCTTGTGTCTGAATCCCGCATTCGAACAAAACCAACTACGGATCGTCACCATACCAGATTTATTTTTCTTTACCTCGTTCTTTCTAATACTGAAACCATATACTTTTGAATAAATCCGGTAGAATGTCCCTGCTTCTTCAATAGAGTTGAACTGTAGGCCAACAATATCTTCTTCTAAGAGCATGGTTGGATCTTTATTAATGTTGGCAGATTGCAATATTTTTTTCATCGTCGCTGCATCGAAATCCAATGGAGATTCATCGTCGTCCCTAAGAACAGAATCAAACAAAATAAACATGAGAAATAGATGTAAAAATATAATGCATTTCTTAAATCCGTTAGAAAGGGTGATGCGAAATAACATTTCGTTGTTTGAGTTGATGTCTTCATCTTGTTCTTTACTGTCTCCTAAGCTAACATCTTCCAAACTTTGCTCATCATCCAAATCATCTGACAGTCCTCTTGGAAGGAGACTTTCTTCATCGACTAAATCTTCCACACGACGATCACTTTCTCCATGTGACGTCGACATTGAAGAAAATAGAGTGTGTTAGAAACCAGCAGAAGAAACGAAGGACAAGAAACAATACAAGAAGAAAGAGTAATGATATTATCGTACCTCCAAATTGACCCTCTATATATAGCCCTCCCATCTGATGTGGCATGTTAAATAAATGAGCTTCTTAGCATTTTCCTAAATTAATAGTGTGTCATCTGACATGACTGATGATATGGCAAATTTTAATCCAAAAAGTTAACTACCCAATTTTCTCCATAATAATTTAACGTTAATATCAATGTTATTTTAATGTTAATATTAATTTATGTTAATACTAATGTTAAGGTTAATGTTAATATTAATATTATTGTTAATGTTAACGATAATATTAATATTAATGTTAATGTTAATCTGGAATATTAACTTTAATGTTAATTTTTATTTTTAGTTTTATTTAAAAAAATTGCCACGTCAGCTGCCAGATCAACATATCACGTCAGCTGCCACGTAAGGATGGACAGTTTGAAAGTGCAATTTGGAGGTACAAAAAGCATTATTCAGGAAGAAACAACTTCCAGCAAGGCAACAACACAACCTTTTCGTCTTCATTGTAACTCCGCCGCGTGGCCCTCTTTTGATGGCTCATGAAAAATCTTGAGTGATTCTAGGAGCAAGCATAATTTTAAGGAAACAACTTCCAACAAAACAACTTTCTCGTCTTCTGGGTACATGTATTATTAAAATGTGTAGCTAATAACGCATAAGGAAGCATGCAACAACAATCTCCACGTGGCCCTCTTTTGTAGGATAACACATGCAACAGCATTTAATGCTACGAAACCCTATTGTCTTGTTATGTATTGTGTATCCTATGTGGCACGAGGCAGAAGACAATAACTTGCATAGGCGGCTATATTCATAAATGACAATAAGTTTAAAAAGTCATCTTCAATGCAAAAAAGTATTGATAAGACAATATAAAGTAATTTTTTACGACTTCCAAGACAACCTTTGCTCTTCTAATGATATGGTATCAGTGTTTATTATTAAATTGTGTAGAATAATGCATGCAGAGCATTTAATGCTATGGCACCTGTTGTGTTAAGGAACACAACATGTGAGAGAGAACCCAAGAGAGAGAGGAAAGAGAGTGTGGGAGATGGGATAAAGAGGAAGGATCGAGCTCGACTAGATTTTAAACTTAAAATTCAATTTTGGTTATTATTACTAATAACTAGTTCGCACGTACGAGTTTAGACGAACACTAATCGAGCCCCGAGCAACGTGACATCAGCTAGCTAGGTTTCTAATACCGTGGCATTCATGTTAATTTAAACATTTATAATATTATTGAAACTAATATGACTACTAAAATTAAAAATAGTTTTGGATTTAACATTTACTTCAAACTAGTTAAAGTTAAAATTGTATTCTTTTTTATTTAAAATGTAATTGGAACTACAATTAATACTAACATTCGCTTGTCCCGTAGTTTAAGTCGTATTTCCCTCGATGCTAGGCTTGACGTAGCCCTTGCTTGTCAAGTCGTTGCACGAACACATTAGAAAAGAGTTTTGTTGGGCTATCAAAGTATAGCAAGCACCGTCCCGTGTCACGTGCATTTGTTAAGCAGTGAAAGGGTGTGAAGGCCACTGGCAATGTCAAGACATCACGGACTATAGCTGGGTTAGACGACGACCCTTTTGCTGCGGGCCGAATCGGTCCCTTGGCCTAGGAATGGATTGGTTGAAGGAGCAATACACAAGAATAGACTGCCATAGCTGGGTTAGACGACGACCCTTGATTCTCGACAGGTTGTAATATCTAACTATTGTTAGATAGTAGAACTAGACAGCGTTCTACGTCGTTTCTGCGGTATAGGCTGGGACACTGTCACGCACTCATGTCCTTACTCCGGGTGCGGGTCGTGATAGGGTGCGCGAGAAAGGAACACTGTCGCTATCGATTCGGTCGGGACCGATAGGTCGGGATCGATTGACTCGATCGAACGGGAACGGTTGAATTAAGATCCATTCTCTCGCCTGAAGTAAACTCAAGGTGAGTGGCTGACCCTCCTCTTATCGACCCCCTTCCTAGGTAAATCGATAATGTTGTTGCGAATGAAAGGATAAATGTAAGGGCACAAACACGGGAAAGGGATTGAGTTTTCAAAGATAATGTAGGCTATGTCTTAATAACTAAAAGGAAAATATGTCTTCGCACGGTTATGGACAACTTGTCGACAACGTAGTTTCCTCGATCAGCACAGGTTTAGCGGAGACTTGCATCGGAGCTAGCTACTTGCGTTGAAAGGACCCCGATTAACAAAGCTATACGTCCAGGATGGTTCCAGAGAAGCCATTCCATAACGTGACAGCGTTCCAGCCTATACCGCAGAAACGACGTAGAACGCTTTCTAGTTCTACTATATAACAACAGTTATAATATCAAAACCTGTCGAGAACGGTCAACTCCGAATGGAGGACAAGCAATGTCAATATAATATACTCAATAAGCTATGATATTGTTGCGACCGTCCAGTGTAGGTATTTATGTATGGTATTTATGGTGCACATCATCTTAATTCAACCGAGTAGTTCAAAGGAGGGAATTATGTATGGTATTTATGGTGCACATCATTAGGACGGGTTGCGATCGTCAAGTGTTGTGATAAGCTATAATATCAGTAAGTTTGGGATCCTTCGGATATTGGGCTAGCAACCCGTATCGAAGCGATCATAGTCTTACACATAAGGATGCCAAAGATGCATTACGGTGCGAACCGTCCATGGTCATTGCGTGATGACAGACCATGGTCATTGCTGCGACAGACCATGGAGAACTTGCATCAGCTAGCTATGGCAGCAGTGGAGAGAGGTGCACCGGCTACAGTTCAGGGAGCACCATGACTCCCTAGCAGATCACATATCGCTCTAATAATTCAAATCATATTTTATATTTACTGTCGTATCTTATATTCCAGTTCAGCTTTACTTTCCGTATTTCTCACCATGCTATGTTTCCATTACTCACATGCTCTACCTGCTTTTATACTATACCATGATTTGAGACTAAGTTCTATTTGAAAGAAGGGTTACAACCCCGGTCCTTGTTTGGTCCAAGGATTGTAACTCGGCTTCAAATGGTTTCCAAGTCGCCTATATCTTTGTCTTGTATTTCATTATAATGTCTCTTATAGTATTTGTCAATTCATATGGAACTGCTGTTGGTGTTTGTACTTGCTTATTTTTCTGACAGGATACCGTTGACATATTACAATTGTCTCGTGTGACTGATTGCCCGACCTATTATGGGGTCGAGTCTGATGGAGTAGATCCGGGATGTGGCTTATTAGTAGAGCCACTAGACTTTGATCACCCTGAGTAGTGTAGCTTAGTTTGGTTTGCCTGGCCTACGAGCTAGCTAGTACTTTTTAGACTGTAGTAGTTTTTATATATTATGTAATTCTCTGGGTTGTTTGTGTATAGCTCTGGACTTGTGTGGATCTTGGACTTATTTCATGTTCTCATCATTCGTATTTTCTTTTCCATACTATCTACCTTAGTTTTACATTTGTGATTGAGACTGTATTGTTATGTCACCTCCATTCGGAGTGTATATACTGTATAGGTACATTTATCTGTTTAGTTGTAGTATTTATAGATGACCTAGACAGCGTTCTACCGCTGAAACTGTGGCGTAGGCTGGACGTAACCACGTACTCGTGCCCCTAATCAGGGTGCGGGTCGTGACAGAAATACCGTGACCTTCATATAGATAGGGCCGGTGGGCTGAGATTAGCGCTTGGTGCAGGCACAGGGCCTGCCACCCTTATGCATATGTTTAAGTTTACGGTTGGTTGGTTGAGTGAAATGATATGATTTCTTATGTAAAGTTCTAACCTTGCTGGCTAGGCAAAATGGGACATAGATGAGCACGATCACAATGTTTATGTTAAGATTATGTCTAACTGTATCTGCCGCAGGGACACGGTGGTGGACAAGTTCAGGATATGTTCGGCTCGAGGCAGGGCTCGGCTTGGACATCCAGATGCATGGAGTCCTTAGCGTTCAAGAGGAGCTACCGCATTGGCGTTCGGACTTGCGACATAGAGATGTTCAGCCGAAGACTACTTTTTGGCTATAAAGAGGCATAATATATGGAACAATGTACTCCTTTGTGAGCTAGAGAGATCATGAGCGTTGTAGCCAATTGGCATGATGAGTTGGGCTATTCAGAGCCATTATAACCTTCAGTTCATTATCAATAAAAGAGATTCTTGTTGTATACTACGTTTTCCTTCCGCTGCTTATGTTATCAATTTGAGCTATAAACACTATTGTGAATCTGTTATCTTGCCTTGCACGAGCGCAACTCCAGGCTCGTATGGCATCACGCCCCAGCGATGACAATGATTCGGGTGAAAACTTGATAATGATGAAGACGGTAACTCGGTCGACAAACGTAAGTATCGAGGTATGATCGAAATTTTTTACAGTAGCATTAATATTAAATCTACATTGGCTTTTCTGTTAATTTAAAATTTACAATATAATTAAAACTAATATTACGAAAATGCTATTTGCTCCCAAAAAAATTGGGTGATACCATCTTCCATTATGTGGCATATGACATGGTTGCTAACATGACAGCTGACATGGCAAAATTTAACAATAAAATTAATATTAAAATGAACATTAATAGTAAATAAATAATTTAATATTAAATTAACATTGATTAATATTAACATTAACATTAGCATTAGCATTAACATTAATATTAATATTGACATGAACATTAACATTAAAAAAAATTGGGTAATTAATTTTTGGGGATAAAATTTGCCATGTTAGCTGTTATGTCATCTGCCATGTCAGATGCCACATAATGGGAGATGGCATCATCCAAATATTTCGGGAGCCCAAACGACTAATTGCTAATATTAATACAGTGGCATTACCGTTATTTCCCAATAGATTCGTGACTTGTTCGGTCACACCCCTCCACAAGCGGGTTACATACACCCACGTAAACGAGGGGTTAAATAGCCATTTCCAAATAAGAGAACCCATCCGACTAGAGAGAAACAAAGGAAAGAAGAAGAAGAATAGTCGCAATGGAGAGGAGCAAGATCAACTACAGCGGATGGGCCGTCATCCCTACTGAGATTCTCTCGATGATACTGGTACTGTCGGGGATGCCGGTGGACGAGGAAATATGCAACGTGGCCCCAGTTTGCCGTTCGTGGTGGAAGGCGCTCAACGGTCCCTTAGACTATTGGTCTAACGTCGACTTGGTACAGTGGTGCCGGAGGACCCAGCAAACCGCTGAGATTAGTTTGACCGTAATGAAGCTCGTGGCTCGCAGTGAGGGACATCTAGGGTCCCTCTCCGCGTACAAGCTCGACGAAGCAGCCTTCTCTTTTGCATGTTTAAGGCCAGTGCAAAATTTTATTTGGTCTTATTCTAATACTTTATTTTTTCTATTACAAAATTTTACATATACTTTTGTTAATTTCTATTGATGTTTTCCCATTTTTATAATACAGTGGGAAATTTCTCAGGGTGCTGCACATTTCGAAGTGCGACGTGAGTGATGAAACTTTCGTGAGACACTTGGAGTTTCTTCCTGTGCTGGAAGAACTCGACATTAGCTACTGCCTCTACATCACGTCGACTGGAATAATTTCTGCCGGAAATTATTGCCGCCGTCTGGTCAAGCTGAGTAGGAACATGCCCCCTTCGGATTTTATGCTCAGGAACATGTTCGTGCTGGACACAAAAAATGAGACGGAGAGAAAGGCCGTGGCTGATTCGATGCCGTGTCTCGAGCACCTACATATGGGATTCGGCATGTTCAATGGAGACACGCTGCGATCTATCATATGCAACTGCAAGGGTCTTCGCCTGCTCGACATACGTGGGTGCTTCAACGGGATCTTCGACGACGAACTGTGGAAAATTTGTTATTCAATACAGACGTTTAAAAAAACCCTTTGATAATGTAATCCCAGTACCAGGAGAACCTGTGTACGAGTGGTATAATGATTTAGATATGTTCTATCATTCCTGGGGTGAATAGTGAAAATATTAGCATGCATGCATGCACGTATTTCTTTATATATATTTTTCACTAGTCTACATACAAGATATTTTTTATGAGTTCGATTCTCCATTTTGAGCAAATTTTACTTTTGTCAATACTAATTTTTTACATGATTATTTTTTTTATAAATAAAATGGACTGTGATATAATGACGCCTAAAACGGCTCACTTCTGAGATTTCGACATTTTCCAACACAGATTTTACCATTAATACAACATCTCAGTGTAATCATATCCAAGAGATTTTGCCATTTCCCAACACAGATTTTACCTTATTCAAAATGAATTCTGGCGGTGCAAATTCTACTCATATTAGTGGTATCAGTGCCATTCACCATAATTAATGGTGATCGATACGAAAACATTGGTTTCTTTTTCACAACCCTTTAAAATCTATTTACACAGCCAAACAGCCAAACTAATTCATCTTCACGAGCCTTCAAAACCAATTTATATAGATTCAAAACAAAACTAAACAGCCAAACTATTTAAAATTCACAACCCTACGGAACAGTCCTAAATGTACCATTCTCCGTCTTTTATGTACCATTCTCCGTCCTAAATGTACCATTCTTCGTCCTATATTGACCATTCTCCGTTCTACATGTATCATTCTCCGTCCTACATTTACCATTCTCCGTCCTAAATGTACCATTCGCTGTCCTAAATGTACAATTCTCCGTCCAAAATGTACCATTCTCCGTGTTAGAGGAATGGAGAATGGCAATTAACAGCCAAACAGCCAAACTAATTCATCTTTACGAGCCTTCAAAACCAATTTATATAGATTCAAAACAAACCTAAACAGCCAAACTATTTAAAATTCACAACCCTACAAAACAGTCCTAAATGTACCATTCTCCGTCTTATATGTACCATTCTCCGTCCTACATGTATCATTCTCCGTCCTACCTCCGTCCTAAATGTACCATTCTCCGTCCTATATGGACCATTCTCCGTCCTACATGTATCATTCTCCGTCCTATATTTACCATTCTCTGTCCTAAATGTACCATTCGCCGTCCTAAATGTACAATTCTTCGTCCTAGATGTACCATTTTTCGTGTTAGAGGAACAGAGAATGGCCATTAACAGTCCCAAAAATTGTTCCATACTAAGTTAAAAAGCATATTAGCACCCAAAAAATGTTAACAATAGAAAAATTCTACAGAACCCAAACACCAGACTCGAACCTAGGCCTTCCATGTAAAAGCCAAACAGCACAACCAACTAAGCCTAGAAAGACATCAATAATGCTAAGTCTACTACCAAATGCTTACAACACTTTTACAACCTTTACCCATTGCTGACATGTGGGCCATGGTCCACATGTCAGCAATGGGTGAAGGTTGTAAGAGTGTTGTAAGCATTTGGTTGTAACTGTAGCATTATATCCCCAACTTCCAATAAGGAATAGGAAGAGTCGGTTTGGAATGTGTATATATATACATAGGGGGTCCCCATTCATCTGAGTAGGTTGCACATTTAACATGGCTACAAAAAGATCATCTGGTTGGGAACCATTGCCAGAGTCTTCTTCCAGTCGTCGTCGAGCCTCTTCGCATGGAGCACCCTCTGCGCTGCCTCCGGCCCATGACTGGCTGGCAGAGGCTGCGGACTTCCTGACCTCCTACGGGTTGTCAATGGAGGTCATCGCTCGACCTCTTCATCCGGCGTCCAACTTTGACCTGTTGCCGATTACTCCGGAGGAACGGGATTCTCTGGAGAAGAGGGAAGCATTTCGCCGCCTGTGCCATAGGGCGGGTGTGCGCGCCCTGCAGGACTTTGCGGAGATCCTCCGCGAGGCCAGTGAGGGCTAGACTTTTTTTTTTTACAGTTTTTTGTCCTCCTCTTGTATACTTCTCCGGAGAATGTTCCGGCGACGAAGCTGGGATTTAATGAAATATAATATTTTGTTAACTCAATTTGTTTTCGGCTACAATCAAACTTTTACAACCTTCTGACAACTTACACCCATTTGCTAACTATAGCATTGCTCTTTATAATTAAAAAAATCTTGTTACGTCAAATTCATATATCAGCGACGATATCCCCATCAATGACTTGTTACGTCATAGAATTGATTATGCTGCCAGCGTCAATCTTGCCGTCAAATCCATCTTAAATATGATTACAAAGTAAAATAGAGGACAACTTTGAGTGTTTCAATTTTACTCTTTTCGAGTACATAGTCTTCTTATTTTCAAAAATTTAATCAAATATTCGAAACATGGAAATATTGAGGTTAAACTTCACATTCTTAAATATGTTGTCAAATTTTTTTAAATAAACATGTTTCCACCACATTTTTTCTGCCAAATTTTTCAATAATTTATACGGAACACGTGGATATATACTAGTAATAATAGTAATAAATTTAATTTTGGAAAGTAGTTTTTAAAATTAGGGTCTCAAAATCCTAAAGATTTATGTAGTGATTTCACATGGATATATACTAGTAATAATAGTAATAAATTTAATTTTGGAAAATAGTTTTTTAAATTTAATAGTAATAAATTCGACCGTCTTATACTAGTAATAATAGTAATAAATTAATTTAAGACTCAAAACTATTCTAATTTTTTCCACTTCCCAAGGTCACATAAGACGGTCGAATTTTCCCTATACTTCTCTCAAACCCTCTTCCTTCTCCCAAACCCTCTCCCAAACCCTCTTCTAATCAAAATGCCGCCGAAGAAACAACGACCGTCGCCGAAGGGGAAGAATCCACAAAGGGATGCGATACAGGCCCGAAGGGCAGAACTTGCAAGGGCGGCGAAAACCAAGATTATGGTCGCTAGGACAGAGGCCGAAAGGGCAGCGGCGGAAGCAGCGGCAGCGGCGGCGGCAGCGACGATGAAGGCGGAGGCGGCAGCTAAGCCACGTGCAAAAAAGGCTAAAAACACTCATTGCTCGACAAAGACCGGAAAATCTATCTTCGATACAGAGTCGTCGGAAGACTCAACTTATGAAGATCAAAGGCATACTCAAGCGAAGGCTAAGGTGGCAACGGATACAGAGTCATCAGCGTACTCTGTGGATTTTGAATCCTCATCAGAAGAGGAAAATGAAGAGGAAGAGCAATCATCAAATAAGTCCCCGGTTGGAGAGGAGGTAAAAAAATTTAAAGACTCAAAAACTAAGAAGATTTACATTAAATATTTCAAGAAAAATGCTGTTATGCCTGAAAGATCAATTAAGATGGATGATGTCGAAGACGAAGCTTTCCTGGATATATTAAAATTCTATCAATTGGAGAAACTGAACAAATCATGTCTTGAAAAAATCTTCCAAATAATAGTAAGAGAATTTTACTCAAATCTTCCGGCTGAAATTAAAAAAAAAAGAAGAGGATCAACCACCGGTGTTTCTGAGAGGAAAACTGATTAGGGTAAATGCTGCTGTCATCAACGAATTTTATGGATTTGATCCAGTTCCTGAGTTTGATATGAAAGATATTGATAATGTTTCCATGACGGATGCAATTAATAAGATTACAGGTGTTTCGATGGGTGCCAAGACCCCTCAAAATGTATACAAAGATCAATTAAAAACTTTGTATAAATTGTTGCATGCCTACGTATCTCAAACACTCAACCCTACTGGACATGAGTTTTCCATCCATCCCGAGAGAGTAAAATTTCTTTATTATATGGGGAAGAAAAAAAGGATGGATATAGGTTCCTACATGTTCAGTAGAAGGTAAATGGGGCTAGCCCAAACTCTTATGTAAAAATACACACTGTGTACATTGACACTTTAATGCTAGCCATCACTTTGATACTTCTATTTATGTTTCTGGATGTCATTTCTACATATAAAGTGAGTCAATACTGACTATAATTTTTCTTAATCCGTCCCTCAAGGTGTAGGTGAAGGATATTTTGAGAAAGAAGAAGTAGGAAAAAAAGAAAAAGAAACAAGAAGAATAAGATGGAGACGGCTATGAAGATTCATCTTTTGAGTTTTGAATGTCTCTTATTTCAATTTGGATGTAATATTTGACTTATAATATGGTTCTGAATATTTGTTGGTCATGGCGGACAAACTAAATTTTGTGTTTAAAATATTGTAAGACTAAACTTTTCGCTTGTACTAAGTACATAGTTCGTAATTTGATTTAAAAATGTAATATGATCTTGAATTTAGAGTAGGTCTGATATTTATTTGGATTATTGTATTGTGAATTATGCAGGTTCTATGTTGAATTACTAACGTGGATTGGGCAGATTACTGTAACGTGGATTGGGCAGATTACTGTAACGTAAATTATGCAGATTACTGTAACGTGAATTATGCAGTTTATTGGACTTCGAATAAAGTATACTTAATTTGAATATGATTTTTTGGTTGAAGCGTTTATTTGGTTGGCAGTTGGCCTTCATAGATGATATTGATATTTTGGTGTATTCCTTTGATTTGTAGATGCCCATCACAAATTTCATGAGTCCTGGGTGCATTGCTAGGGTTTACAGGTGGCCTCATTAGGATGCATTCCTGGGATCACTGAAACATTTGATTGTAATGTGTTTTACTTTCTGTAAAAAAATCATTACATCGATGCCATCAGTATGAATTCGATGCCAGTGCCTCTTCATCCCTTGTTATTAAAATTGTAATCCTGCCTGTTCATCCCTTGTTTTCGAGGAAATATAATTATAATTCTGCATGTTCATCCTTTGTTATTGCCATCAGTACATCGATGCCATCAGTATGAAGTCGATGCCAGTGTAATGCATAATGTAATGTAAGAAAAATTCTCTTTGATAGTAGGTTAATTATATTCAAACATTCGCAAGAAATTTTGTTCAGCCATACAGTGGAAGCCTGATAAAATGATATTCGGATTATCTTGAAAATGATTTAATATTAAATGAATGTACTATGGTAAATAATATTAAAAATACTGTAAATATTTGGTGAAAAAATATGAGATACTTGAATATTTCCAGTCCTAAATGTACCATACTTTGTTAAAAGCACAGAGTGTCCGTTCTCCGTTTTCAAAGAACGGAGAATGGCCATTCTCCATGTTAAAGGAACGGAGAATGGCCATTCTCCTTGAGAATGGCCATTCTCCGTGTTAAAAGCAAAGAGAACGGCCATTCTCCGTCCATTCGCCGTGTGAAAAGCAAAGAGAATGGCCATTCTCCGTCCATTCGCCGTGTTAAAAGCAAAGAGAACGGCCATTCTCCATCCATTCGCCGTGTGAAAAGCAAAGAGAATGGCCATTCTCCGTCTATTCGCCGTGTTAAAAGCAAAGAGAATGGCCATCCTCCGTGTTAAAAGCAAAGAGAATGGCCATTCACCGTCCAAATAAAATATTCTTTTCGAAAAAATTATCATTAAAAAAGTAAAAAATATTTCGTCCGATCAATACAGATTTTTTTTTAAAATAAGTGAGCAGATGATCCGCCCGACCTCAGAAGCAGGTTTCCTCAGTTCACCACCACCATCGTGACATATAGCTTTATTAACAAAATATAAAATTATTAGATGAAAAATAAGATTTCTGACAATGGCATGGACAGTAAAATTAGAGCGACACCGCTGGTACTTCTTCTTGTTCGAGGAGGTTTCGACGACGTCCGACGCGAAGCGGACCGATTCTTCTCGGCGCAGCTGGTACTCCTCGTTGTTCTAGGAAGGCTCGACGACGTTCGACGCGATCCGGACCGATTCTTATTTCCTTCTTCATCTCCGTTTCTCTTTCCACCACATCCACCACCACCACCACCACCACGACGGCCTGTAACCAAAAAAAATTACGAAATATTAAATTGGATGGACTTTTGAGAGAGTAAATATGAGTTAATTTAGGGTGTTCATTGAAAAAATTAAAGTGAAGAATGACCTGCTAAAGCAAGTTACCAACAGGTCAAAAGTCTAAATCAGTATTAAATGATATTTCTACACTATTATTCAATCTGAACCATTGGATCAACATCCAACGGTCCAGATTTCGGATGTATCGATACATCCATTTCCAGCGGATGTATTATAGAACGACCCTATATATATATATATATATATATATATATATATATATATATATATATATATATATATATATATATACTCAAGGCTATAAGACACATCACTATAGTCCATTAATCAAGCACTTAGTGTGCTTCACAGGATACTCACTATATACCTTGATACACTCATGATACACACACACAACACCACGATACCCTCCTAAAATCCCACGAACACATCCAATATACTATAATTTATTTATATAACATGTGTTTTTAATAATCAAATGCAATGAAGGGAATTTGGTATACTTGAGCCCCAAGTCCTGCCTATTGCAACCTGCACAAGCCTGAGCCGCCTCTCTAACACTCTCACTCCCTTCACAAATAACCACTCCTTATCTATACATATTCCCCTATATATGAGTGATGCTACTAGTCCTATACTCGAGCCCCCTCTATACTCTTAGTTAGCTAAAACTCAATGAGAAGTATTCCCCTTATAGTTAATAACTGATACCTCACATGTATAATGCATACAACCTGATGTTGCCATTTCATTGCTCTGCTCCAAGTGGCAATGCTGCTGCTATTATTGCTTCTACTGTTTGTTGTCCACTTCCTATACCTAGTCCTCCATAGCAGGTGACCCCCTGCTACTACTACTGCTAAGGGCATTACCTCTCTCTGCTGCATTCTCTATGGACACACACACACACACACACACACTAGATCAGAACACACTTCAATGCATATATGTACATGCTGCCCCTTTCTTAACCCTGTTGGATCCCCTCTTCTACTGCAGAAAACTTGTTGTTCACTAATAGGTACTGCTAACCATCATGTCTAGGATTCCTTCCTTCAAATCTGAAACCACTAACCAATGTCTAAGAGTCCACACTTCACTCCATATGTGTCACTTGACACTCCCTAATTCTAGTATATACTCATACATGCCTACTTGCAATATATGACACAGGAAACCCCTACTCTACTTTCCTTACTACCCTTACTAATACAACGAGAGATACCTAATGGACAGATATGATGTAATGTGGACTAAAAAAAGGACTGAAACATATGTTATCTGCTACTGACATATTGTACTGTTGCTATGTTCATCTCTTAATACTCTTAAACTCACACAAGGACTGAAATAAGAATACAAAAGAACTGAACCTCATAACCTCCTCCTCGAATTGGACTGCACTTATCAAGTGTTGATCCAATGTCCAAAGGGACATATACAAATGGATGCAGTGCACAGAAAAACTAAGATGGACAGTACAATAATGAGTCTACTGCACAATATAATCACTGAACCATAATTGGACTGCACTTATCAAGTGTTGATCCAATGTCCAAAGGGACAAATACAAATGGATGTAGTGCACAGAAAAACTAAGATGGACAGTGACAAAACACCATGTACCAAAGCCCCATATCCATTTATCCTATCCAAACCAATCTAATATCACAAGAAAACACTTAATATTGATAAATCAGGTCATTGCCTCAATATAAGCATGGTTCAAACTGAAATCTAAGCATTAAATGCTCTTAGAGTCATTTCGTCGAACTCTTGGTGTGCGTATTCGATACGGTACGATACGCCCATGATACGTACCCCAAATGGATCCAAAAATGATCCAAGACATTCCTAATATAGAGGGGGATCCTAAATGAATGCATCTATACTAAATGAAAGGAAATTAGAGGGTTTATAGGGCTCTTACCACTTGGAAGATAGATTCCTAAGGAACAAATCCTAGATCTAGATCTCCACCAAGCTCCAATGGTCAAATTCCTCCAAATGCTCCCAAGCTAGTCAATAGAGTCTTCCTCTCTTCAAGGGAAAGAGTTTGCAATTGGTTTGAGGGAATTTGGACTCAATTTGGAAGATGGAGGGAATTTGGAGAAGAACATAAATTAGGGTTAGGGTTTTCAATGAAAGGGGGAAGAAGGAGAAATGTATGCTATTAATAGCATGGGGGAGGGGCTCATTGTGGCCGGCCATAGGTTTACTAGGGTTTGGTTTGGGGTTTAAATGCCTATGAGGCCTTCCTATTAGTCATATCAAGCCTTCTTAAGGAAAGGACCATTCTAACTGGTTCTAGTCAATTTCTAATTAATCCCTTAGTTAGATTGAAACTAACTAGAATAGAATGAATCTAAGGTTGTCTAATCTCATTAAGTTGGTTTTCTTGGTCATGTCTAATATCTAAGCAATGTGGTTCTAAGATTTTACCAATTATGACACTAACACAATATATTAATTAATAATATTTAAAATAATCAAAAAAATTACAAATTACCAAAATACCCTTATTTTTAGAAAGTGGTGGTTACACAATGTTCTTCTTATGGCTCCTAGTACGGATCTATGACATTGCCAATGGTCTCTAAGGGGTCTAGATAGTATATCATTAAGCTTTCTTATCGAAAAATTTAAAATCCAAGTTAGGTTGAATAAGTTCGATTATTAGACCCGTCGATTATCCTACAGGTGATCCACCCAAAAAGTTCTCGAGATACACTCAGAAAAACCAAAACTAAATCAGCAAAAAAAATATGATATGTTGTCCAGTATCAAGTACATGTACATGCAATGATATATGATAAAATATTAGTACAAAATACATGAAGGGAACAAAAAATACATATCAGGTATCAATATATCGAGAACAGGAGTGACATGTTAGTAGGATAATACATAAATTTATATCATAATTGCCATTACGACAATCTAATCTCATATTGGGCTAACAGAGTAATATGGTCAAATTAACCACAATGGTGACATCTGGTACGACGATGAAGGCGATGGATGCGGTCGTGCATGTTGTTCGATGCACGACGACCTCATTAATGCTTCCATAGTAGTTGACTATATGACTCTTAGATTGTGTCCAATAGGTAATATCTTGCTAGAGTGCCTCAAAATTTTTCGTAAACACTGATTCGTCAAACTGCTACTAGGTCTGGGACTACGACTGGCTTGGGACTGCATCATCACGAGCAAATCATCTAGAAGAGAAGAAAGATGTTGCTCAAGGGCCTCAACTTGTGCCGATTCATGAGATTGTTGGGTCGATCTTGACTACGTGGTAGTCGAGGAAACTTTGGACGCCGACGTTGCTACATAAGCGTTGTATACACATATAATAAAGTACACCTATAAAGAACATCATACACAGTCTCCTAGAGCTGGTCATTTGAGCTAGGGCTTGCGAGGGAGTACCACCCTCTCCTTCAGCTGATTTGTTTCCTACTGCGCCTCATCACGAAGTCTCAGATCACTTATCATACATGATTTCGTTACTAAGGCTAGGTATTCTTGATATATAAATATATACTAAGATATGATGGTCTATCGTGGGAGGAGCACAAGGAATTGGGTTAGGGTTTTTTTAGTAAGAGAAATGGGGAGAGGAAATGATCGAATTTGGTTTTAAATTTTTTATGTTAATTTGATTAGAGACGCATTAGCGACGCACTTTATATTGATTCCTTAGCGACGTCCAATGATGCAACTTAAATTCCAATGCTGACTAGGTGTCAATTACGACACAATGACGACTCATAACGACAAATTTAGCAATGTCTTCTTCGACATCAAATGCTGATATGGCACATTATATTTTTTGCGATGTTGTAACGACATCGTTGCAAGTTAGTCTAAACGTCGCAGATATGTTGTTGGAGTTATCCGATATGTTGTTGGAGTTATCCAATGATTATGGGTCACACATGAAAAATTAATTGTATTGTGTTATCTAAATAATTAAGCCAAATTAAAGTGGTTTAATTAAAAAATAGGCTTATGGGTATAATTGTCATGGAGATAATGTATAGATACCTTAGAGATAAATCTAATTTGATGAGGATCCAAATTATAGATATCTAAAATCTAGAATATATATGTGTATTCATTAGGGTTATGGTCCCAATTTGTACAGCCACAAAAGAGAGAGTTTTCCCTTTTCTCATCTACTCTGAACCCCCATAAATAAAGAAATACAATGAATTCATCTTTGTCGATAGGGTCGTATCAAGTTAGAGATTGAACCACAAAAAAGGAAACATTTGCTACAAGATCAATCTGGCCAAGCGATGGAGTCAGGTATGCTATCACAATTATTTATCATCTTCTTCTCATGAATCAATAGGGTAACTCTAACAAGTGGTATCAGAGTATCCCTTGTTTGATTCATGAGTTCAAAATTTCAAAAAAAAAAAATCTTGTTCAAGAACCCTAGATCGTTTGATCTATTTTAATTTGTTCCAATTGTACGATCAAATTTTTTTTATAATCCATCTGTTTAGATCCCTCCTCATGTGATATGTTGATTTAGTTCTCAAAATTTTAGACTATGTTCCAATTTTATTTGCTATGTAGATTTCAAAATTTTAATCTTGAATTGTGAGTAATGCAATTGATCACCATATTTAGAATAGGAATCAAACAAAAAATTCATGACCTTCAACCTGATTACTGTAGGGATGGGCTTATATAAGTACTCATGGTGGTTTGAACACCTTAAACAATCATAAACAAAGAGAAGAGGCAACCTAAGTGGCACATTGATCCAAAAGATAAGACTTCTAAGTTGTGATTAACTTCATATTTTTGTCATACAAACAGTATAGCTCATGCAACTGTATCTGGATATATCAAATATTTGTGATAAAAAGAAATTGATCGTATATTGGACCAAATATTGAATATTAATGGATTAAGTATTCTTTCAAAATATATAATTATTTGACTGAACATAGTTTCTTCAATCACATATATTTCATATTTAGGTATCGAATAATGGCTCTGTATTTATCAATTTGACCTTTGATGCTGCGCATAAGGATCTTATTTTGCTAAAAATTGTTGTTGAGTTAATAATTGCATATAGTTATAGTTGGTTTTATAAGACAATTATCTGTTCTCTTTCATATATTAACAATGATACTATAACTCTGTGTAGATAAATATTGAAATGATTAGTAAAGTTTCACAATTATTTGAGTCTATGCTTTTCTATCACCCTTCATTATAAAAAATCCTAGAGTAGCTCGTGAGTTATTAATTTTTAAAACTTGTCAATGAAAAACCGTTGGATTACATGCATCTCATCCTTTAATTTTTTTTAAGGGTCTAATATTGTAAATATGCATGTACATAAAGATTTAGTCAACATCCAAATTATTTGGTATTTTTTTATAACTTGCAATAGTTGTCTAACATTCTAACTAAGCCCATTGAAACAAGATGTCGCCAATGCGACCTCTCTTGCTTATAGTCATTAAGAGATGTCGGATGTTTGTGTGTGTGTGTGTGTACATTTATACGAGTATTAGCCGGCCCAAAGGAAGGATAATACTTGGCCGAATTGTACATACATGTCGTGATAAATGTATGACAATTGTAAAGTTTACATGTGCTAGTCCGATCCAAAGATAGACTTATTATTTGAGATGAGTTATTGTCAACATTTGATCATTATACACTAAGAGTACCACTTACAGTTATTATTATTGTCCAAAGACTTGATAGTAATGTTGTGCTAGGTATCTTGAAATGGGGTTCATCATTATTTGAATTTATTTGACTACTATTTTTTTGTTATTAATTAGAGCATATTTGTTTGGTTGTTTTTTCTCTTTATGTCTAATGTTGCTACAATATCTGCTAATCTAAATTTAATTTCCATGCTTAATGGGACAAAATTTAAGGGCTAAAAAGAGAACATTTACATTGTTCTAGGCTGCATGGATCTAGATCTTGCACTTAGGGTTGAACGCCTCATTGCTCCTAAGGAAGATAGTTTCTCTGCTGAGGGAGTGAATTTTGAAAAGTGAGAACGCTAAAATCGCATGAGTCTAATGATCATGAAGCACGACATTTTCGAGACATTCTGGGGTACAATATCTAATGAGCTTATAAGTGCCAGATAATTCATTGTTGAATCAAAATTGATTAGCAAAGAATGTTAAGGCGAACGCAAGAACACTTTTGTTGCTCTTGATTACCATGAAGTATAAGGGCAAAGATAACATAAGGGAGATATCTCATAGTGCTTCAAAACTTAAGGCACTTAGGCTCGACTTACCTGATGACTTGCCCATGCATTGGGTACTATTCTTACTTCTTACACAATACAACAAGTTTAAAGTCAGTTGCAATTGTCGAAAGAAGAAAAACTCTAAATGAGCTCATTTCGTATTGTGTACAATAAAAGGAGAGATTGAAGCAAGATAAGTAAAAGTGCTAATTTGGCTAGTATCCCTAAAGATAAGTGTAAGGATACTAAGAAAAGAAATACAAAAGTTGCTAAGGGCCCAGCTCAAAAGAAAAACAATAAACTGAAGCTAAGAGTTGTTTCTTTTGTGAAAAGTTAGGACACATAAAGAAGGAATGTATAAAGTACCACACATGACGTGTAAAGAAATGTACATTTCTTAATTTGGTATATTCTAAAATTAATTTGGCTTCATTACCTAGAAATATATTATGGTTATATTCTGGTACAACTACTCACATCAGTGTTTCTATGCAGGATTGCTTGAGCTACCAAAATTCAAGTGTTTGTGAAAGACACATCTATGTGGGTGACGACAAGTCGGTAGAAATGAAAGCAATAGGACATTTTAGATTATTGGAAAATTATTGTTATTTTGATTTGATACACTTTTATTGTACCATCTTTTAGACGAAATTTAGTTTCAGTTTCTTTATTGGAAAAATCTGATTATAATTGTTCGATAATAAGTTTGATCTATCTTTAAATTCAAATATTGTTTGTAATGGTTTTCTTAATGTTTATGATAACATATATTTACTTGAAACTATTGTACCTCAATCATGCATGTGGAATCACGTGGTACTAAATGCAAAAATAAAAATAAAAATTCAGCTTCATTATGGCACAATCGATTAGTCACATATCTATAAATAGAGTTGAACGAATTGTGTCTGATGGAATTTTGGAATCCCTTCACTTCACAGACTTTAATGTCTGTGTTGAATCTGTAAAGGAAAAACATACCAAAACTGTAAGTAGTTATTTTATTGGCTATGCTGAGAGATTAAGGGGATATAAATTTTATGATCCCACACAAAGAAATTTTGTTGATGTGAACTGCAACATTCTTGAGGATGTTGAGGTTAGGGAGGGGGAGGATAAAGTCAGAGACGTTGTTTTTGAGGAGGAATCGAATTTGATTCCTACTATCACTTTTGATGATGTGCACGTCATTGATCAAGAAGTGAATCTAGAAACTCAACGAGAAAATGTCGAATGACCTCTACATGTCGATGTTGTGCTACCTTAACAAGACAATATAGGAGCCCTATTCAGGATGAGACAATTGTTTTCGAGAAACAAATTTGACAACCTCAAGCAAGAACCAGTGCCGCTAAGATGGTCCACCAAAGATTATGTGTATCAAAAATTTAATAGAAGTAAACTATACAACCACATCTTCTTCTAGTAATAACTAGATCTCCAACAACATAAAGTGATATTTTATTAGTCTTTGATGTAACGTAATCAACATCAAGTTAAACCTGCCGAGATGTCCATTGTGCCAATACATAAGTTATTTTCGACCATCTTGTTCCATATATCTTACTATGCTCACTTTTAGGGTGGTGCTATGCTTGCAACCATGGCCGGTTGTAACCTTTACAATCTGCCACATGGCCGGTCTTAATTAGAGGGGGGAATGGGACAGGATGGGACCACAGGTAGGATCGGGTGAGACCATGTTAGCATGAAAAGAGTGGATTGTAAAAAATTGTGAAGAATTGATAGTAAATTTAGCATTATTGTAACTTTTATCCTAATGACACGGTTTATGAATTGATTAACCAGATCCAAAACAAAAAAAACATCATATCTACTAACACGTCCTCAGTATGCAAGGCTCACCCCCTTGACAGTAGTAAGTTTTGACTTTCCACTAACGATATCATGATACATCAAAGGGATAGTGACACTAAAAAAAGGAAAAGTGGATAAAAATAATATATAATGACATTATTGATGGAAAGTCAAAACTTAACCTGACTCACTAAATAATTTCTCCACATCATCGGACCATAAAACAAGATTATGCTACATTGGAGAATCAACCGAAATAGCATCAAGTAGCCCAATTTGATGTAGTAATGGTATAGGAATATCAAGCCTTTATTTATTGTATTTATTGTTAGCTAGTAGCGCAGTACTAGCCGCACAATTAGAATTCCAGCAAAATGAAAGAATGAGGTGTTCAGTGTTTTAAAAACCGGATGAGACCGACTGGTTTAATGGGTTGATCCGTGAATCGGTAGTTTGTTTGGACTGGATCAGTTTTGTCTCACAAAAAAAATCGATTCTAAATATATATTTTAGTAAAAATTAGTGTCTTGGATCACTTAGGTTAACCCGATGGTTGAACCACTGATATAACCAATTGGTTGAGCCGATTTGACCCGATCCACTGTCATTTGATCTCTGGTCCGAACATTGGTTATATTCCGTTCCAAAATAGCAAATATACACTAGAGGAGAATACCCATATCCGCATATGCTAAACTTCTGACAATTTTAATGTCAGTTCAACATTACAAAAAAATAACTATATCCGCAAAAGAGACAAATATTAGAAGGGTTTTGTTAGCATGTATATTGAGAAATGGGTAATTTATATTAATATGTTAATCAGCACATTTATCAATGCACCTCTTGTTGTTCAATCTATATTTTAGAAACTAAAAAATAAAATTATGGCCGAGACCGAGACATGAACTTAGTTCAATGTCCTTAAGATAATATTCGTCCACACATATGCTTATGGTTGAATGATGATTTAGTCTGCCAGGATACAACGTAACTACTCCTGCGGGAATAATACTTCATGTAATGCCCCGTCCCGCTCAGCTCAACCGGATGAATTGAAAAGCAACGGCGTTTGGACTTAGTCATGCAACGGCTCGTAGTCCCGCACGGTCGAGACAATTCCTCACTCATGTGGGTGGCTTCAGTGAACTTGTCTCAGCTTGGCCTTCACACTAATAACTAAAAGTTTTCTTTGCATTGAAAGGCTTGATAATAAAAGAGATGAACCCACATAACTAAAGTAGAATAATCCCGCTCTGAGTCAGATTGAGTAACATAAAAAATGGTTAACTTGTTGCCTAGATATCACTCCACGATGGTTTTCAAAGTTTTCACTTGATCTTTCGATCCCACGGTTTGGGTCAAGTGAGAAGTTTTATGTTGGCACATAGACTATCGACTTGCTGTCATAGTCTATAGGTTCCGCGGCTTCAAGACACGTTTTCACGATCTCAATGCTAATCTTAGCAGGCACGTTCTTACGGTTTCAAGGACCGTCATATAGAGTATGACTTGGGCGGTGGTGTCGCATAGAGCAAAGTTGGTTTAAGACATGAAATACAGTTTATGAATGGTAAGTAGGAAGGCTGTAAACCCCCTAAATTTTTACTTTAATTTTTTTATAAATTGAGTATTTAAAATTTTTACTTGGTATTTGTACGTCGCATAGTCGTATTACACGTCGCGTACGAATTTGTCGTATGAGACATCGCGTATGAGTTCGCATTTTTGTATGTCTCGTCATGTGCGAATATGTGCGAGATACATATTTTTGTAAAACATTTTTATTGGAGATTTTATTTATATAGGAGAATTTTAGTTTTCAAAATAATATGATAAATATTTTTATAAAAGAGTTATTTTGTTCGTTGTTTAAAAAAAAGTAGAGATTTGAAAATTTTGGGTTCTATGAAATGTGTTCCAAATATTTTGCAAAATTTAGAATTTATTATTAACGTAATTTTGTTAATTATAAAAGCTATTTTATAATTTAATATTTAAGTAATATTCTTGATTTTTGAAATAAATAAATACTATATTTTAATATTTATGGAAAAGATATTTAAAATTTTATTGTATTTAATATTTGAATTATTTTGATAATTTAAATTTGAAAAAGATTTTATTTTAAAATATGCATTAAATTAAAGGTAGTTTATCTAGATTGAATTAATTTGATTGCTTAAATTTTAAATCGATTTAAATTAATATGGAATCTATCCATTGGGATTTAACCCTCCCTAATCCTTATCCAACTGGGAATTCCCACCTCCTATATAAGGAGAGGTACTCCTCCAATTTCCACACCACAATCACATCGTGCATTGTGTCTGTGACAACCAAATCTTATTCCAGTTATTTTACATTCATCCATCTCGTGTCGGGACACATCCCCGACACAACGATACAAAATCCAACACACCCAATCTAAGCCTACATCCGCCATTGTCGTAGCACCCTGCCTCCCTTGTGTCGCCACTCCAACCCGCCTTCTTCGACCCAACCTCATCACCGCCTAACAACACCCGACCCTGACTCCTCTCCGTCACCGTGCCAAACTCCATGCCACCGTACTCCGGTTCTCTGACCACCACCATCGCACGCCAACCACAACCACCTCGTCACCACCATGTCCACCAGCAGCAACACCCTCTCCGACATCACCACCATTTTCGACAACTCCTCTCGGCCAACCCCACAGATCTCCGCCGTTATGGTTCACCAAACCCAGCAAGTCCAGCCGGCACCATCTTCCCGTGCGAAACGTTCCCCGACACCCCCACACCGTCGCCTGACCACCGCCCCGCTGTGGCCATCTCCGGCTAGCGGCCGCCTCAAAACCCACAATACCGCCCACCAGAAAAAAAAGGAAGAGCCGAACCCCCCTCACCTGAGTTTCCATCGGGTGTCGGCGAGGCGCCGTCTGCCGTGTTCGTCGCTGACGACCAGGACCGGCAGTACTGTCCCCGCCGCGCCGAGAAGTCCCGACCAGCGCATCGCCGCGACCCTGACCGCGAGCATCTCCTTCCTCCTGCCGCACCCAGCGCGGCCGAGCTCCCCGCGTAACCTTCGGTGCCGTCCTCCGTGCGCCGTCCTCCGTGCATAGTCGTCGCAGCGACTCGAAGCCGTCGTCCTCCTCCGCCTCGGCCGACTATCCCGAGCCACCTCCTGCCGACGCCCAGAGCCGTCGCCTCACCGTCTCTCCACCAGATCCGCGCTCGAGAAACCCGACGCCGACCTCCGTCTTCTCCGCAGCGCCACCACCGCTCGCGTGCCCCACACCGGCGGCCAGAGCCGCCACGCCACCACATCCTAGCCGCCTCCTCCGCCTCGCGTACCCCGTGCCGACGATCGCTGGTGAACCCTCCGGTAATCTCCCCCAGCCTCTTCTCCCTCTTCTTCCCACACCTCTCTCTCTCTCTCTCTCTCTCTCTCTCTCTCTCTCTTACTGTTAAGAACTTTAGGGAAGGTATAGATATTTAGGGGTATATCATTATTATTATTATTATTATTATTATTATTATTATTATTATTATTATTATTATCATTTTATTATTGTTATTATTATTATTAATATCATCATTATTATTATTATTATTATTATTATTATTATTATTATTATTATTATTATTATTATTATTATTATTATTATTACTATTAACAGTAATATTATTAATATTTTAGTTTATGAGTGTATATGGGTATTGGTATTTTACCATTGGTATTATTAGTGGCAATATTATTTTCAAAATTTAGAATTGCATAAAATAATTTGAAAAATAATTGTGGAAAGAAAAAAAAATATATATATATAAACTATTGCCTATTATTTTATTTAAGGATTTTGAACTACAAAATTTCATCTTTACAATTTAGTTTTACCCAAAGAATAATTTTCTAGATTTGCAAAGTACTACTTTAAAATATTTGACTAATAAAAATATATTTTTCAATTGTGTATAAAAAGTATTTTCAAGTATTTACGTTAAATTATTATAAAAATTATTTTTTAAAATTTTTATATTCTTTCTCCAAAAAATTTCTCCATGATTATCACAATTGTTCACGACTACTCACGCGTTCCTATTTTTCTACAAATTTAGGCCATGTTCGCATGGACCTCGGCTATTGGACAGAAAATGACATCTTGATCATCGTACCCCACCAGGCGACACACCAGGCAAGACACCTTGCCTTTACTGTTTAAATTTCTTGCTCAATATCATGCATGCTTTTTCTATTTTTAGCAAATAAAATATTGTTCTTTCAAAACTATATATAGATGCAAATTATTGTACTTTATGCAATTGGTTTAGAGTTAAGGGACCACCGTATGTTTAGTGCATCTCATAACCGGTCACGATGTGCCACGGGTTGTGTGTGAGTTGTGAGTCGCATGTAGTTTCGGACTTACGTATCGACCGTACATCGGTACGTACAGGCCGTGCGTTAGGATGTAACTGCTAATAGATTACGTAGAAGACTTGGCAGTTATTAAGGATCAAACAGTGTCGTGGAGTCGACACATGTATAGTATCATGGAAGGAGGAGACAGTTATTAGCGTAGGGGCTACATGTTCAGTACACACATAGATTTGGGCCGATAGTGTCTCGTATGAGCGCTACTTACTGCCCCGGGGCCGATAGTTCTCGTATGAGAGCTACTTTCTGCCTATGGTCGATAGTGTCTCTTATGAGCGCTACCTACTACCACTCTCTCTCCATCTATGCTGAACACCTAAGCTCCTGCGTAGAACGTTGTCTTCTAAAGTGCATTCCACATAGAATGGTTAGAAACCTTTACTCATGTATATTTTCTATTGAGCTCTTACTATTCAGATTATGGCATGATATTATGTGTCTTGTTACGTCCCTCTGAGGACCTGGTGATCTCTCCAGGTGTGGGTTTCGTGGTTTCTTGCAGGTGCTCTAGCTAAGAACATTCCTTCCTTCGTGATGATTGCTCTTGGACTCGTCACTTGCTCTCGTTTGCTCAATCCTTTCCTTGTATATTTTTCCATATTTAATTTAGTTAGTAGTATATTTGTCTCCGCTCAACTATTGTGTACATGACAAACTCAAAGTTACTTTTATATTATTATTATCTTTGTGGATGAGATTTAGTGTCTTGGCTTTCTATATTTATAGCTTATGTATACATACGAGCCGTATAATTGCTCGTATGTATACAGCTGGCATGTTACGTATCTAGTTCCAAGTATTTTGGGACTGGGGTGTTACATATTTTTGTGGTGGTCCATGCAGGTCAAGTTTGCTATTTCGGTTACATGACTGTACCGAACGGGCCTGCAATATAGGATTAGAATCTAGGAATCTCATCCACATACTTGATTACCTTCCTTGACCTTCCTTGATTTCCATATTCCGACTCCCGTGGCTTTCCTTGATTTGTGCATCTTGCTTGAACTCTCTCTACCAAAACCCTATCATCTCGTGCTTAAATATGGTTACTACACTACTATATACTTATTGGTCAACCCTGGGGCTAGAAGGGTTATATTGACAAATAATATCCATTGAGGTTATATTGAGTATAAAGGCATTTATTTTTCCTAGAGATATGATCTTAAGGATTAGTTAATTTCAAGTTGGGTAGTAGCATATTACCGCCTTCAAAGGATAGTTAGAATTTTATTATTACAAGGTGGTATACACAAGAGGATAGCTAGATCGAGAAAATAAATTTTTGATTTACGAATTTTTTTGAAATGGTGAAATAGTTATGATTTATTAGGGATATGAAATCGATTGAGAAATAACTTAAGTTTTTATATTGTGACGCATGATTTACTGTTAACTTTAAAAGTTTGGATTGTAATATTATAATTTTATCTCGAAATTATTTAAGGAGTTTTAATTATAATTTTTAGACAACTAGAGAAGACGAAAGTTTAGTTTGAGAAAGCTTGAGGTTTAAAATCGAGTCGTACGATTTATAAGTTTAGTTGATTTTGAGTTGAAGAAATGATGGTAAAATTTTGTTTAAATATTTGGAGGATATGAAAGCGACTTTGAAGGAAAATTTAAATTTTAAATTGTGTCATATGATCTATGATTTAAAAAGTTAATTAGATTTCAAGTTTAAAGCCTTGATTATGGATATTTAAATTTTGGTAAAAAAAAAGATTTAATTTGAGTTACATGATTTGCGATCGATGAAACGGGCTAAGAGTTATTCTCGAGGTACATTTGAGAATTGGAAATTTTTAAAAAGTGATGGCTTATTATGAAAATTTAGTTGTGCCGCATTAGATATGATGAAGGTTATTTAGAATTTATTTAAAGGAAATTAAACTTTAAGTTATGATTAAATACTTGATGGAGTATCTTGAGATTTTATTTCGAAACTGTTGAGGAACTTGAAATTTAAATTAGATCATATATTGGTAGATGATCAAGAAGCAAGCAAGTCACCCTAATGGGATACAAGTATTCCTTATTAATTTCCATGATAGTTGTATATACTCGAGTGTAGTTAAGTCATCTGTCAAACTATGTGAGATATCTCAATCTTGACTCACTCGACATTCCCAACCTCAAACCTAAATTTTATCGTGACTTTCTAACCATTTGAAACTTGAAAAATGATTAGATTGTTCCTTAATCATACTCCATCTAAGTGGCTATCATATCTTTAGAAACTGTATTTCTAACTATTTACCGTGATTTACTCAAATCTGAATTATCTTATTTCATGCCTTAGCTTGGTCATTTATTTTTTGTGCATTGATCATTATCATGAACTCCCACTTCTATTTTAAATCTTTTTGTGTCCTTTACACTGACTTGGGTATTTGGAGCACAACACTAGACGTTTTATCCAACAAATTTCATATGCAAGACCTAGACGACCCACCTTCATGTAGGTATAATCATGTCCCACTAAAACGCATTTTCTTGTACTCTAATTTCTTGATACGACTTTCGGGTCGAATAAGCTAAACTGTAACATTTACCATGATACCGATATATTTACTGACCATGGATCTCGACTCAATTCCTTCAACCGATATGTGATAGTATTCTACTTAATTCCTTAAATGCTTAGCCTGTGCTTATTGTTAACCCGTACGTTTTATTTTTGAGCATTATCTTAAATTGCTAGGCCCATAAATTTTATTTTAGTGCAATAATTAGTATTTATTATCCAACCCTATCACGACCATTGAGCCTAACCAATACTTTCTTCTAAATCATTTTGATTTTTCCTTCGAAAATTTTACTTTGCTCTGCTATTATTCATGCACCTTGCTCTTGTGATTCCTTGGGCTTAGATAAAGATTTGATCATGACACCATTTGGTTAGACAAAGCTAGATTGGAAGGCATCATAAAGGAGATTAGTGGCTTAATCAAGTAAAATACTACGTGATTATAAGACATTAGTTAAATGTGCTATTTGATTAAGAGGTGTGATATTGTTTTGGAAAGATCAAAGGATAGTATATTTGCAAGTGCCAAAAGGTTTGAGATTAATCCAAAGTTGAAATAAAGTTTATGTTTGGTGCATAAGGGATAAAATTTTCTTTATGTTGATAAATAAATCTAATTTTCTAGAAGAGTTTGACTTTTACTTCAACTATCTTGAATAAAGATTTAAAATTTGAAATTCAAGAAAATTAAAGCTTGAGGAAATGCGCATATTTATGTTGGAAAAGAAGGATAGAGGTTCATTGAATATCTATTTTGAGGAGAGTATGAATGGCAAAATCTATTTGGAAAAATAATCTATGATATGATGGAGAGAAGTAAAATTTAAATTTATTTTTGACTTATCTAATTTTGAACGTTCGGATAGCGGATTCGATATATAAATAGCAGGAATTCGGGATTTGTGAGTAAACTTTGGAGGTAAACTAAAAGGAAAAAAAAGTTTTCAAAAAAAAAAAGAAAAAGGGAGGGGGTTGGATTATAAAATTTTGTGAAGAATAATAGACAAAGGTTGAATGCGAAAAAACATTGATAAATATATCGATGGTTATGACAATATCAAAACACAAGTTGAATTTTGAAGATTGAATATAGAAAGGCCCGGTAATTATGCCAAGAATTATGGCAATATCAAAACAAGTTAGATTTTGAATATATTGTAAGATCATTGTCACCCCCAGTTTTCAAATTAGGGGTATTTTCATCATTTTTCAAGTTTTATAATTTTAGGATTTTTATTATTTTGTGATTTTTTGGATTTATGGTTTGGTTTGGATTTTATCCATTCGGACCCAAATTGGAGACCCGGATAGCCTGGACCCTAGTGGGACCCACATACTAGCTAGGCTTGGCCCACATACTATCATAATTAGGTTAAATCTTAAACCCAACTTTCATGGCTTAATTAGTCATTTTAGAGGCTTAATTAGTTCATTAGAAACAACCGAACCAAATCGAATTTAATTTGAACCTAAACCAAGTCTAAGGTTGGGGGCTTATTGGATCCCCCAACCCAAACCCTTAGGCCACTTGGCCGGCCATGAGTAGGCCCCCCCCCCCCCTTCTTCCTCATTAAGCAAGCTCTCTCTCTCTCTCTCCTCAAATTCTTTTTTTCTTTTCAAAGCTCTCTCTCTCTCTCCAAAGAAACCTACTTTAGGTATGAATTTAATTCTCCATTTATTCTCCTTTTCCATTTATTGCTTTCATAATAAGTGTAGAAGAGGATTCTCTACACTTTGCCCATAGAAAATTGTAGGTTTCCTAAAAAATCTAGGTTAGAGGATTAATTAGGGGTTTTCTAATTAGAGTGGGATGTATATTTTTTTTTTTTTTTTTTTTTAGAGTGGTGTATATATGTATATATATATATATATATATATATATATATATATATATATATATATTTTATATATATATATATATATATAATATAATATAATATATATATATTATTATATATATATATAGATACACACACACTCACACTCACAAATATATATATTATATATATATATATATAGATATATATATATATATATATATATATATATCTAATAATATTATATTTGTGAGTGTGATGTGTGTGTTAATATAGATATATATATATATATGATATATATATATATATATATATATAAAATATATATTATATACATATATATATATATATAATATATAATTATATCTAT